>CM027091.1:13710199-14037699 GCA_015343265.1 Pao palembangensis | reverse complement strand
ATCAGCATTATCCACACAACACACCAGACAAAAACGCCCTTTAACTAACCGTGTTACTTTACCCTGCGACATGAGACTCTGAAGAACAGATCCCCAACATTAGATCGCTGGGAGGGATCGTGTCAGGGGGCGTGAGAGGTTAAGACTTGCTGAATAGCTTGTAGGCGCCACACAAAGATGTGGATTAGGCAGCTCCAGGACGGGGCCTCCGGGGCTTTACTGGGGTGTTCAGCAGCTTAGAACGACTACAGTAACACTGCGACGCCGCACGTCCAGGCAAAAGGGGGAGGGGGGAGGGGAGAGCTCACCTGAGTCAGGTGCTGCATGTCAGATCCGCTCACGCCTGCTGGTCTAGTCCTACAGTTGTCGTTAAACCAAAAACTCTGTTGCGGTGATATTTATCCCACGTCAGAGAGCATGGCTGCCGTTACCTGACCGGGGTGCTTCACCACCGCCTGGGCAGGCAGGCAGCAAGCAGGCTTGGATCTCACCACAGAGTGGCACGCTGCGTGTTAGCCAGGATAATAACAGTGCGGTTTGTGTTGGGTTTCCTGGGCTAAAGTAAGAAGCTCCCACTTCCTGCAAGCCCTCCGTGACAAAGGCGGGATCCATCCTCACTCCTGAACATCTGCAAGCGCAGAATAAACACGCTGCGGTTTTTATGTTGATACAGAATAAATCTGAAAAAGCTCTTAAGCTAATCGGACCTGCCGTTCATCTGACAGGCTCCCACGTTTTCTCTGGAATATTCCAGACGCAGAGATATTCTGGTTGGACTCGGAGCAGTAGTTCACTTTGGTCTTTGATCAGGATGTGTTGCTAATTTGCTCCTACGCATGCACGTCGACTTTGTACTCGCTGTCACTCATGTCCAGATGTAAAAAGTGAAAGACCGAAAATAAAAACAGCCGCAGATTCAAATTCCCTTCTTCAAAATGTTCCACTGTACTTTAGCTCCGCCTCCAAGCCCACTGTGCACGTGGTCAGTGGTCACTGCGGCAACCAAAGTTGATGACATTTATTCTCCATTCATCTTTCATTGGGCATCGGTTGTATTTCTGAGTTATTTTTATAAAACTGCATTTTAAAGATGTGGGGACCCCCTGTGGTGCTTCAGACTGCGGTGGACGCTGTCAGAACACGCCGGTCGGTGAGCGTGCTGACGCTCCACCCTGGCTGCGATGGTCTCCCTGGAATCGCTGGTAGCTCTGAAGTGTCCTCTGGAGTTCTGTTGAGTAATTGATGGAAAAAGCAAGCAGGGAAGTTGCTCAGATCTCCGTCTTGTCTCTGTTTGTAGGACGCAGTAATGGCGTTGTTTACTACAGTGTGTCCTGTGTCCTCTTACTGCCCTGTACACATGAACACTTCGTGGATTTAAAGCCTCTCATATTTCCTGTATTGTTTGAAATTGTTGTAATTGTGAGCAGGATTCCAAGCCCACCAAATCTGCCGGGATAAATGTTGGCACAGGACATTTTTGTAAACTTTGTCACATCCGCTGGCCGCTCCTCCAGACCCAGAAGCACATGTTTTTTGGGGCTTTACATACCGAAATGTAGCCTTTCAGTTGTTGCTTATGACAGCGTTGCGCTTGGAGTCTGGTTAGGTTTAGTCACAAAGCGTCTGGGCCAGGGGCGAGGGAAAGATTATGTTTTGCTTTAAAATATCTGGTTGTTCTGTGTCACAAACACAGCTGGGAACTCTCACAATGGATTGTACAAAACATGCGCGTTTGGTGCCACAAAGACGGCCACACACGTCCCAGGGCTGCTAAAAGGAGTTCACTGGTTGGAGTGGTCTCAAACGGCGGTCTCCTGCCACCCCGGCCTCTCTCTTCGTGTCCGTGTTGTCAGGACGTGATGGCGTCCACGGTAACGAGCAGCGTTGTGCATCCGTTAGCATTGCCAGCTAAATTGCAAAGGAGAACTTTTCCAAAAATCTGGCGTCAGCTCACCTCCAAGCATCTTTGAATCGCACGAGCTTGGACAGGACGCCTCGTGCTAAAAAGCTTTATCAGCATGTCACACAAACAGATATTGTGTTAATATTATCAGCAAAGATAATTGTAAGCCTTTTTAACAGAATCATTCCCAAATTCAGTGATAACCGCCAAAGTCCAGGCAAGAGAAATGAGAAATGCACATCAAAAATCAGGGAATTCAGTAAATTCCTTTCATTTTGAGCCTCATTGCTTTAAATTTCTCTTTGACTTTTACTTGATGTTATCATAAATAGGCCCATTTTTACCAGCAGAAGTATAAAATCAGTGACATTATCCTTCACATCTTTATTTCCTAACTTTGCCTAAACTTCATTTCAGCGTCTTGGCTCAAACTGACCTGATGGAGGTTTCGCTTCCAGCTTTTCTGCTGAGTCATCCTTTTTGTCGTTATGGAGACATCTGATTTGAGGTCTCCTCTCCCCCCCTCCCTCCCCTCTCTCTCTCTCCTCCCTGCAGAGCTGCAGAGGGAGGGCAGCATCGAGACCCTCAGCAACAGCTCGGGCTCCACCAGCGGCAGCATCCCGCGCACCTTCGAGGGCTACCGCTCGCCGCTGCCCACCAACGAGAACCAGCCGCTCAGCCTCTTCCCCACCAACTTCCCCTGAACTTGCACCCCGTTGTCCACCCCCCCAGCCCCACCACCCATACCAGATCAATCACACTGATGGTTTCTGCATTCCTGATGGTTTGGAAACATCGGAAGGACTGATTTAACTCTGAGCTCAAATTAAATTACACTTCCAACAACGTGGAATATTTTAAATAGAGATGCTCAATGACTTTTATTTTAATAAATGTGACTAACACACACACACGTGTGTGTCCATCTGAGCCCGCTCCGTTACCGTCCTCGTCTCTCAAGGTGTGTTTGAAGTTTTACGGCTGTAGATGAGTGCAGGAGCGCAAGAAAAGGAGGAAAAAATGTCTGTTCCAGTCAGTGACGCGTTAGAGCTCCTCCGGTGTGTGTGTGTATGTGTGTGTGTGTTGCTCTCATGGCCACTCTCTAAATGTTTGTGATTAAATTTGCTCCTGTCATGCCTTTGATATTCCTGTAATTCTGTCTATCTGACAAACATCCTGTAATGAGATGACACCATTACTGCTCCGTGTTACAGCGTCACTGAAACAAACAAAATCATTTAAATACCGCCTTACACACGCACACACACACACACACACACACACACACACATACACATATCCTTTTTGCCTTTCTAGAGAGAAATTTTAATCAAGAAACATTTTGTACAGTAGCTTATATTTGACCAAATTCTTTATTCCTGCCTGTAAAAGGGGTTCTTTTATTCATATTCTGGCTTTAATATTTGTTATTGAGAAATATCTTGGTTATTAATCACAAGAGTAAAACAGTAATAAGCTTTAGCTAAGATTTTCTTACTTGTTTACCATTCATATCTTATTTAACAGTTGTTACATAGTAATGCATCTGCACTAATGCATTGAGAAACATTTATGAAGGTTTACGGTTCTTTTTTGAGTCAAAACCTGTCACAATAAACATTAATTAGCCTAAATAAACCCTTAATTCTAAAAGAGCTTCGGGATTATGTTGTTCATAAAGAGCATTAATGAAAGTTGAATTAATGTTAATAATCCAGAATTAAGGGAAGATGGAAATTAAAAAGACTTTGTTTAGAAATTTTAAAGTGTTAATAAATGATTTGTTGACACTCTAACTCTTCTGTCGCTTATTACTGTCTTTACCAGTGTTATTAAACATTCGCTGTTTTTTTTTTTTTCTTCCAGAAACCTTAAGATCAGGCGGTAAAGGTTAATAATGGAGGACAGGCTGTTGTCTGCCTTTTGCTGCCAGGCCAGACGGTAACAGTCTGTGTTTTTAGAGTAAACCAGGTTGTTTGTAAAAAGCTGAATTTTTCCCAGAATCCATCCCGGAACATAATAAAGCTCTGACATGAAACCGTGTTTCTTTTCACTCTTATTGCTGGTAATTACAGCCGTTCGACCACGGCGGTGACCATCCGCATATGGCGCTCGTGCTAATTAGCACCATATTTTTTAACAGGCAGTAAAATGTCGTTTAAGAGCTTTTTACGGCTGACTCTGGCTCTTTGTTGTGAAAGGGGAGGACATGTTTGTTTCTCTACTAATCAACAGACGACTTCAGGGCCTAAAACTCTTCCAATCTTCTGTTTTATTAAAAATCAAAGCGGCTCATGTCAAATGGAATTAGCATGGCCGTGTTGCTGGTTTATTTCACTTTCTCCATGTGTTCTTAAGCATAAAAACAGAGATTCTCGCATGTCAGCGATCATTCGCGCAGACAACTCGACATATTCCAACTTTAAATCCTCAGCGTTTTTTATCAAACCCAGAAACATGTCGGAAATCAGAATCTGCATCCAAAGAGGAGACAAAACCATTTTAAAGTGATGCAGCGGCTCTCAATTTATTTATGTCAATACAAACAACTTACAGGACTTAATATTTAAAAGAATATACAAATAGTTTTTAAGGATGTTTTGAAATGTGTTTTTTTTTTTAATGTGCAGGGGAAGAAATGGTACTATGTTGACCCTGACCCCAACCCCTAGCCTTAAATATTAAAACCCACTGAAGCTAATGATGCTAAAGTACGAATGCTAGTCCCAAATGTCCTTATTATCAAAATTAGCTTTAGCTTGGTTAGCTAGCCTCAGCAGAAGGCTCCCTCAGAGCTCCGGGATCATGGCGGGTTGATGTTTTGGGAGTGCCAACAGTTGATGCGTGATATTGTGCTGCTGGAATTGTACAGCAGCAGCACTGAAGTAAATAAGCCAAGTGTAAATTAGCAGTAATTACAGCACTTCTGTTTTCTTCTGGGTCAAATTGCTACTCTGGGTCAGGAGAAGTGACAGCAGTGAGCTGGCAAACTCTGTGAGGACTGTTTTAAAACCTTCACAACAACATTCTCTATCAGATGTCCTGACTTACTAAAGCTGATGTGTAATTATGGACCATTTGTTGTTAAAAACAAAAAAAACAAGGCACTCCAGAGCCCAGTTATCGGATTTTCGGTTCAAAAATCATTTATGCCATATTAAATTTAACGTATTTGCTTTGACGTGGTAATTATTTTAAGAACATGTCACAGATAGATAAACTGAGTTCACTGATTTTATATTAAAAAAGGAACCTTGTAAAGTTTATGGGTGACATCTGCCGCCAAACACCTTTATTAAAGGATATTCTGAATTATTTATCAAATGTTTCACATTAGCTTATCTTTTTGCTTTTAAACACACGTGGCACAAAATGTCTGTGATAAAAGTTTAAATTCTCTTTGCACCACTTAAATAATAACCGACCCAAACAGATAAATATGTCAGACTTACCTTTGATCATTTCTACATATTTACTTTTTTAATGATTTAAAGTCAAAATTCAAAAGGCTGCTGCTAAGAAAGACCTTTTCTTAAAGATTTAATTTATAGACTTTGATTTGAGAAGCCAAGATTATGAAGTCTGAATTTGAAATCGTCCTCAGTTTCAAATAAATCTGCTCCTCAACTCAAATCCACCAGGGTCGGGGGGAGATGCGTTCACTGACCTGGACTCAGGTCGGAGTTCAGAGAATAGCTCACTTATTTTTTACATTACTGATGTAGAAGGGGAAAAGAGTCGTGAAGTATCCCTGCAATCATTTGTTTGTAATATTTTATTCCGTCATAATTATTGGTGTTTCCACCAATTACTTTTTTTTCCGTTTTGACGCGGCGAACAATTTATTTATAAATGAACATCTACATTTATGATTAATTATAACTATTTCGTTGATTGATTGTTGCTTTCCGGGTTCAGACACCATCTTTATTAATACTCTAAATTGAATCGTGTCTTTCCCGTCGTTTTCCCCTGATCCCGTCACATTTCCGGCCTGCACACGTCACAGATGCCGCCTCTCCCCGGCCTGCAGGTAGCCTTCAGCGCCATAATGTGATTCCATGTTCCTGCCGCAGCCGCTAATTCAATTCCTCCACACTGTCAACGCGTCTGCAAAACACACAAAGATTATTTTTCAACATTTAGTCGAACAGAAAAGAGCACCGCGAACGTAAACTGAACAATGTACCTGCAGCTGGGTGATATTAAGAAGCCGCTGCTCTGACGTTCCCTCATTATAATCTATCAGAGGGACACGCGTGAGCCATTCTTTAGTTTAATAATTTACGATGACGGCAGAAACTGATAAAAGAGATTATTTTAGTCAAAATAACAAACTTTCGAGGCAGAAACGTTAGAAAAGCAAGAGTCGACGGTTAAATAATGAGAATAATTACCTCTTAGATCGGCTTTGCTGTTATTCTTTAAATTTATCCACAAAACACCAACTTTTAATCAACAGTGGAATAGCTGAATTAATACTGCAGTAATTTGTCTAAAATCTGGCAATTAATGTCCTAGTAGGGACGGAACGGAGACTCTCAGCGACCCAGGAGACATTTTTCTAAAGGTTTTATATATATATATATATATATATTTTTTTTTTTTTTTTTTCTTTTTTTTTTTTTTTTTTTCTGAGAAGCCTCACAGTGCTGCTCAAGGGCACAGCGGCGCAACTACCCTCCAAACTCATGTCTCATTAAAGTCTTTGTTGCACGTTGTCCTCCTTCACGTGCTCTAAATCTGGAACAATAAAGTTCCATCGCAAATTTGACATTTTTCAAAATGTTCCCCTGCTTGTGGTTGTTCAAATGTTGACTGAATCTGATCACGCAGGTTCTGCAGCTGTAACGTGTGCGTGACAGCTCTGTCCCCGCAGTATCCCGCGGGTGCCTGCAGCGCCCCCTTCTGGTAGCTGCCTGTCCCGTCAGCCTAAGCCTGCACACCCCACTGAAAACAAGCAAGCGCCCAGGTAAGTGCTCGGTGTGTGTGTGTGTGTGTGTGTGCGTGTGTGTGTGTGTGTGTGTGTGTGTGTGTGTGTGTGTGTGTGTGTGTGCGTGTGTGTGCGCGCGCGCGCGCGTACTTGCTACATACTGAGTACCGAAATGCTCATTCTACTAGCAAAGTCAGGACATTTTGTTTGGCTCTCACAACGTCAGAGCCTGTTAGACTTGGTTTAAAAGTGGGGTTAGTGTTTGTATTAGTTAATATTTGGTTTAGGTTAAAGTTAGTAAGGGGGGTAAGGGGCTGGGCAATACATTACACCCATGAAAGTTCTCTCAGGATGAGACAGAAAATTGTGTTTTTATGTTGTTTTTGTTTTTTGTGTTTTTTTGTTTGTTTTTTGCTTCACGTGGGAACTGATATGTTTCATTTAGCAGAGTGCATTGTGGTGGAACAGGAGCAGGAAGTAGAGGAGATGAAGGAGAAAGGGAGAAGGAGGAGGAGGAGGAGGAGGAAAGGACCACTACTGGCCGGGCTTCCATGTGACAAGGGGAAATATGAGGGACTTTGACAGGTCTTAAACGGTCTGGCGCCAAGGCCCGAGTCTAGCCGCTAAATATAGCTGGGAGATGATGCAGGGAGATGGAAGGAAAAGATGTAGAGATAAAGGGAGGAGAAGAACAATGTGGAGGGGGGGCGAAAACGAAAATACTCAATTACAGACCGAGGTGACGCAGAACTGTCCCTGTGTGATCAGAGTGCCGCAGGACGCTTTTACGCACGTTTTCACACCCGGAGCTGAAGTGTCGAGTGTTGCATTCAAGGACACGAAAATCTGTAAAAAGAAATTAGATTTAAGCCCAGAAAGCTGCTGTGACTGAGATAATGTTTATATCCAGGAGGGAACGCCGTCCACATTTTACACGTTTCTCCACCAAACAGACAGACTGAACCGCAGCCAGGCGCGCGCATTTACTGTCTGTTCCCATTAATCTTCAGGACGACGATGATCCATCAGCACCAACTCATCAACTTTAATGACTTTTAAGTGGCACAATGGACATTTTCGAAGGCAAACAACCAATAAATGACTGATTTGGACCAAGTGTAGTTGATACAATTGTTCAGCTGAGCTGTTATCCGGCTCCATGTGTTGCTAGTTTTTGTTTCTCCTTCTTCTCTACAAAAACCCTAAAACTCTGGCGCTGAACTGTCCATTCATAAATCTCGAGGTGCGTAATTTCAAGCAAATCGACTGTCAGCAAACGAGATCCGCCACGTACTGGCCCTGCACCACAGAGGCAGTGAGCGTGGCACACAAACGCACACTGGGCACACTTCTGGCTGTTGATGGCCGCCACTGCGTCCTGACTGGTGTCCTGCGCTTCCACCGGAGCTGCTCTGGCCTCTTTCAGGCTTTGTGCGCCGCTTCTGTCCGGCCTGTTGACGCTGCCGCTCTGGTGGAAGCCGACCAACAAGTGTGTAACAGAGAGGATAGATGTGCAGCACATTTCATGCTCTTAAATCATATCCCACGCTGCGGCTGGTGCCTGGACTTTTCTGGCCTTCTGATCTGATCCCTGAAAGTTGTCAGATTACTTCTGTAGCTCTGCTCTATGAAACTTTCTTTGTCTGTTTCCGATCCAGCTGGGGCCAAATTATGAAGGGAATTTGTGAGTAATGATGTTTCTTAATATTATCCAGGGCATTTCATTTCTGTGGCCACTAAGCATGTGTGTGTCTGTCAGTGGAAGCCACACAAACGCGGCTGAGTTCCAGGGGTTAATATGAAACCTGCAGTTGTGTCTGACGGCCTCGTTGGGGAGGATTATCACTTTTGTTTCGGTTCTTGTGGAAGTGACGCTTGTGGCCCCACATGTCCCGTCATCCCTGCCCAGAGTGGGCTGCTGTTTATCCAAAAAGAGAAAAAGCAGAAATCACATGTGACACAAAGTCATGACCGACGCAGGAAAAGTGGAGCGAAAGCGCAGACAGAGGCTACTGAGGGGGCGAGAGGGGCCCGAACAGGCACGACTTCAGCGTAAATATAAAGAGACAAGAGATTGGTCTTGCTGTGGCGCATCGGCCGACTGGCGCCGAGCGGCTCTTTAACAAGCCGAGTTAATCAAGAGGTTCGGCGGTGGGTTTTTCTAAAGGAGCTCAGCGGAGGGGAGCTGGTGGCTCCCTGTGACTCCCAGAGCCCCCGCGCTGTCCTTGGTTTGTCAGAATCCAACCTGCCGGGGATTAGGCGCACGCACGGCCGGCCTCAGCCCGGGGTCTGAACACTAAATCATTTCATCACAGCAACTGTTTGATGTGGAAACACCCGCGATTCCGCCACGGCAGCAATAACGCAGCTGCGCGGATGGGAAGACCGATTTTACTCGTTTAAGGTCAAAATAAACAAGAACCACCAGGAAAGTGAACTTTTCGCAACTGTGTCCAAACAGAAATGTCAAAGTGAGAACTCACCGTTTTCCTTCTCTCTGATTTTTTTTTTTTTCCTTTCAAAATTCATTCAGCTCCATTCAACTGGTTTCTGGTGTGTTTTTCCCCTCCGCGCAGCATCTGGCCATGTCTTTTCCAGCCTTGTCTATTGCGCCGCCGCGGCGGCTGCTGCTTCCCCGTCAGCTCGATCAGGAGAACGGACAGATAAATGGTCCCCGCCTGCTGGGGAAGCCGGGGCCGTGTGAGGCTGACATCGGTGCAGCTAAAGCAGTCTCAGAGAAATCCAGCCTGCCCGCCAGAACAGCCCAGAACATGGAATAATTACAAATGTGTTTCGGCAGAGCGCGAAGGGGAGAGCAGCAGCTCCTCGCTAATCTTCCCCTGCCTGTGTGAGTTCTACAGCACAGTGATCGGCGTGCAGAACCGGACCTGTTTCTCTGTGTTCAAGCGGGTATTAACACACTCAGACATGTAGACAGGTTGTCCGGAGGCGACATTGTAAAAATGCAAGCCGAAGGAGGTGATGCCTCCACCGGCCAAGAAGTGAGGGCTGACCCGCTGTTTGGCTTGGAAATGGGGGTGGGATTTCCCGATCTTTCCTGTCATTGGTTAATATTTTATTCTGTTGACATGTTTTCTTACTGCTAATGCTTCCGACACCTTCTTGTCCCCCCTCCTCTTCCAGAGTCTGGCCGGAGCTGTCAGAACCACGCCTATGGAGGCCCACAATTGGTCCAGAAAGCGTAAAATCAGCAATCAAAGGGGCTTGGTTCATTAGTGTTGGGGATGGAGGCAGGAAGGACATGTGAGATAGTCACAGAGCTGCAGTGAACGGAGCCACATCTCTCCAGTCAGTGTGGGATGACTGAAGCAGAGCAACTAGCCCTGTGAGAGCCACTCAGCGCAGCCGGGCTCTGCCTTCACCGCTCCGCTTCCACGCAAGGATCGACGGAGGAACCGAAGCAGAGGCGCGTCCGCAGCGACTCTGGGCTATTTCCTTCACCCTCACGTCGCGCTGCGTGTTTGACGAAGCGCTGCGCTCTTCGGTGCCCTTTCAAGACATTCAGCGGCGAAGCGCGGACCTACGCTGGCTGTAGTTCGGGGGAAATACCACTAAAATATCCATTATTTCACGTCGTATTTTTGTGGATGCACCGATGAGAGATCCAGTTTTCACAGGGACTGCAATGGCTTATCACCCTTTCCACGCACACCGGCCGACCGACTTCCCCATGTCCGCCTTTTTAGCGGCCGCGCAGCCTTCCTTCTTCCCTGCGCTCAGCCTGCCTCCCGGGGCGCTTACCAAGCCCCTCCCGGAGCACGGCCTGGCCGGGGCAGCGGAGGCTGGACTCCACCCGGCTCTCGGCCACCATCAGGCGGCTCATCTGCGCAGCATGAAGAGCCTGGAACCCGAGGAGGAAGTCGACGACGACCCGAAAGTCACACTGGAAGCCAAGGATCTCTGGGACCAGTTTCATAAACTCGGGACGGAAATGGTTATTACAAAGTCCGGGAGGTAAGATTGACCCATGTTGGAGTTGAAAAAAATAAAAACAAAATAAAGACATAACATGACGCAGACGTTAACGTGAAGCTTCGCTTTGTGACTCTGCTTCTGCCCCGCGTTTATCGGTCCCTTTATATTTCATTACAAATAAACCAACAAGAATAAAAATGTAAAACTACAATAATACTTTACTACAATAATATTTAATATCGCTGCCTATTTTTTTACAATAAGCTTTAAATTATTTAGCTCCATATTTTGGAGCTCAATTAAAAACTGTGTCAGTACTAAACGCATAAAGCCATTTTCTTTGGAAACATTTATGATGCGTTTAAGGCACCATCAAAGGTCCCGCGTACATATTTGGAATATTTTAGGACAAACGTTGCCTGATCTTTAATCACATTTTATCTCTCCAAAAACTGCAGAGCTTCTGGATTTTATAAACAGACTGTCACTTCAAAAAGCGCAGACGTGAAGTGTTGTGGTCATAAATATACTGCCCAGCTTTGTAGTGTAGAGACTGGACAATACACACACACACACACACACGCACACAAATTCACCCGCGCGCGCACACACGCACAGTGTAAGGGACTACAAACATTCTCTGGGTTTTTTCTGTGCGTAATTTGAACAGTTAGATTCCTGAAAGCAGCGCGTTTCTGACCTGCCTCCACCGGCGCTTCTGTCACGATTGTCCCGGTTTATGTGATCATCTCCTGACCTGTTTTGTTTGAATCTCCGTGCTGACGGTGTGTTGCATTTTTGTCTCTACAGGAGGATGTTCCCTCCGTTCAAGGTGCGGATAAACGGACTGGATAAAAAAGCCAAATACATCCTGCTGCTGGACATCGTGGCCGCGGACGACTGCCGCTACAAGTTCCACAACTCCCGCTGGATGGTGGCAGGCAAGGCCGACCCGGAGATGCCCAAGAGGATGTACATCCACCCGGACAGCCCGGCCACTGGCGAGCAGTGGATGGCCAAGCCTGTTGCTTTCCATAAACTCAAACTGACCAACAACATCTCGGATAAACACGGATTTGTAAGTACAGACAAACTTTTTTTTAATGCTCTAAATGATGCTAAATACTGCTGGAACAAACACAATCTGATTTTTATGTGGTTTAAATGTAATAAAAATTAAACACAAAACAAGCAGGAGAAAGAATAAAAAAATAAATGAAAACACAGCGCCTTGAATTTGAACAGTGAAATAGGATCAAGCGTTTTAGGCACTGATTATGCAAAAAAAAAAAACACAACATATGCGCGTCAGGATGGTAAATTTATGATAGCGAGCCGCTTTGCTGTTGGCACTTCACACATACACGGAGCTTATATTTCCACCAGCAGCTTTGCACAATATTATCTGGGTTCTAACCAAACCCAGGCCGGCTCTGATCTGCTGCGGCTCCTGGCCTAGAGGCCATTTTAGCGTGTTCTTATAATCCTGCTTTTATTGGAATATTACTCATGTTTATGAGCATTTGCAAATCTGGCGAGAGAAAAATAAACGATAGTATAGTACAGTATAGTTATAGTATAATAAATAAGTATTTTTTGTCTTATTTGAAGTTTTTGTACACGGTTTGTGGTGTGTTTTCGTTCGTTGCTAACGTTTATTTGAATTTGTTTTATTGGTGTTAAAGTTCGGGGTAAAAAAAAAAAAGTAAAAAAGTAGGTTCTGTGTGAGTCTGACTCAGTTTCAAGTATTTCGTGTCAGTTTAATTCGGTCCTGTTTTAGCTCCACTCGTATTTACTGCTTGTATGTATGTGTCGTTTGTAGGTTGACAATTATCTGAAGAGATTTATCAGCATTATTTTCTGCGTTTGATCTGTGTGTCTGGATTGTTTAAAAACTGAGTTCAGCAGTGTTATGTTATTTATTTTTGTTTTGATATTGTGGTTTTAATGGCTATAATCCCGCTGATTGTGACAGAGCTTAGATTTACAGCGTACCAAAGTGGACCAGTTGTTCTGTTTCGCGCTTTTTGCTGCGGTTCCGAGCCGTCGTGGCAGCATGTGTGGCCTGGTCGGGTTCCTCTCTCTGCCCTGCACTAATTACAGACGTGTCCCTGGCTCAGTAATTATAACAGCATCAATAACGACGCTCCGGATCATGCGCGTCAACGTTTTCCGTGTCGTGAGTGAACACGCACATTTAAAGAGACACGGGATGTTAACAGCAGATCTGTCTGCGTGCGTGCGTGCGTGCGTGTGTGTGTGTGTGTTCGTTCCATCCAGACGATCCTGAATTCCATGCACAAGTACCAGCCCAGGTTCCACATAGTCCGGGCCAACGACATCCTGAAGCTGCCCTACAGCACCTTCAGGACCTACGTGTTCCCGGAGACCGAGTTCGTGGCTGTGACCGCGTATCAGAACGACAAGGTGAGTCAGTGACCAGCTGCTCTAATATGGCTGCTGTATTCTGCATAACACACGTCCCCGCGTCCCATCCCCCACCCTCCACCACCAACCCTCAACACTTAATCTGATTTTGTAGGTCGCCTAATTTCCCTGCAGAGGACTTCCACGTCCCACTTGATTTTTTTTTAATTGCTTTTTTGCCTGGACTTGTGCTCACAGCAGATTTCTGAATTCAGATTTGCCAGCGTGGGTTTGTGCGGGCTTATCTGATGTATAAATGGGCTGTTGCGATGACCAGTAGTGAATAAATTAGGCGTATAAATGTGTTCTGCTTTGTTGTGACGCAAACCAGGCGCACATTTCCGCTCTTATTCTTATTCTATCTGCAGAATACAGGAAGTTTTAGTTTAGGGAATTTCAGATGAATGCACATATTACATTTGTGAATCATTCTCTGCTTTTGTTGTATTATTATCCACTTTGGAACTGCTGCCCATAGCACTGGTGGTTTGATTGTAAAAGTTTATTGCAGCGGTACCGTCGACTTGATGACACTTTAAAAGACTGGTCAGCTCGTAGTAACAATGGGCAGGTGCTGTAACACAGCTTCTTACTAGTCAAACGCTCAAAGGCTCTTTTTTAAGGGCCGCTGGGGGCCTCCAGGAACCTAGAAGGGAGGACGCAACGGCGCCGCTCCCGTTCCGCGGAGCCACGACAGCTCAGGACGTGAAGCTGCAGTGATCCAAACCACGTTATTAATTATTGATATGACACTCAGCTGCTCCAGTGTTGCCCCCTCTGTCTCGTTTCTGGGGCAGCAGAGGCTTGTGTGGCCCCATAGAGGAACATTTTGTGGCAGAATGTTTCTCTAGGGGCGATGTGGATAACGCCCCACATTGCGCTCTTATTAATAATGTAATTCCGGAGCCTTCTGTTGGTTTCTGTGTGTGTTAAACCGAAACACGCCCCTCGCTTGCATATTGACCAGGACAAAAATGAATAGAAATAAAATGCCCGTTTGTCGTATTGTTCAATTTCTTCCAGATTACGCAGTTGAAGATTGACAACAACCCTTTTGCCAAAGGTTTCAGAGACACGGGCAACGGAAGGAGAGAGAAAAGGTGGGTGTGGGTGTTTGCTTCTAGAAGCTTATGAATTTCATGGTGCAGCAATATTATAATTATTACAATTATTTGAATTATTATTGACAGGAAGCAGCTGACCATGCCGTCGCTGCGGATGTATGAGGACCAATGCAAAGTCGACCGGGAGGGCGCGGACTCTGACGCCTCGTCCAGCGAGACTCCGGCCGGCAGGGACCAGGTTCACTCCCCGCTGGGAGGCGGTTCCAGCCCGCTGAGGTTCAGCAGACCCAGCCGGGGTGAGTGTTCTCGTTTGGAGTCCTGAAAGTTTGGGTGATGCTGCAGAAACCATCACCAGGATGTTGTAATTCAGACTTTGTGTGTGTAAGCCAAATAACCAGCATACGTTTGACCACAAAAATTATTTAAAATATCATTTTTTGTTGTGGGAAAAACTTAAACAAATCTCTATTTGTAAAGACAAATTTTCCCAGAAGCATTTCTGACGTAATAGTATTTTTTGATAATATGATGATATTAGCATATGTGATAATGATATATTGTTTAACGTGTTTTGTTAATAGTGTTTGTGGTTTGTTTTTAATCTGCTCTGTTGGTTTTTATTTACACAAATGTTTTTATTGACACTGTCAACGTTTTAAGTCTTCTTTTCTCAACTTTAAAGCATCAATCAGACTGATATTTTTGCTTGAATTTAAAAAAAAAATCTAAATTTAAAATGCAGGTTTATTTGTTGGGTAGCCTGTAACGTGCACTGGTGCTCACTCCTCTTTTGTCTGTTCTTGCAGAAGACAAAACTTGCACTGACAGCGAACAGGAGCTGGAGCATCACGATGAGCTCTGCGCTGGCTCCAACAGCCCCGGACCTGAACCCGTGTCCCCTTACAGCTCCAGGTGTGAGGATCGCATCCGGGACAGGCCGAGCACGGAAAAGAAGGACGACTCCATATTCAGCATTAGGAACCTTGAGAAGGACAAAGCAGAGAGCAGGCACAGGAAGGACACTACAGACCCGTTGACAAAGGACCCGGAGGCTGGCGGCATCAGCGCCAGCAAAGACACCTTCTCGCCTCTCATGGTCCAAACCGAGAGCCCCTCACACTTCAGTCCAGGCCACTTACAAAGCCTTGCTCTGTCTGGGCTGCACAGTCAGCAGTTCTTTAACCCTCTGAACACGGGCTCGCCCCTGTTGTTCCACCCCAGCCAGTTTGCCATGGCCCCCGGAGCCTTTTCCGCTATGGGCATGAGCCACCTATTGGCCTCAGTATCTGGAGCAAGTGGTTTGGAGAACGGAAGTCTTACCGGCCAGGGATCAGGAGGAACCCCCAACCCCTTTCCCTTCCATCTGTCCCAGCACATGCTCGCCTCTCAGGTAAGAACAGATTTCACTCGTGTGCACCTGCAGTTCCATCCATGGGGAAGTATTTGGGTTGTAGATGGTGCTAAATAAAAGTTTTTCACATCTGATTTTTTCAAAGAGGGAAGAAAACTAAGTCATTTGCCTTGTGTTTTCATGTAAAAATGCTTTAAAAAAACATTTAAACATTTACAATTAAAAAAAAAACTGATGTTTTAGCTACTGTGTGACATCACCTCTTTCCTTCCTCCGCCTCCAGGGCATCCCCATGCCTCCCTTTGGAGGGCTTTTCCCGTACCCGTACACCTACATGGCGGCTGCTGCAGCGGCTGCATCAGCCTCGGCTCTCCCAGCCACCAGCACCTCCAGCCCACTGTCCAGGAACCCCTTCCTGAGCTCGTCACGGCCCCGGCTCCGCTTCAACCCCTACCAGATCCCGGTGTCGCTGCCTCAGAGCTCCAGCCTGCTCTCTACAGGCCTGCAGGGTGGCCTCAACCCGGGTTCGGAATCCTCCAAACCAGGCAGCAGGGAGACCAGCCCGGCTCTGGAGCACCACAGCAATCACAAAACAGGAGGTTCTACTGGGAGGTCCACGTCTCCCAAAGCCTCTATGAAGGACTCGGTGAACGAGCTGCAGAGCATCCAGAGACTGGTGAGCGGCCTGGAGGGTCAGAGGGAGACCTCCCCAGCTGCAGACTCTCCAAATTGATGAAGACTCGCTTTTTGGTGATGAAGACTTTCCAGAGGGCAATAAGGGCAAAGGTCCTGTGCAGCACATTAGAGACGGGGATGAGGGTTTGACTAAAATGGATGTCTGAAGGCCGAAAACATTTTTTTTGTTTCCAACTTAGGTAATAATTTAGTCCAGTAAATAAATATTTGTACTGAGGATTTGAAAAGATCATTATCAGACACCAAAACCTGTTGAATTTTAACAGCTCCATCAGGCAACAGGATCCAATTCTACGATGGAAAATATAACATATATATATATATATCAGATATATATATATATATATATATATATATATATATATATATATATATATACAAATATGAATGGAAACATTTTAGACAAAAAAGTACTGATAAACTATAACTGTCAAAGGTGGACCACTCAGGCCATCATCGCCTCCCCCCCAAGCCCCCCGTACATCAGTCTAACCTTCGTGAGGGTCTGCAGCTCCAGGCACGGTCAACGGTGGGAGAGTGTGTGTTTCTGTTAAAAAACCAGGGGCCTAACCACACCGACGAGCAGCTCTCCAGCTGCATCTGAAAACTTTTTTTTTCCAGGCCTGATTATTTCAAAAGGCAGGAGATGTGAAAGAACGAACCGCTTATCATTTCATGCCAGAAAAAAAACATTTCTGAACTATTTATGTAATTAAAGATAAAGCAAATTCTGTAAATAAAGCTAAGACCCAAGAATATGCAATTGGTATTAATTTATTCAAGGCTGTATATTAGCGTGTAAATATTTTGAATTTATCTCTTTCCTTGTCCTCCTCTTTACCATTTTACATGAACATATACTGTAAATGAAAGCTATTTAGCGCGTGTTGGTTTGAGGAAAAAAAACCTGTATGAAGCATTGCTGATATATTTTTGTTTTGTTTTTCTTTTTTAGAAGAAGTGTGTGCCATGTTTTAGTCTGCATCACCGACAAATACAGAGGAACATAGAGAAATGTCCACATGGATTAAAAAGAAAAAAAAAAAACACCTCAGGTTATTTCACTCCAGCCAGGAGACTTTCAAAGCAATTCCTCCTACAGGCGCATCATTCATATCTATTCATAAATATATTTAAAAATGAAAGTATGTTGTTTATGCTGGTTGTCTTTTTTTTTTTTTTTTTTTTGACTGTCTCACAATTTCAATAAAAAAAAACGTTGAGCTGAAATCCTGCGCCCATTATTATAATAATAATAATATTATCATTATCATTATTAATATTATTTAGATAAGAGTATTTCGTTTAAAAAAGTTAATGTTCACACCGCTTTTTTTTTTCTAACATTTAATGTTTTTACAGTGAGATGCGGTGTGACCGGAGCGCCCTCTGTTGGCTGACTTTTTTGGCAAAAGTTAACATTTTTAAACGTGGATAACTATGACAAGAAAAAGTTTTTTAGTCTGCCAATTGATGGTAAAATTACATTTGGAAAATGATTTACATAAATTTAAAAAAAATGTTTCAGGCCGATGTATCCACCATAATTTCTTCCAAAATTCATGCGTCGACGTTGACTGGTCGTTTTGGATTTGAACTGACAATTTCTTTTTCCCTTTGTCTGTTGTATTTTTTTCGTCGTGTCAGCAGCTGCAGTTATTAATTGTCTGATTCTGTTAAATTGGCCCTGCGTCCTGCAAGCACCGGTCTATTTTTGCGCTTCTGTCACCGTCAGGCAGCGTTTCCGGCGGCATTGTGCGCACGGCTATAATTTTAGAAAGAGAGGAGTAAAGTCGGTATTTATAGGAAACGCTTTCTCCGGCGTGCTGACACACATCCTCTGCAGCCTGAGACACTGTTTACCTCAGCTTGAGGTTATCAGGGCCCGGGCTATAACCTGGTGCGCCAGCGGCGGGAACCATTTCATCATTATCATATTTATAAACACGGTGTTACACGCGTGTGCGCAGAGGTTAGATATGAGCTCCAATAGGTAATATCATATGACGGTGTTAGTTCTAGTCCAAGCCTCTGAAAAATGCAAATGTTTAAAGGTTTTCTGCTGTTTAAATCACAGTGTTTGGTACCAACCTCAAAATGTAAACTGTGTGTGTGTGTGTGTGTGTGTGTGTGTGTGTGTGTGTTTAAAGGGTTAAGCGGGGGGAGTTTAGGGCAGCAGACAGCCTTTTGTCCGGGACCCGGCGCCTGTCGCCTGCCTGCCGGCCACAGCCTCCACACCGCCCCGTTTCCTAATTAGAGACCCCCTCCTCTCCTCCTCTCCTCTTCCTCCCCTTCTTCTTCATTTTCTTTTCTTTCTGTGGCGATAATGACAAAACTCTCATTCTGTTGCGAGGCCTATTGTTGCCACTCTGTTATCTTCAATTAACAGGGAGCGCAGCTCGACCTCGCACTCTGGCAGAAAAAAAGTATTTGTCTAATTCAATCAGTCAATGAGTGATCAATAGGCTCCTGTGGCGGCCTCGTGGATCATCACTAATGACTGGTGACGGCGTGAGGTAAAAAGGCCAAGAGTATTCACAACTTTGTGAAATGATCAGTTTGGGCCTGTTTTGTTCTCCGTGTTGTGGACGTTTCAGACAAGCGCACCTTTCTGTTGCGCGTCATTCAAACATGCGAGCGAGAACACACGATTCACATCCTTCAGTTCATGCTCCCGACATCAATCACAACTTTTCTTAACTTTCATTATGAAGGAACACTAGCTAAAGTGTGAACGATACAAGCTTCTTTTGTGGATACTTTTGTGTACCTCGAATTTTTTTTTAATTTAATCTCCATTTTTACATTTTTAATTTCATTCAAATTACCTGATGGTGCGTTATTTAAAAAATGTTTCAACTCAAAGACATTCATGACTGTCTTTATATTTATATTCACTCTAATATTCCAAAGTTATTGAGAAATAAAAATGCATCATATACATGAAAACACCAGTAATAGATAGATAGATAGATAGATAGATAGATAGATAGATAGATTTGTCTGTGTTTGTGCGTGCGTGCGTGTGTGTGCGTGTCTCGTACGAAGGCTGTCTTACAGTTTGCAGTCAGCTCATTGGCTGCTCACTTCAGGTGCAACGATCGCATTGGTCCAGAGTGCTGCGGGAGGGGTCCAATCACAGAAGAGTTCACTCTGCGGGAGGCGGAGCAAACACCCTCGCTCCAACGATATCTCACACACACGACATTGTTTGGTAAGATAAATGGAGCCGCACAGAAGACGTCACCAGGACCGCGGATGAATATACTGTACATTAAATCTGCGTCACTGCAGGTTTACTCACGGTTCGCTGAATCCTTCCACCGCCTCGAAGGCGTCTCCGAAGCTGACAGAACATTCACGCAACAGGTCAGAACCCGCAGTCCTGATGGTGCCGGCAGCAGCGTGCACGCCGGTCGCCCCCTGCTGGACAATCCTCAGGAGCAGTGACCACACATCCACTGTGAATTAAAGAAGAGTATTTTTAATGGCTCCGTCAAAGTGAAATGGATAAATAATCTGATCTAACGCAACTTTTTTTTTTTTTTTTTTACAATGTATCAACGCTCCCGTAAAAATGTTTTCGTCCCTGGTTTAGGGTTCTTCCTCAGAGTGCACCATCGAACGTTTGCACCTTGGAAAGAAATGTACACTCCTATTTTACGTTTTAGTGCAGGAATGCTTAGGTGCAGAAAAATAACGTTTGTCGCTAAGTACTGCTTCATTGCAGGCTTGGGTTTTTGAGCATTGCTCTATTTTAGAACCTTCCCTGAGTGTCACGCATGACGGCCATCGACCGGTAGGTGGCGCAGTAACTTATTTTATATGGTATTGCGTCATCAGATGCCGCGTAATGAAATGCAGACCTACAACACGTATAAAAGGAGAACAAAGTCCATCAAGCACAATTTATGACTAAGACGCAGATCTGTGTGCAATTACGCACAATGAGCTGGTTGATATTGTTGTTAAAATTTGGAAGATGGATGTTGAACTCACGTCTGACCTCGAACTTAAAGAACAAGTGAGTAAGGGCGACCAGACAGAGTCCGGTTTTAGTCCGGTTCTAATGTGGGCAAACATCCACTAGATACTACATTGAAAAAGTTAGGGAGGAAAGTTTCACATATCAGAAAGACATAAAGTAACAAAATAACCTTAAATACAGATAATATCTGTGGCGCCACTTCACGATAAGATGCTCAAAAATGAAATTAATACTTGTTGGAAGCTTAAAACTGTCAGATGTTCTCCCGCTCTTTAACACATGTTGCTGTTCACATTCTTTATAATAACAGATTATAAATACAAATTATTGTCAGATCCTGTTGGCATTGAGAGGTAAGGAATGATGTTGCAGAAGGTCAAGAATGACACAACTGACAGAAAATTAACTTTGAGGAGAAAAAAAAGAGCGTTGTTGAAATTTAATGATCAGATTTTTGACTTTGTGAACAAAGTCAGAGTCAAAACGTGTCCAACCAACAGTATAAAACACATTCCTTCCTCACTTTATTTACACTACAGATTACAGACACTTACATAGATGCATAACATTTAAAATTTAACTTTGAACTTTGCAAAATTAAAATGGGTTTAATCTTGTTGTTCTTGGATTTGTAACAATTTACCAATATTATTAACCAAAAATAAGGTTTTCAATATTTATTGAAAAAAAAAATTTAATTTAAAACAAATTTATGAATACTTTTACACAGATCTACTCAGTTTTTTTTTATCTTTACTTTAAAACAATAAAGGTGCCCACAGTGCTTTATTTTCAATGTCTTCAGACGTGTTGGAGTTTTAGATCAACACATTAGCGTGTTCTCTCGTCGGGCCCCCACCAGCACCACAAGTCAAATGAAAATAACATGAAAAGACTCATATGTAACGAATATGTGATGACGTATCCTCCTATGGTCGGCTTCTCTGGAGACAAATTACAAACTGAGAAAGATGTCCAGAGGAAAAACCATAAATCAAAGCAAAAGCAAACAGTGAGGGGCAGTTAATGAAGTGGCTGGAGAGGGCCTCGCTGCACGACCTCCGTCTTGTCACTCATTACTGCTGAAGGAGACAGAGGAGACCTTTCACTGTCGCAGATCAAACAGCGGCTGCGGATCCTCCAGCGTGAATGCAGGAGACGCAGCAAAATTGGGCTTTTGATCAAACAAACAAGAGCAACTGTGTGGGATCTGCACACCTGACCTGGGAGAAATCATTTGCCCTGATGCCACCGTCAGGCCTCTGCACACGGAGCTGACGTGAGATGAACGCGAGAGATTAGCAAAGACTAACAGTCCCTGTCAGGACCAGCAGACACGACCAACACGTCAAGATGCTGAGACTAAACCCGCCAGCTCTTCTAAAAACATACACAACCCCCCTCACCGGCCCAAAACCAACTGGAGCGGGCTCAGACGCGTGTTAGCATACACCCACGCCTGCTTACATAAACTCTTCCCAGACAGACGGTGGACCCTGGAGTTTGACTGATGCTGCTGCTGTCTCAGGAACAGAGATGGGACACAGCGGCGCAGGGTTCTGCAAACAGAGCTGATTTAGGCCTGTTGGGGAGGCAACAGTCGAGGCCTCTTCTGATGATGTCACAGTTATGCTGCCCCTTTATTTACTCACTCCAGCAACACGACTGATTTACCATGTAGCCTCTTCCAGAACTTGGATCTTTTTCTCCTGACCTGCAGATGATGAAAGCGCAGCTCGGATTCTGCCTTTCAGGCCAAATTCAGGCAAATGTGACAATTAAAAAAAAAAAAGGAATAAACTTGAAAGCAAAATGCAGAATTTCACATCAAAATAACTGCTCATAAATGTGGATTGTTTAGATTTTGGACAATTCTCTGAGGGAGGATTTGTAAAAGCCCGTTAATGCTCCAGTTCAACATCTAAAGAACTTCCTACTCCCCTGATGTTCAGCTATGCACAGACAGCAGCAGCAGCACTGACGCTGCTTCCAGTGCTGCTTTTATGCTCCCATGCAACAATTCCTCAACATACCTTTGAGCACATGAGTCATGTAGGATCTGTAAGATCACATACAGGGTCGCCTACTGTAGACCATAATCTGGGTCTCATCGTTCTTCACGATTTTGGAGAGAAGATAGAAAATATGTCAGGATGGCATCACAAAGATATGTGATCTTCCTGATTTAGGCCACGATTATTGCCAATTTTACTTGAATAATGTTATCGGAAACATGATTTTCCAAGAACGTTGCCAGAAAATTAAGAAAATGGTGAAAATAATAATAATAAATATTGTGCTGACCGATCACTGCTTGTCTGCAGAAACCAGGTAAAAGTTTGGGTTTGCACGAGCTCCTCTCCTCCACCTTTACTCACAGGACTCTGCTCCTCTGCCAGAACTAAGGCAGAGCACAAGGAAAGTCACTCACACCCAATAAAAACAGACGTACTCATGTGCAGGCAGACAAATGGCTGCATCGTTTTTACCACCAGCGGCAGAGAGAAGATGGCAGAGAAGATCAGAGAGAACCCTCAAATTCGCTACAACACATTTAAGTTCAATAACCTGAACCAAAGTAGGACTAATATTTTAGATACAAACAAAGAATGTTCACATTTATGGCCTCCACATACATCACACACTTTAAAGTTCACAATGCTAACCATTTAGGAAGGAGGAAGATCATGGCCAGGGCTGTTGGAGGTTCCCTCATGGGAGGTCTGAGCTGCAAACTTCCACCATGCTGGTTCGCAGAATAACTAGGTCCCATGTCTGCCGTGTCACATGTTCAGGGATCAGAGGAGCTGTGTGTGTGTGTGTGTGTGTGCTCTCTGCTCATTCTGAGCACCAATATACTCATTCTACCAGCAATGTGAAGACCTTTTTGGAAAGTCAGGACCTGGTGTTAAGGTTGGGGTTATATTGGGTTTAGGTTAGGGTTAGGGTCAGAGGGTTAGGTGTGATGTTTAGGGTTAGGGTCAGGGGAAAATACATTACATCTATAAAAGTCCTCACAAAGATAAAAGTACAAGGATGTGTGCGTGCGTGCGTGCATGCGTGTGGTGTGTAAGTAAGAGGGTTTGACCAGATCTTGAACCGAGCAGCACATGATGCCTACATACCGCCGACTTCCAAACTCCAAGCGAAATCAGCAATTGACCCTGACACTAATATCATCAAGCTGCGCTCTGAATTAAACGTTCGCAGCAAAAACATGGCGCCCATTTAAGAGTCTGGGGGGCACCTCTGAACATCAAAGGGCGTGACACTGTTTAAATACAAGCACCGGGGCGCGAGTCAGACGCCAAAGCTGGAGAGGCGGGGCCGAGAGGGAGGCCAGATAAACAGGAGCAGTTTTATAGCAGCTGTATAACTGTCAGATTCAGACAAAGTAAATAGACTTTCATGCTAAAGAAAAACCTTACTTTATTTGATTCAAGGATCAGAAACAATTGGGTTTATCACCCACTGACCCAGTTTAGGTTAGCCGAAAGTAAGGCTTAAGTAGTGGAAGGTGAGTTTCTTCCTAATTATTTGCACAGAACATTAAAAATGATGTAAGCCTAAGCTGATAACTTAACTTTCTTTCAAGAGAACTTTGAAAGAAAGAAAGAAAAACAAAAAAAATGATAAAATGAACACTTTGATTTGAACATAGTCACAACAAACAGGCTCAACAGGCTTTTGGAGCGCCTTCCACTCAAACATGATCAACGAGATGTTTTATCCAAATATTCCTGAAAACATGATGTTCAGAAGAGCTTCATTATCAAATGGGAAAAAGTGCTTGTGCAAAGGGCTGGAGGTCAGCCATGAAAACATCAATTTAAAGGCCTAATTCTACATTTTTGTCCCTGTTTACGAAGGAAAAACAGATTTTCTGATACCACAGGTGTCAAATATTCAAGTAATTTACTCTATTTTAGTATCTAGTATCTTTGTAACTCTGATTTTATTCAAATATTCGAATATTTCGGTGTTAAGTCCTCGCACGTATTTAAGCTTTCAGGAGTAAAATATCTTTAAGTACCCATAAAATCAGATACTTTCATTGCCAATTTATAAAATTTTTAGCCACAAAACTATGCAGTTTCCAAATATTTTAAGGACAGATGAGACAGAAAGTCCTTAAAAAACAGATTTCAGTAAAGTACTGAAATGGTAATTTGAATTACTTTTGGTACTGTCAGATTGAAATGAGAAAATAAGATATAAAATAAAAAAATATATCAGGATAATGGATGTTTGTATCAGTGTAATTTCACCAAAAGTAATTCATATCCTGACACTGGCGTCAGGCTGCCTTCTGCTGTAACCTCCTCCTCTTCTCCACGTGATAGTGGGAGTGTGTGGACGTTCAGGTCCTCTCCACTATTTCAGCTCAATTCAGCTGCTGTAAAATAATTAAAAAAAAATCAAACCTTTTGATTGCAGCAGATGCTGACAGAGGTGCTCCTCTTCCATCAGCGGAGAGGAGACGGAGGAACGGAGAGGTCAGGCTGAGCTGAGGGACGAGCAGAAGGTAAGGAGGACTCATTTTCGGTTGTGTCTGAGAACACATGATCTGTGGTTCAGAGGGGTCGTGCACATCTGCAGAACATGTCTCACAGCAACAACCAAAACTGATGATATTGTCAGAATTGAGGCTGGAAATTTTTATTGTCGTAGTTTAACTTCTAGACTTTGGTTTGGAATTATGGAATGAACTCCAGAAAAGTCTGCCTGTTGTTCTACCTGACCATTGAACTGGCTCTGACGTCAGTTATAATAAAATAAAGGAATTTATTGACAAAAAAAAAAAAGAAAAGAAAAACTGGAAAAAGGGTGACTTAAAGTTAAGATGCCTTGTTTGGAGTGTAAAACACACACACACACACACACACACACACACACACTCGAAATAAATGCGTCATTTAACGCCAAACCATCAGCGCACATGTCAGGTAAGCAGCGAGCGGCCAGTTGTCGTTCACGAGGCCCGACTGACCCTCTAGGCTCCAGGAGGGCGCGCGCGCACACACACACACACACACACACACACACACACACACACACACACACACACACACACACTTGTGTTTCAAACTCACAAACAGAATTCTCCGCTTCAGCAGGCAGAAAACTGTCTAACTGCTTAAAAACAATAAATATGAAATTGAATCTAACATTTCAACACGTTAACGGCAGCAATTAAGAAATTAGGAAGATCGAAAAAGGATCATTTAAAAGTCATCTTTGTACGTTTTTTAATCCGCAGTCATTATCGTTTCTCATTTCTTATTTGGAAAAAAAAAAAAAAACTTTCTTAAAACTTTTTAAAAAGTTTTCCAGGCTTTTGACATATTACGATACATACTGGTTTTGAATTAAATATTGTTTTTATTTTAACGAATTATCAGTTTTTCCACGAATATTTATTTATTTTTTTATTTAGTTCCCTTCGCTGCTACCCTAAATGTTTTTGACCTACGGTGGGTGGGATACGTGAGGTGAATAATTTTGTAGAAAGAAATGGCCTTGGACTGATTTTTTATTATTACTGCTGTAGATGAGTTCGTTCGCGCGAGCGTTCAGAGCGACGCGGCCCACGTCAGTTCAGGTAAGTTACCTGAGAAGTAAGGATGCTGAGAAGGCCCAACCTAGCTGCTTGGCTCGTGGCTCTTGTTATTACCGACTGTTAAAGGTTGCATAGGCAGGTGGAAGTATGCGGAGTGTTACCGGTGTGTGATGGCTTGGGCTGACTGGATGTCACCCAGCCTCAGAGGCTGCGCAGCCCGTTTGGAGGGGCTGCTGCTCGGCTGGGTTTTTGGGCCACCCCGCTAAGAAAAAAACACGAAGGGGGGGGGCTGTCTCCCCCTCACTGCCTTCACACAAGAGGGCCGAGCAACTGCGTCCATGTTACGTGTAGCAGAATGCGTGCACGCGCGGACGTGGATGTGATTCCAAGAAAACACCCCCGCTGAGATCTCCCCTCGGAGCTCAGAGCGCACCGCACAGGCGCAGAGCGCAGCTCGGTGCTGCAGAAGCTGAAGGGCACTACGGCAGCCGAACCGACCACCGAACCCACCCCCAGAAGCGACCGTCCAGCCCGCAGTTCCGCCGGAGAACAGGCGGGTTTTTGTACCAAACCACGTGTAGCCGCCGTGGGACAAGGAGACACCCCGCTGTTCAGGCTGAGGACAGCCGCGGCGCGAAGGGATGGATTTAAGCAGATGATAGCGGAACGCGGGAGGTACAGTAACGGCTCATATCTGCTGCTGATCAGGATCAATTGATTATCTGCCGATTATCTGCCTGCTTGTAAAACAGAAAAGCCGCTTCCTGCGACGGGAGCAGAGGGGCTTTACAATCAGCTGCGATCATTAGACCAGTAAACTCCCACAGCCCGACAGGCTGATACAGATCTGATGGTGGTGGGAGAGAAATGATGGAGCAGCAGGGAGACCCGAGCTGGGCCCCAGCTTCCAACGAGAGCGCGTCAGTCACCAACCTTTGAAAATGATTTCTATTTAATGACGCAACAACGCCGGTCTATTATTATTATTATTATTATTATTATTATTATTATTATTATTATTATTATTATTATTATTATTATATTGGACTTAATCGTGACCTAAAAGTTCTATTTTATTTTAATATTTTAGGTAGTTTTGTATCCAGGTGAAAACATGACTGGCTGTTATTTATTTGGAGAATTCATAAAGTCGGTGTAGGAATTTTGGAGATATTTTAAGATAATTAAGAAAGAAAAAGGCAGACGATCAGTTTACGGTTGACCCTATTTTGCCATATTTCTTTATGTTGGAATATTTTTGTCTCTGTCCATGCAGAAGCAGCATGGGGTGGATTAACGTCAGTAATTGGTGTTGTTTTTGTTTGTTTAAATATATGTTTGATTATTGTTGCTTTTTGGACAGAAAAATGCCTCCTGCTGACACTCGGGCCTTCAGGCCTTTGAATCACAGCCAGAGGCACAAAATGGCGTTGGACTGAAATTCAGTCTCAGTTACACCCCAACATTTTACCTCATGCAGCTTTGACTTCTCTGGAGTGTTTGATAGCAGAGCGCTAAATTGAATCCTGCAGATTTTCCCAGACCTTCTCCATCTGTAAAAAAAGAAGAGTGAGATGTGTTTATTGCTGCTGCACAAGCATTACATCTTCTTCTTGAAGTTCATAGAAATGTTTTACAAGCGGATTTATTTAAAGCAAACATTTCTTACAGGCATAAACCAGACTCCCCTCTGGATTTTACACTTTTTTAAACAATATTAACTAAAATAATAAACCGCTGACCACCACACTTTGTTGTTCCTCTAGTTTAGTGTTTTTATTTATTTTTTTAAAAGGCAGTTGACAGATTTATAACTGGCGCTGCGTGTGTATGAATAGATGCCCTGAATATTTTTCAGATTGAGTGTCGTCAGCAACTGAAACAGAATCAGGCTCGTAGAACGAGTGACAGGCCAGGCTTCACACTGTAAAAAATAAAACAAGGCTCAAGCCGTTTTCCTGCCAGGCCTTATCTTTATTAGCTTTCATGAACGTCTCCATCAGTTTACACTGGACGCCGCCTCTGCACTTTCATGGCTGAGAGAGGGGTTGCCCCGTGTTTACAGGCCCGGGAGGCTTTCAGGCACCAAAGCAACAGGTTTCCCACAGCTGTAGAACTGTGGGTTTTTGTCCTTCATCATTTCTTCAGAAAGATGCTGCTCAGAGCTGAAAACAGTGGCTGAAACCTGACAGGTGAGACAAATCAGAGAGCGGTTTTAAAGCAGTCGGGCAGAAAGTGTTTTCAGCTCATGCAAAAGCAGTTGGTTTGTTTCTCGCTCAGAGCAGGCAGCCAGTGCTTCTGACACAATAGCAGCTGCAGGACGAGCTGGCTGAAGGCTTTGAATGACAGGCTGCAGTGTTTTTGTACGTGCGAGGCGTAAAAAGGTCAACTGGAAGACGTAGATGAATGCTTCATTCAGGTTTTACCCATGCCTTTTCAGCCTCACCTGATTATTTTATTGCTTTTGAACAACAATCGGCCCTAAAGGAGAGGTCTGCGCTCTGTCTGGGAGCGGCCAGAGTTGGCCTCGATCAGAGTACGCCATTGTGATTTGCTGCTGAGGCTTTGATCCAGATTCCCTTCATCAAATCTGAAATAAAACGTGCGCGTTTGCTTCGATAACTGTCTGCCATGGCGCCAGAACGCTCAGAGGAGGCACGGGGGCTATTATTAGGTGCTGCGCTGGACTCTCTAGAAAGGAAACGCTCAGCAGCAACATTCATGCGGAGCGCAGCGACACGTTTATTCACAAGAGATGCAGACGAGATCATTTCAGCATAAAATGTGCAGAAATCTGTGAAAAATGTGGCCAGCTCAGATGCAATGTTCGATCTCTATCTGATTCTTAGAAGCAGCGATTAAAAATGCAATTTTCATTTAATTTGCTTACACCACGGCACCACGCGTACAGCTGTTTGGAAGCTCTGACCCTCGGGGCAAAGGTCACTGTGGAGTTGAGAGTATTTCTGGCAAATATAATCGTGTCATCTGCATATATTTGGTGTGCAGCTTTATGTGACTGTCAGGAAAAGTGCCTAAAATGGAAGAGGGTTTTGTTTTTTTAAAGCTATTATTATGTATGAAAGGAAAGGCAAAAAGTGCCTCCTGTGGTTGAGAGGAAGTTTTAGGTGGCAGAGAATTGAACGTGCCAATTAAAATAACTCAAAATATTATTAGCACATGAGTGATATCAGCCTGTCCATTAGTGCTGATCAGTGAATTCAATGGAATTATTGAATGCATGGACTCAAAAAGAAAGAAAAAGAAAGAAACACTCGATGGTGATTTTGTTGCTTGTGAAAGTGGTGAAGATGGTGCACACATGTCTGGAAAACGCAGAGACGAGTGCTGTAAACAGCAGGACGAAGCATATTAACCGAACGTGAGCTTTCCCCGCAGTTTTTTTCTCTAAATACGACTTGGCTTGGGAACACAAGTTATTTTCCGCTGTCGGGTAATTTTGCCAGACCAAAAAACAACTGGTGGCCAGACATCCCAGTTCAGTCAAGACACACAGTTACCACATTTTTACAGAATTACAGAAAATGCTCACACAGAGTAAACGTGGAGCAAATAAGTAAACCAGCCGAGCATTTGTTGCAATAAAATCGTCTGTGAAAGCTAAAGTTTGCAGCTTCTCACAGTGGAAAAGAGACAAATGCAGCCGTCGGGTAGAGCAACGAAGCTTCAAATGTGCATTATCTACCTTCTCACCGTGTCACTGACATTTTGCAGTCAGTCCCTGAAAAAATCTGACAGCTGAGTATTTTGTTAATCCTGCAGAGATGCTGCAGGAGAAGGTTTCAGCTGTGACGGATGGATGTATGAGCCGGGTCCAGGACGACGTTCAGCCTGATCTCCTTTCAGAGGAGCCCCGACTGGATCTGTCCACAGCTCCCACCATTCCCAGCGCCAGCGAGCCCAACCAGGTACAACCTTTCCTTTTCAGACAATAACTGCAGATTTTAAAAGATTTAACATTTTTGAGAAGATTTTAAAAATGCAGCATATTTTTCTGAAAATCTAGGTTTGGATTAGAGCAGAGTGTGACAGTGATGGCGCATCTCTTTCAGAGCATCGAGAACATTAAAGTGGTTCTTCATGAGCGGGAGCTGTGGAAAAAGTTCCACGAGGCCGGAACAGAAATGATCATCACAAAGGCAGGGAGGTGAGTGAAGAAGCAGAAACACCACCCCCCACTCCAAAACCGAGAAAATAGCTCCTGACCTGACACAAACGCAATCATTTAGCTGAATTTGGACAAACAGTACTATTAACGTATCTTCAACACTGTCAAACATGCTGAATTATCTATAACATCTAAAAAAGAGATTTATAATTTTAGAAATGGCTGAATAATTGTGTGGATTATTGGAGCTGAAAAGTTCCTCTAAAATTTATTAATAATAATTAACATTCCTAGCAATTATTTGAAAGGTAACTATTTTTAGCTTTTTGATTGGTAAGCAAGGTTAAAGGTCAGACGATGACCATTCATCATCTGACCTTTTTCTAATAAATAATAATAAATAAAACAAATGATTTAGGTGCAAAATAATGAAGATAACTTTAGTTATTTCACTAATGTAAGAGAATTTTAAAAGTAGTAATGTGTGTCCAACTTGAGGGAATCATGAGCTCAGCTCATCAACAATCATCTGGTCAGGTTTTCATCAGATGCCACCACCAGGTTGCTGTATATCTTGTGGAAAATTAAGAAAGTAAATGATACCGTTGGTGATGGATTCATGAGTTTGGTTAGGGTTAGCTAATGGTAACATACAGCAGTGAGAACGTTCTCTCAGGAACAGGCGGAAAGTTCCTGCTGCACTGGCTACATAATTGAAAACACAGACTGCTCGGCTTGTTGGATTTAATGCGACCCGAGGATTAGATAGCTAGGTCTCTGGACATTAACCAGAGAATGAGTACGCTCACAAATCGACCTCCGCCTCTCATTCCTCACGGGATGTTTTTTTTTTTTTTTTTCTCCAGTAAAAAAATGTAAAAGGTCGCCACATTTTTTTCCTTAATGCTGCATAACAGTAAGCGATGGGCTTTTCCTTGTCCAGCTGATGAAGTGGGCTCTGAATCCTTAAAGCCCTTTGAAGGGCCGTGCAGGGCTTCAGCTCTGCAGCTGTGCTTGGGAAAACCTGCCCGAGTTTACCTCTGCAGCAGACACGCTGAAGGTCACACACAGAGGGATTGGACCAAGGACACTGATACTAGGCTGAATTATTAACGCGTGTTATGAATAGTGCATGCACGGAACTCACAGTTTTGTTATGTGGAAATCTGTTATGTGGAAATCTGTTGCAGCATTAAACTGCAATGTTTAATTTGTCCATAACTGTGTCTTTTCTGCCTCTGTAAAGTGTGACCCATCTAAAGTCTTAAAAAAAGTCTTAGTCATATTCATCATTGATTAAAGGCTATGACATCATGCAGGACAGTGACAGCTTTATCTGCTTGTATGAGTCAGACCAGTGCACCAGAGGGGAAGATGAAGGTGTGTTCAACTTAAAAAAAAAACAGTTACCAAAGAGGAGTCAGGCTGCATATTTGATGATTTCCAATGCACGGGCGACCATCTAGAATCTAAATCTAGAATTTAAATAATGAAAACTTTTGTGATCTTGAAGACCGGTGAAGGAGGAGCATAGTGCCATTACTGCAACCTGCTAGCAGAGGGCGACCAAGGTGCTGTACCACATTTCAGGGTGTAGCTATTACTTAAAAGTAGAGTTACGATTGTACGGATGTCTAAAAAATGCACAAAGCAGACTCATACTGACAGACTGGCAGCTTTTCCTGTACTGTTTGACTGTTTTCCCTCCACAGTGTCGGATCTGTGTCGTCTTTGCGTACTCAGTCTTTCTTCATGGAAGAGCAAAGCTGTTTGGTCCCTGGACCATCTGAGGGTGGCTGGCAGCATTTGTGTTCTGCGATGTTCCGCATCGTGTTCTCCGCAATGTAATGGAATCGTAGAAGTCTGTTTGCGCTGTAAATTATCGAGGCCCGAACAGAGGGCACGTTTGCAGCCTTCTTGGCTCGGCTGTAGGTTTTGGTGCACGACCCGTTTAAAAGTGTGAAGGTGCATGTTTGGTGCAAACCTGTTTGATTTTGCACCCCTTAACGGGGTCTCTCCTCATTTATAATTCTGTAATAATCTGTAAATCCTCGGCTCGTATTTGTACTGGTTAGGTTGAAGGGGATTATCCAGGTCCTCACGCAGGAGATCCCACATTTGCCCAACAGGAGCCCTCAGCCCTGTCCCACACAGCAGCGAGCCGGGCCCTGCGGATGTGTCACCGTCTGGGCCTAACCCGTCAGCGCAGCCCTTCCCTCACTCTCCCTCTCTATACACAACCGGCCAGGAGAGTGGTGGTGGGCTAATGAGAGCAATCCGGCGCCCATCATGGGCCCGCTCTACTTGCCTGGTAGTGCTTCATCACCACCCCCACCAGTCCTGCCTGGGGCTCCGTTTGATCTCGGCGCCATACTGGACATTCCCAGAGAGGGAATGTATCACCGTAGGGCCCAAACATGTGGGGTTGTTAAGAGAAACAGCTGGCCAGGCATAAAAACACACACCCTGACAGTGATATCACACACACTCTCCAGCCTTCATTTGTCATGCTCCTCTTAACCTCGCTCACTCACTCACACCAACCTGTGTATACACTTGCCTTCACGTTGTCAGCCGTTGAAAATTACCTGTCCGGGGTAACAATAACTGTATTTATTATAAATGTATTAATATTTCCAGCACCAAAATGTGACAGTTTTACTCAGTCATAATCAGAGAACGCGGTTTATGTGTGTGTGAAAACTTAGGTTAGCTTAGGGGCAAATCCGGGCTTGGGCACGGTTGCTAGTGTGAGTGCGCCCTTAAGCACTGCATATACTGCTTATTATAGGCAGAATTTTTTTTTTTCCACTCTGTCATTGAGTTATTTACAGAGAGAGCTGTAAAAAAACGTGATTCACAAAACTCAAATTATTTATATGATAATAAAATCCAGAAAAAAAACCAGGATAAAGCAGGTACAGAAAATGGATGGATGGATGGATGGATGGAAGTAGTGTATCAAGTAAAGGGATAAAAACTTTTTAAAACTGGACAAATAATTTAGCACAGATTCAGACTACATTCCATGTGTTGAACTGAAAACTCTTGGGAAAATGACAGTGGGATTAATCAGTTTCAGTGTTGGCTAATCCAGAGAATAAATTACTTTAAACCCAGAGGAGTTTATCACTTTGATGCAAATCAGCATCATAAACCTGCCCTATTTAAAAATGTGTCCAGATAAAACCACAGTATCCAAAGGTATAGATGCCACACAAATAAGAACCTCCAATGCCTCTCTCCTGCCCCCTACTGAAAGGCTGCAGTAAGTAAACAAGCAGTTTAATGTTTAAACAGCCGATACTGCGGCCCAACATGGTCTTCAGTTCACGTTGGCAGCATCTTTCTCTTCACCACTGCTTAAAATAATGTCACAAATTGGATCTTGAAGATGCACCATATTTCGCATGGGACTGGGCTGCTCGCATTTTCCCCCCTTCCTTTTAATCCGTCTGAGCGGACAGTCTCATTTCCTCAGCTGAAGCCTGAGCAGCAGCAGAGCCCTTCACTTGATAGTTATAGACACATTACACAAATCTGAGGGCCACATGTGTTGACACAGACCTCCATCTGTTCTGTGCGTACGCTGCAAGCAGAGCTGCAGATGAGCAGAGGGCTGTTTTGAATGTTCCTCTCAGATTAACCCGTCTTTCAACGAGGATGATACCAGGACTGATCTCTCCTACTGATTGGATTTGAAGCCTGGGAGAGAAATGCCCTAAATCCCCTTCCTCGCTCTGCCTCTCTCTTTGTCTTACACAAGGGAGTATTTACAGTAACATGATCAGATGGTGTCAGCCACAATATGAGCCTTTGAAGAGCGGAGCTGATCAGAATGGTGAGTATGAAAAGAGGGGTTTTAATGCTGCGTCTCTCCAGAAAGCATGCAGGGCTTTCATGAGCTGTCCCACTGTTTGAACATGTTGCCATTGGCAGCAGACGCAGATAAACTGCAGGCCCTTCCGACCGTGGCCTGTTGAGCAATGACAACTTGGCTATCTAAACTGCTGCGCGATCCGGGGTGCCATTAAAAACCACTTAGGGCTTTATAAGGGGCACAGAGTCCTTTTGCGAATTTTCCTCTGGTGCAGATGAAAAAGTGTTCCCAGAAGAGGCCAAAGAAGGAAGCTCCTTCATGGTTTTTATGACTCTGAGTGCTATATTAGCATATAGTCTTAAGGTCTGGAGGCATTTAAAAAGATGAAAGATAGAACGTGCTCCCATACTTTCTATGACCTCTCAGTATCACAAGAATGAGAGGATCTCAGCCTTCGAATTTCTGCAAGGAGACAAATCATTACCAGGCCAGAAAATGCAAGCGTTTTGACCATAAGGACAATGTCAAGAAAATGAGTCTTGAAGTTTTGGCAACTTGGCTTTTTTCTTCCATCTGCTTTGCGCAAAAGGCGTTCAGGTGTAGAGGTCACTCTAGGCCTCGTAAAACAGGACGATGTCACTACCCTGGCTGCTCAATGCTATGATCTCTACGAGACCTTGCACCTCCCAATCCTTTAAGAACATCGTCAGAGAGCTAATTGGATCTTCATCTCCTCTACACAAGCCAGGGAAGACAAAGAACAGCCGCTGAGGATACATAACAGTAGGATATACAAAGCTTAGTGATGGAAAGTTTCCAAATCATGTGAATATACAAGTATAACTCAAATAATACTTAAAAGTCAGGCTGATCCCTGTTTATTAGTAAGGGTTGTTTACTACATTGTGGTGTACAGAAGGTGCTTATGCTAATTCATCTAATCTCATTCATGATTGCTAAGTCAAGAGTTGCCGTCACTTCACATAAAAGTCACATAAGAGCAGTCCTAACACATTTCCTTGTTTCTTTCAGGAGGATGTTTCCAAGCTACAAAGTGAAATTGACCGGGATGAATCCCAAAACTAAATACATCCTGCTTATAGACATTGTCGCGGCTGATGACCACCGCTACAAGTTCTGCGACAACAAGTGGTAAGTTTGAGGGTAAGATGAGCTTGGCCAGCGTGTCTAACACAAAGGTTCAAAACACGCACAAACGTCCATACCAGTAGGTGGCAGTACTCATCTATATTGACATCAATTAGAAATCGAAAGAGAATCGGGTTCTTCTGGATATTTTTTAGCATCAGCAGCTCAACGCCAACATTAAAGAAGTGATATCTTGGCTCGTTCCATCGATTTCATTGAAATTCATCCAGCACCTTTGAAATAGTACAGAGCAGCCTGAGACCAGTGGCGCTCGCTGCCTTTCAGCAGCTAGTTTGGGTTCATTTGCTCTTTAAAGCTAACGCAACATTGATTTCATTATTGCAGTTTGTTTTCCTGCATCTGTTGTCAGGATGGTGGCTGGCAAAGCCGAGCCCGCCATGCCAGGCAGACTGTACGTGCACCCCGATTCCCCTGCCGCAGGAGCTCATTGGATGAGGCAACTGGTTTCCTTTCAGAAGCTCAAGCTAACAAACAACCACTTGGACCCTTTCGGACATGTGAGTGTCTGCAAGGAGCTTTAATGAAACAGAGTTTCATCATGTTTACTGACTGATATTGATGAGGAGCAGCTAGACTAAGTGGATCTCGGTGTTCCAACACAGCACCAGGGTTGTTGGTTTGAGTCCAAACATGTTTTTAATCTCACAACCAAAAAAGGTTGATGCAGAAAAATGAGTAAAAATGTGTCCAAACAGTGAAATCCCAAAGGATTTTTTTGTTTGTTTCTCAGGCAGATTCCTGAAAGAAGGATGAAAGGCAAAAGCTGCAGAGTGAGGTGAAGAGTGTGACTGTGGCACTGCTCCCCAGGGGGACTCTGGGATAGCTTGTCTGAAGCCATCCCATCAGTGGGCGTGCTCATTAGGTTCATAACCTCTCAGATCAGTGGCGGGGCCTGCTGTCAGACTGAGTTCAGTGCCTGGCCAGTGATAAGGGCGAGTAATGAGGACAGAACAAGTCTGAGCCCAGGCAAAGCCCAGATGATGGCCTGACTAGCAAGTGTGCAGCAGGGCAGTTGGGGCAAGGAAACTCCGGCTCAGGACTTATCGTGCTCATTACATGTGAGGTTATCGCAGCTATCTGGTGGTTTGTCTCGGAATCAAATGGTGATGTGAAGTGATTCGGATCACAACATCCTCATCAATAATAGAGTCAAGAATAATGATGACGACAGAGACTTGTGCCCATTTTAATTTCTGGTGATGAATAGACTGCTGATGAGTATCCTGTGTCAGCTGAAGCAAATAAGCTTGTCTGAATGTTTTTATATCAAGGAGCATGAAAGCAAATACTGTTGTTAGCTCTTCACTGATCTGTGCTGAGCCGCCCTGATCGGTGCACACAGGCCGTCACCCAAGAGTCTCTGGTATCATCCTCAAACAGCAGCCTGACAGCAAAGCAGACAAAGGTCAACAACAGAGACTCTGGTGAAGCACCAATAGCTTATCTCTGTCTCCAGTCTGTCTCAGGAGCATGTGAGCACATTTGCTGTTCAACCTGGTCCTATCGCTCTCTCTGCTCTGCTCTGCTCAACCTTTGCCTCTTTTTGGGAGCCCCCTGGAGGAGAAAGCTCCTCGAGAGCGTGTCTGGTAAACGAGGAGAGGAGCCGAGGTGCAGGGCTTGATGTTTATCTGCCTTGACAGAGCTGGACTAGTGATGACCCTTCCCCATTGTTGCCTACGCTTCACTGTGCACAGCAACCCGCTGCGGTGAGCGGACTGATGCTAGTGGGCCGACCTGCAGCCACCCAAACAACCACACACGCTAAACAGGCTCAACACATGTTACCTGCTACATGCAACATTTGGATTTCAAATCAAGAGTGATGGAGAAACTGTTGGATTAAGTAGTGAATTAACTTACTTAATGCACAAACAATATGTGTGATAGTAAGAAAAAAATAGATACTTTACCTATTAAATTCTAAGTATTCCCATAATGACCAATTAGGGAATATTCAGCCTGTCAACCTGTTCCGGTTGGGAATGTTCAGCCAATAATCCCACATAAATACTTTTTAAAACACATCTTAACACTGAGTGAGAGGCATTGTTTTTGCCAGGGTGAAAAAAAATGAATAATGCCAGGTCTATGAAGTCGTGAAGATCTTTCTGATGGTGATGAGGTACTGAGGTTGAGCTGGTGCGTGCTGGGAAATTGCATCTGTATCAGGACCTAAAGTGAGCCACCAGTGTCAGATATGTTTGCTTTCATTGACGTTGAGAGAAATTGAGATGGACGCGATGATTTGGAACATCAAACACAGCGGAGCACAAATCCGTCCTTAAATTACAGATATGCAAAAGACATTTTAAAAAGTCATCAAATAAAACATGCTGCTACTTTTCATCCTTTTCTAGATCATCCTGAACTCTATGCACAAGTACCAGCCGAGACTCCACATCGTCAAAGCGGACGAAAACAACGCTTTTGGTTCCAAGAACACGGCCTACTGTACTCACGTCTTCCACGAGACGGCCTTCATCTCTGTCACCTCTTATCAAAACCACAAGGTACCACACAGGCAGAAGGCGGTTATCATGCTAAAATTTATAGTACGTGTTCATAAGGGTGTAAAAAGTATAAACCATAAATTATATTTAAGGAAAATTCCAATAGAGAAAACTTAAATCAAACATATTTGATACTATACGTTGTTGTGGCTCTAAAGGGTCAGAGGTTATTTTGAATCTTTTTAGTTATTATCTGATCAAAATCACACATTTTTCTGATTATTATTAATTAGTAAAATCATTCCAATAATGTTGGAGCAGAGTAATAGTCACGAGACTGAAGTCTGATTTCTGAGATTAACTAAACCTGCTTCTACAGCTCAGGATGGACGGAAATGACATATTCTTTTCCTAGATCACCCAGCTGAAGATAGAAAACAACCCCTTTGCCAAAGGGTTTCGAGGCAGTGAAGAAGGGGACCCGCGGGTTTCAAGGCTACAGGGGTGAGGGTGCAGCAAGAAGCCACAATTGCAGATGAGACAAGACTTTAGTAGGAATTAAATGTAGAAGGAATGTGTTGACCGCAACCCTCATCTTTCGTCCCCTCTCGCTGCTGCACTAGCAAAGAATATCCAGGGATCTCAAAGAACTCAGTCCGCCAGAGGCTCATCTCCTCCCACAGCCATCTAGCAGGGAAGCTGGCCGGAGGAGTTCTCACGGGTCATCCTCAAGTCCTCTCCTCTTATCAGTACGAAGCCGGGGTTCCTTTGGCCAACTCGGACTCCCAGGATCCCATTTCGAACCACTTTCCCCCGAGCAGAGACCCCAGCCTTCTGTACCACTGCTTCAAACACAGAGGTACGTTCTCAGCCAGCCCTCTCTTCAGATTTGGAGCCAACCATTATGAATGCCATCATCTTTGCAGATAATTCCCGGCACCTGGATCTTGGATGTAAGCGTCCGTACCTGGAGACATCATCTGCAGTCTCGGAGGAGCATTACTTTCGTTCTGCACCTTCTTACGAGTCGTCGTTACTGTCGCGTTCCTACCGTAACGAGGCCTTCTCTGCCAGAGAAGCCTGCATGTACGGCGGGATGGGGACAGAGTCTGGATCTGGTGCAGGCGACCTCGATGACGTAAACAACTCCTCTTCAATAAATTGCAACATGTGGGCAACAATGCAGCCCTACCCTCGCTACACCGTGGATGGTGTCCCATACCAGCCCTTCACAGCTCACTTCACCAACACTGCCGCGGTCACGCCTGTTGTACCGCACCCTGGATCAGCCATGGCTCCCAGACCACAATCTGATTTGGGGGTCTACAATTCAGCTTCAGTCCAGCGAGGCCTTCCTGTGATACCTCCACCTTCGTCCTCTTCATCCTGCTCTCCTGCCACACTGGCGTCCAGAGACAGGTCCGACCTTCCAGCTCTGTACCAGAGTAAGCCGGCCTCACCGCTGCGACCTTTCTCAGCCTATCCCTCGCAGGGCACCATCAGGGATCCATCCCTTCAGTACCAAGTGGGTCTGAACAGCACAGGGACACACTGGACCGACAGCTAATGCAGACGACGGGAGGAAGCAGAAAGGTCCCAAGTAAAGTCTGGAATGAATCAAGGTTTGTAAACTCACTGGGGGTCGCCAACACCGAGTCATGATAAAGAACTACAGCCACGATCGTCGCCAGCTCGCACCCATCTCCATCCCGCTGAATTACGAATTTGAGACAGTATCATCAGACAATTCTTACAGTTTACAGTTTAAGTGTGGGCTCAACAAATCCAAACAGCGCTCCTGATCGCCTGAAGAGAGAAAAAGCTGAACGCCAGAGATGGGGCAAAAGTAGCATTGCAACGCTCGCTCTTGAAGAGCAGTTGTGTGAGATAGGAGTGCAACCAGGGTTTGAACTCCACCCAGACGTGTTTAAAGATGACTGACATTCATCTCCATTGTCTTACTGTCAACAAATTCACTCATCGAAGCATTTCTCCATCTCTCAATACTTCTCTGTTTTGCATCAGTCTTCCTGATGGAAAGCCTGAGCACCCTAGGTCTGGAGAAAAGGTTAAATAGGAGTTAGTTTTTGCTCTTTGGTGTAAATAAGAGTGACCTGACTGAAATAAACGACATGCTAATGTCACCTAATGTAACACTTGGTTTAATTATGTGACCTATGACGTATGCAGACCTATAATAAAATATGAAATCCAGGGAATACTGGATTGTGGGTGGATTCCAGGCCCAGCCTGTAGCAGCAGTACCGACCTCATATTAGCCGTCACTCGAATGCATCGCCTAAACAAGAGCACAGTCTAACCAGCAAAAACACAATTGTGTGTAAGTGGGAGATGTGTTAACAGAATATAACTGAAATTAGGTTAATGTCACTTTATTGTGTTGGTTTACTGAAACAGGAGAGGCAAACAGGCAGGCAGATGGGAGCTTAAAGAAATGTTGTTAAGCTCTGAGTCCTGGAAAAGCAGCGCAAAACCCACTCCCAAGTGACTTACTTGGAAAAAATCTCTGCAAAACTGCAAATATGAAACAGGCCGAGCTGGCTGAGAAACCAAATGGGCTCTCAGTAGCATCACATACAGTAGTGTGTGAATTTGCATGGACAAGGCATGATTTATTTCCAGGATATTATTTGTTTGATGTTGCGTGCTATGGTTGCAGATAATTAGAGTTTAAAACCATTCCTCGTCATATTTATGAAAAAAGCTGACATAAGCTTACCCTGGATGTCAGTCACCACCACGTACAATCATCCAATCCAGAAAATTCCTGCAGAATGAGGCTTTTGTTTTTAGTGACCTTTGAGTTTCGTAAGAAAGTGCATTCCGATGTTAACGGCTTTGCCCCGCCCCTTTGCTCAATAGCAATAATGCAGTACATAAGTTAAATCCAAAAGTCGGGATTTCAGACAAAATCTAAATTCATGTAAATGTTGAAGTGAAGTAATATCACCAATAAATATTATGTGTATTATATTATTATGTTATGTTTAATTATAATTCAGGCAGATGAAAGTTTTCAAGGTCAATTAAAACAGGTTTTTTATATTATGTTTGATCGGCCTGGGTGTGGTACCTGTAATGTGCATGATGAACGCAAAAAAAAAAAAATCTTAGAAAAAAACTGCTTTTTTTGTAAAAGAATTTTCAGCCTGTCTATATGAATGATTATCAAACTATAAGCACACCACCACCTCTCGTTCTTATCTCTCAGATAACCCCAAAAGAGCTCAAAACTGGCGCTACTAAAAAGACCACAGATAAATAAAAGCATCTGCAGGTGCTGGTGGAAAACAGGAAAAAGAAATGTAAGGAAACAGCTGTCGCTGCACAGCTCTCACACACACACACACAAACACACACGGTGGTCATGGTCATGTACTCACCTGAGCTTCAGTTCCTGCTTCTTCCATCCCAGGTTGCTCTTGGTTCAGGCTCTGTGGTTGCTCTTTCTCAGGGACCTAAAGGTGAAATATGTCTTTCCCCCTTTAAAGGTATTTCATTGTATTAAAAGGTATTTCAACTTTTATTTAATTTCTATTTACCGTGATTATTCCTCATCAGGGTTCGCAGGAGACAGGTCAACAGTCCACACACATCCTCCACTCACACACTCATACCTAAAAATGAAAATGGTTTAAATATATATTTAAAAAAAATACCTACTCTCACCTACACCTGCAAAATAATGTGAACCTCTTCAGACTGATACACACCTGAGAGTATCCACTCGAGGAACAATCAGTAAATGTCAAACAGGTCAGCGATCAAAAGTGAAGGTAAAGGAAACGGGCTGAATGAGCGTATCGAGGCACCGAGATCGGGATCGGAGGCCCTGCTTTCTCTCACATGGCGCTCTCATTAGATCATGAGTTATGCTGATGGCCGGGCCCTGGTTCGTGTCAGCACTTCATTCTCTATCTCTTTCTCAGCCGCTGATGCATTTCACATGAGGGGAGGTTCTCGGTAGAGACCGCTAACCACCCAAATCTACAAATCAAAGCAAACACGGTTATCTGGAAATGCTGAGCTATAACCTGATAAAAACAGACACTTTTTTTTTTATTTTAGCTGTCAGAGAGCGGCCCCAGCCTCCAGCGACATGCTTTCATTTGAACCCAAAAACACCTGAAAATTGTGTGGGGGGAAGTTATTTGGAAATCTTAATGATTAAAATGAGTGAAAAACTGAAAAAAAAAACAAAAAACACTGCAGCAACACAGATTTGCAGTTTAAAAAATAAATCCTAAAAAATATTTGTCAAACGGCGTTTGTTTGCACGGGTCTCTGAATGGCACTTATGAGTTCCTGCCTCTGCGTGTGGGGGTGATTTTACACAATAAAATGTCTGCTGAAGGAAGGATTGTGGTTTTGGTTGAATGTGCACGCGTCTGGCAGCCATTCAGTGGCCAGAAAATGACATAAATTCATTTAGGGACAGAATTCTCTGAAAAGAACATTTATTTGATTGTTAGTAAAAATTAAAACAGCATCACTACAATTAAATAATAAAATTACTGATTGTTTCTTCAAATTTAAAACAAATATCAAGAAATGAGGGGTCTGGTGGAAACTTCAGGTTTTAACATGGATGAAGGAGCAGAAGAGGACCGCTTCTGGGACCAACCATATCTGGAAAAGACACAGGACAAGGTTGGATTTTCTGAAATGTAAGCTTTGCTAAACATTCAAGGGAAAACAAAAGTGCTTTAGCTCTTCAGATCTATAATGAAGCACTCAAGAACATGGCAGCCATTTTTAAAGTTTCATCATAATGAAATAAACTAATAGATGAGCGTCTGCGGCGAGCTGGAGCCCATCTGGAAGACATTGAAGGTGGAACTGTTCGAGCTCCCCTGTCTCTACGCCCTCATCAAGCAGCCGCGATGGCTGGGCCGGCCTGTCCCAACGCACCAGGCAGCTTAATGCAACCGTCTTGTAAAAATGCAGAAAGCTTTGTTTTCTCTGAAGGTGACTCCAAAAAGGAATCTCACTTTACTTTAAACATCTCATATCAAGTCCATTAGGGCTTTTCTGGAGCCCCGTAAAGAGTCAATTAGTGGAGAATTCTGATTGGATCCACGTGCTGGAAGATCAGCTGAGCAGAATCAATCATTTTCTGTTTAAAGAGAAAAGGTCGTCAATGGGAAACTAGAAGAGAGAGAATAATGGGTGGTTTTGTCTCCTTTTGAAGCTAAAACAACACAACGAGAAATGAAACGCTGCAGATGCTAAAACAAAAAGTCAGTTAAAAATCTGGATTGTATATTTGCACACATGAGAGCAGAACGCTTTCATTCATCCATCACTGGTTTTTGATTGGATATTCCCTCGTTAACCAGGACAGTAGGGTATGGGGCTGACTAAATCAAACAGACTTCATTAGTAACTTATATTCAGATCTACTAAAGTACAGGTAAACATGTTATTGAGATTCTATTTTGCACGTTTCTGTACACATTAGCAGCATTTTATGACGCGTTAATCTTTACAAATTGTGTATTTTTTTCACATCACCAATGAGGAATGTGAAGAGAGGCTGGTTTTACTTTAAAACAAACAACTTCAAAAACAGAGCGGGGGGACAAACAATGACATCATCGCTCCCTGATGTGACAATCTGCATGTGTTGCTTTAAAGGCGCCTTAAAGGCTGCGCTAAGCATCTGCGCAGGCTTTTCTTTTCCTTCTTATCGTGTGTTTCTGTAAAGACAGATCAGATGAACAACACGCACGCTTGCTTACATCAGAGATGCCCATACCGACTATGCCATCCATCCATCTGACAAGCAACCACTGTCACTGTTGCCATAGATACAGTGAAGTTTTCATCTGCATGTGTAGCCATAGTTTGCAGCTGGTACATGGTTCGCAGAGGTCACGGTTATAATCACAGTGCAAATGATTTTGAGTGAGAAGTGAAAGATTCTCAAAAATCTATTACTTACATTTATATTGACATAATAATACTCTCAAATACCTATTTGGCCATTTGGCCTTTGGGAGAAAAGAAAACATTTTAATTCCCTGTAATGTTCGGTAAAATAAATGGCAGAATTTTTGCTAAAAATGAAGAAGAGTGGATGTTTGAGTAGTAGAAAATTGATTTTCTACTACTCAAAATTTGAAGAACGAGTACCTCAAAATTGCACTCAACACTAATGTTTCACCAGGAAGAGCTGTACTTTGATTTTAAAGTAGATGATAATTCTTCTTCTTGGCCACTAACGTCGATCTCTCGCCGTCTGTTCCACGTGGCTAGTAATGCTAAACACGGCGTTTTACAGACGACAGCTCGGCCTACTTCAAAGATTCTAAAAAGGATTTGAATTGCTAACCTGCAACTGTTTTCCATAAAACACTAATTCCCTGTTAAAGTCAAAGAGTTATTGCACATAAAAGCGGAGGTAAAGTCTGTCAGAGTTTCATTCCCTTTAATGCACACTTAGAGTCCCTAAAGACAAAGTTCAAGTAGGTGTAATTCTAGCTCAAACCAGAATTTTAGACTCTTAGATAAGTAAATTGGCCTTTTCTCTTGATTATGGGCTCTTCTCAACAAGGTCAGGAAAACAGGAGTTTTCATTCTATTATGATTTATTTATTTATTCTTTCATGTTTGCATCATCATCAGAAACAATTAGGCTCTGATGTGAACTTTAGATTCTTAATTATGTCCTCGGTACTTTCAGCTCTGGCTGGAGCCTATTTGATGTCTGACATAAAGCACCGGAGCCCCACAACCACCCCAAGCATATCCATCACTGCTCGGAGGGGTCTTTTCAGCTCACTCAGCTGAGGGAACCTTCCTCTGGCGCTCATCTTTTCAAAGACCCTGACGCCTGCCTCGTCTCAACACACTCGATGTCTTGAAGCGGAGCGCTGCGGAAAGACCGCCGCCTGCTGCTCGCCAGCGCCCACAGAGAAACCATGTGGAACTGCAGCAGGATGGTGCAAGGAGACAATGGGCCTGAAGCTTTGGAGGATCTGCTCCTGGAACACCTCTACCCTCTACTGGCTGTAGCGTGTCATACCAAAGGGGATGTCACAATATACCAGTTTTATTCAAGTTATCAAATCATGCTGTTGATACTATTAAGAATATTATTTTTAGGACATATATAGAACATTTAGCCCAAATAGCAAATTTAAAAATAACATCAACCATAACAAGAATTAAACTCGCAGATCAAATAAAGTTGGAATCACAGAGCAGAGAGATTAGATATGACGTATGCCTACTAAGATGTTTGTCCTCGGTTAAGTCTGGTATTGCGGTGTCCTGAGCCGGTTTCTACACCTTTATCTTTAGCTGATGGCCCAGTCCAGGTCAAGTATTTAGTAAAGACCAGTAAATACGGTTTATCTGCGATGACACGCTGTAGACGGTCACACTCGCCAAATGTTGGACTATCTCTCTGAAGGTGATTAAGTACTCAAAAAAGGTTCTCAGTGAGAGGCATTAACCACTTAAGTTTGTTATATTGCACGGTCTACGCAGGTAGATCTCATTACAGCAGCAGAGAAAACGATTGCCATTGGTCCAACCTGCTCCCCGGGTTACGTTGTTAGACAGGTGAGAGGTTCGTTTCATGTCACTATAGCAGCAGGGGATGCAGGCAGACTGACAACAGCTTTACGGTTCGGGGCAGATTGAGCTTGGCTTATTATCTTAAGATAACACGTCAATGACGAAGTCGAGTAGCTGTCAAACATTGGGACGAGTTAAAAACAACAGAAGCACTCAGACTCAGATGGCCCAGCAGGAAAAACTCTACAGTAAAAACAGGGTTGGATGCGGGGCGTCTGGCTTTGCCCATAAAATCCAGACGTGGACTTATGTTTGAGGGATATTTTTCCCACAATAACTTTAGACTTTTTACATCCTATTGTTACAGGTTGCTGTAGTTTTACCTCCTTGTTTGATAGAATAACTGTTTGGAACAGATGCTTGCTCTGAAATAAAATGAGGAAGAATTGAATATTTGCAGTATTTCAAAGCTTTGTTTTCACCTTAGTTTTTAAAGCTTCCTCCACCAAACCTTTTATCAGCCAATCCACATGTGTAATTACACTTTCTTACTCGGATTCTACATCTAGGCTTGCGTTTATGAGGAAAAACCTCATATCCTGTGGTCTCGGGTCAAATAAGGTGTAAAACAGGCTTTGTCCTTGCAGTATAGGTCTGTAAATCTGGACACCAGGTGTCCTTACAGCAGGTGTCGCCAAGTGGATTTTCCAGGACACAAGCATGTCCCCTGTAAACTGAGCGTGAGCTAAGAGGACTAAGCACAGGTAAGAAAGGTAAACTTGGGGATTTAGGTCTTCAGATCTGACTCTAAAGAGTCTTAACAGGTGATTTGTGGCTCATCCCCTCTGGGATTAGGCTGTGACGATCTGGCAGAGCTTGGCCATCAAATCAGGTGTCCGCTTAACGCAGTGCAGCCAGGTTGATGAGGGAGAAGGCTGCAGAAGCGGGCGCACATCCTGTTAGCGTAGCTGTTTGAAAGGGTATTTAAAGCGTGATCCCATTACTTTGGATTGAAAAGCTCCAGGAAGGATTCTGACAGCAGCCGCCATTGGCGGCTAATATTTACAGAATTTACGCTAACACGTAGAGCTTTGTTTTTGTCCCCAGCTGCTGTGTCACTCAATGGATGATTAACACACGTCATGGAAACCAGCTGAAGCTTTCCAAATGAAAATAATCTCAGGTGAGGTTAAACATCCTTCCACATGGAACACGACCGTGGGAACTGAAGTTTGAGCTCCTCCTGCTTCCAAGGAAATTTAATGTAAACGATCACCTGATGCTCTTCTTTTAAAATGAAGAAAAAGGTGAAAACCTGATAGTTTTGTTGTCAAAGCGATGTGATCCATAAATGGGGCATCTGTGGATGATAATGACTGGTCACAGACTGGACCAGATCAATGGTTCACATATTCAGGTAGTGTTTGTCACAGGTGTCAGTGTATAATTTACAGCTTGACTAAATCAAAGTGTGTCTGTCTGCCAACAGTTCTACAACACGTTGATTCTTACAGTTTTATAAGTATGTAACTCTGAAGTTATAGTGTGGATTCATTAATGTCACGACCGTCACCGAGTTCACATTTACATCCCACAGCTGCCAGGATAATGACAAGTAATGAAGAAAGAATGCAGGAAATGCATGAGTGTCTCCAGAGTAAAAGCCTTTTTAGAGCATGGCCAGTCTCACTTGTGTGAACGGTCTGTCTGTCCTTTATCATCTCAAGTGTTTGTTTAGAGTTTTGTCATGTAGCCCTTGGCTTCTATCACGAAGTAATGAAGGCAAAACAAGTTGAGCGATTATCATCACCCAGACCAGGAAGGGTGGGAAGGAGGAGGAGATCTTATCACATCCATCTTGCTGTTGATGTGACCTAAACTCATTTGCACCTCCTGTTCTCCTGGACCTCATGTCTCATGTGAGAGGATGACACCTCCCCTTCCACTGTCTTCCTCGCCCAGACCCCACGCCTCCTCAAATGAACCTCGGAGCAAATTAGACTTAATGGACTGGATAGGATCTCGGCCTTCTTATAGCTTTCCAATGTCCTCCATCCCTGTGAAAGATTCACCTGCTTGTGTGCTTTCTGACTATCAGAAGAATCTAATTTTACCTGCCTTTGCTTCTTCTTTCCTCAACTTTCCCCGGTTACCGACTACCAGGTCATGAACAAGCGTTACGTGAAGGGGGCCAGAGTGGAGAAGCAGGAGTCCCGATGGCGGAGATAGCACGAGCTTGGAGCCAAGGTTTGCTATCACCGGCAGTCATCTCGCACAAACACGCACAGGCCAAACAAAGACTAGCAACCTTTCTGATAGCACGACCAACATCCTGATGTAATTATACACTCAGGAAATTAACAAGACGGCGTGTCTGTTGCTGCAGGAGCATCTAACCCTCTTTCACATGTGTGAGAGGAAGCGGCAGAGGATGGGAGGGGGGGCAGTGGGTGGGATTTAACACCACAACATCCAGGCCACACAGGACTGTCTGCTGTCTAGCCATATCTGGAAAAAGACAGCGATAGGGGACGGTGTGACGCAGCGCCTCCTTGTGACCGCTGCCATCACTGCAGGGGAAACTCTAGTCAGGGTCTGTTGGGGTCAAATGGACGGCTTGCCCCCACAACTGTCTTCTGTCCTGTAGATGACTCAGTGCGGCTGCTGTTAACATTTCAGCAGTGAAAGTCCAAACCAATAGAGTCATCACTGCTTGATAAATAATCGGATATTAGCGGTCAGGTTTTAGGGAACCAAAGGTTTCTGGAGAAGATACTAGGATGACATTTATGTATAAAAAATTATGTATAAAATTCATTTCTGGAAAGAATCATACATTTTAGTTGACAGATATAATATTGGCTGTTCTTACGCTGGATTCCTTCCATGTAATATTTATGCCCTCCTTTGATTTTAATAACCCATTTGCCCCCAATCTGGATCTGACATGTAAAGAAAATCTGCCGGACCCTAAATTATTTTTACTGAGAGCACCATAAAACTGAACCTCTAGTAGATTTCTTACTTTCCCTTTAATATCAATGCACACAATCCCTAATCCATCCCACAGACTTTCTGATTTCCTTGGTTCTGCTGGATCTCTAATTTACTGTTGTTGGGTTCTTAATATCTACTGTAAATTATTTGGACAAGACTGTCCTTCTGAGGAAAACAGCATCTGTTTCAGCTAGCCTCCACAAGGCCACATATGTTTACATTTAAGGGAAGAAGCCCTCTGGTGGCTGTAGGAATTATGTTAGAGGTAAAAACACGGAGGAAGCCATGCTGGAAGAACAGAGCTGCAGAATCTGTGCAGGGAGCACAGCACTGCTGGATCCGAGTCGCATTTCCCACGAAACCTCAAACCATAAACTTTTCCAATCTAAGCCCAGTTGTGTCTGTGTTGAGAACTAAGATCTAACTGGACAGAGAGGAACAAGTGATTGACAGAGAAGCAGCTGCCGTAATTAATGATGGGTGAAAATGATTATCAAATTTGCACTTAGTAAATGTAGCGCAACCATTGTTATATTAATGGGACTGGGTGAAGGATGATGAATGTCTTTTAATGAAGTCACTGAATACAAACACCTGACAGCAAATGAATGAGCTCCCTCGCACTGCCTCTTCCTCCAGAGCTTATTTTTCCATTAGTTCCCTGAGAGACAGCTGTCAAAGCAATCGAGAGAGCAAACATTTCACTTTTATTCACACGTACGCGCTAAACACGCAGACAGACAGGCAGGCAGGCAAACACGTGTGTGCACAAACACAACTCCAAAGGTGAGAGGCAGAGCTCTTCCTGACACCCACGGGCCCGCTGCCTGAGAATTTTATTACGGTTTAGATTCCACTCCCTCGTTTGCTCTGCAGCTTATTCTCGGCACTTGTGCGTGCATTTGTGTCAGCTTGTGTGCTCAGCCACGCCAGCGTGTGTGTGGATGTTTTTGTTCAGATGACATGAGTGTTTGTTTTGGTGAATCCCCGTGTTTGCCTTGCACACTGTGAGAGATGACACCCTTGGTTACGTTATTGTTTTGCTTTTTAAATTGGTTAACAGCCGTAACTTCACCAGTGTTACTGGGATAAGTTACAGCTGCAGAAAAGGACAAGACCTGTTGATTATACAATATCGACTGGTTATTTTTATTTTATTTGCATTTTCAGGTCAAAATTTTAATTCTAGTAACTTCTATTTCTGTGTTTTCACTGTGGAAAAACTTGTGTTTGCAACAAGCTGAACAACTGCCATGATGACATAACGGTGGCCACATCCATAATGCGGGTAATTATGGTCACCGATACTAGTAACCATAAATTTGAGTCAAAGCACGACCATAAAGTGTCAGCAGGCATGACTGCAGCAACAGTTCGCTGTGGACAAATCAAAGGTGGAGATAATTTATTCCCGTGCCTGACTGTGCCTCGATACGAGTCCAGATACAGAAGATCAAAGCTGAGTTCCTATTACGCTTAAAGAGATGTTGACGTCACCTCAGAGGGACCCGTTTTTTTTAAAGATAAACTCCTCGTGGCTTTTCCGTGGCCTGTGACAACATGAACAAAACGCACTAGTCTGACTGCAAACCATCTACACGTGTTTATGCAGTAGGCTGATGCCATAATAGTAACTGGTTTCAGAACAAGCCTGTGGTTGGATTGGGCTCTAGATGCGCAGCACACACAGAAACTACACCCTTTACCCCTACAACCATTCTTCCTACAAGGGTAGTTAAATGTTAATCCCCGGGGGTACAAGTGTTGGATTAGTCCGATAAATGCTCCCCTTGTGTCAGTATGAACCGTGTTTCATTAACTTGTTTCAACACTCTTTTGGTGTACTTAATTTCACTTACAGTAGAGGCGGACGGGTTGGCAAAACAAAAGTGACGGACAGAATGATAGCGGTGACCTGTTGTCTCAGGGTACGTTGCTCATGTAAGAGAGAGACGAGCGAGCAGGATCAGCTTAAGAAACAGATGTTTCCTTATTGTTGCTGACAAAAGAAACATCCCAGTAAAATCTGGCAACAAAGAGGACCCTTCACTGCTAAATCACTAACCAGACTTCAGGTCAATGTAGGGCAGCAGCGCCCCACACTGTCCAGGGTGGGTAAGACAAGTGGGAGAGCCACTGGCAGTGGTGTGTTGTTGGCATTGAAGCTTGAGAACGCAAGGAAGAAGTGGCCAAAGTCAAGGACAGCTTGTGTGCAAGATCTTTGAATGGCAAAAAAAGGACGACTAGGTTTGCCACGTGACTTGTGTGCAGAGACAAATGCAAAGAAAAAAAAGACACAGGCATTTCTATAAAGTAATCAAAATAGACGCAGGATAGTTTTTTCTAAAATGCAAAGCTTTTAACAGATTATTACTGCTTCCTTTATATTTACTGTCTGCCAGCTCATTTGTCAGTTGGCAAGCATACAAGCAAATCAACTGTAAATCAAACTAAAGGATGATTAAGGCACATTAAACACATGGCTGTGTTTGGTTGAAGTTTCACACAGCTGGGATGAGACGCCATTAAAACTCCTTTTGTGTCTTTGTCAATAACGGTGTTTGCACTCTCATGATCCTGCGGCTTTAGACCTGGCGAGTTATTTGCTGTTGCACCTTTACCACCTACATGACTGACTGATGTATGGCTTTCCTGCTACACGAGGATCAACGCGGCAGTTACCGACATGTTTTCTTTTCTTTTCCACCTTTCATCTCTTCATTCTGCCTCCCAGTTTTACAGCGTTTGAGCAAACAGTGTCCTCAACAAAAGAGTCAAAATATAGAACCTGAATGTTTTCAGGTTCCAATCATTTTAATAACCATCACAGAGGTTTTTTTTTAAATTCTGGTTCTTGCTTGGTTATTGAAAATGAATCATGCATGTTGATCCCAAACCTGTTTCATCAGGGACAGTTATTTTAGTGCTTAGCTCTTAGGTTAACTTGTCTCGCAGGGTCGAAGGTTCAGGTGAAGGTTCAGGGTAATAACCACCATTACTTAATGATCCCTATTAATTCTTCTGAACTGTGCACGCTTAGGTTAAAATGGCCTGAGAGTCACATGAGCAGAGTGTCAAATGACAACGCAACTATCTGCACAATGTGTCAACCACATCACAGCCATCAAACCAAGCATCATCTCAGACAGGGAAAACCAGCATCCTGCCTGCACAAACAGGAGCACACACACACACACAAATGTGCGCTCACTAAGCCACGCTTTCATAAAAGGCTGCCAGTTAAAAGTCGGCTAAAAGGGCAAATATTAAAAACAGAGAGCGAGAGACAGGCTTTTGGATTGGAAGAAACAATGAATCAGAAGAGCTACTTCAATTGGCACCTGTTGTGGAGGAGGAGGACCATGGTGGGGGTGGGGGGGGGGTTGGAGAGGACAAAGGCTCAGCATTATGCTGCTGTTACAAAGCCCAGCTAGGTCTGTTTGCTTTCGAGGTGTTGTCCGGTTGCGCTAGCGGCGATGTATGGCAGGGACGCCCATGGCTTTTGTTTTCTTACACAAACGAGGGGTGTCGGGAGCGAGCTGTGGACGGTGATTCGTGACTGAACTCCTACTGGTACCAGCAGTGATGCTCCGGAGGGCACGTGCATCATGGAATCTAAAATGGTCTATAGTAACCTGTGTGCAGCCTCGGAAACACTGAAATAAGAATGTTTAAAGAACCAGGATCATTAAGTCATGCGTGAAGGGATGAATTATGGCAGTTAATATCAGATATTTATTATATCTTCAGCTACTTTGTGGCTACATGCATATGTAAATGTTTTGATTTTCTCCATGGTATGTTCAGTGAATGACTGCTTTTTGCTGCATGTTGACTCCCGAATAATCATAAACAATCAGAAATCATGTTACTAAATGTAATAGTTCATTTCAACAGAAATCTGTTTTGGCAGGTTGAGTGTGAGCAGCATGCCACCCAAATGTTTCAGGGAGTCAAAACACAGCGGAGAGAAATGTGTAAAGCTCAGCCGGATGATTTACCTGCGTCTACCTGTCCACACCTCTGTGTCAACTTGTCACGTCGATTAATGCGCACTTCAAACTGAGGGATAAATGCACGCTCAGGACGTGGATTCAGCACTCATTTAACCCTGTTTTGAAGTCTCAGTTGCATTCATTTATAAATGAGAAAAGCTGCCTGAATGCTCAAATAAGAGCACACAGGGAAAGTGGAATCAACCTGTTCAAACAAAGATGCGTTCAGAAGTGTCATTCCCACGGTGAGGTGTAACAGCCGGCTTTGAAAGGGTGATGAGTCAGGGCAGGCTCTCGGGTATGTAGCCGTGGCATTAAAAACTGAGTGTGTCCTGTTTGATTTTAAAAGCTCTTGTTCTTAAATGGTCTTGTCTGTCAGCGCCCACAGATTCCACTCAGAACAAAGCACTTTCCCGTCATTACCCTGCTGGGATTTTCCTCAGGAGCTGGAATGATTGTGTGTGGCGAGAATAGGTGTGAGATCATTGAAAGACAGAGAAAACACCAAAGTATGTTGTGAGAAATCATTACGGGCCAAGGCACTATCCTGTCCCAACAGATGTCTTGTTGCACCAAGAGCCTCCTTTTTTAGGGCTTCAGCATTCCTCAAAGATGTTGCATGTGTTGATGCACATCACTCTGAATATTTACACAGGACAGGACCACCAACAGCTTTGCGCTTTGGCTCCGCCCACTTCTCAACACACCTTGTGCTTTACACTCCAGCTTTGGGGAGCAGCACTCCGACAGCTTTAATACTACCTTTCACCTGAACTTTGTCAAAAGCAAAGCGATCCATCACTTTTCGGATAGAAAAGAGAAGCAGAGAGATGAGTGAGAAGTAACATGTTTGATCTGCTGACATATTTGCAGGAGGATTCCCAGATATAGGAGTGCTTAAGCGATATATCTGAGGGAGTTTCCAAATATCTGCGTGTAAAGATGAAAAAAGCTTCACCTTTGGAACTGTAATCCACACCCTGTTGTTAGCCTGCTTTATTCATAAAACCTGAGGGAAGGCAAAGCCTTCGAGTTGGATTAGACTACAAAAATCTGCATTATTTTAGTGACAACATTCAGGGCCAACGTGTTTGTTTCTCTCTGTATTTACCGGCTTCGTACAGCAAATGCTTAATAACGAGGAGCTTAGATCACAATCATGAAAACTATAATTACAGACGCCAACATATTTGTTTATGAACATTAAGTGTTTTTTGATTAGACAAAACAAATCACATTAAATTCCCTGCCTATCCAACTGCTGCTCCTTTACTTTTTGTTTATTATCAGACCAAAAAAAAAAAAAAAAAAGTACATCATATTAGCTTTCTCCTCGAATTGACTGAAATGAAATAAAACTTGTTAAGTCAGTTGCCGAGATCCCGGTGCATGTGAGGAAGACACCTACGGCCACTGAGGCAACAGTTGAAACGAGAGATTTCCTGATTGGTTGTAGGATGTTTGGAAAACGTGTGTAAATGCTGCTGTGCTCCAGGAATGCAGAGCAAAGCAGGACCTGCTACAGGTGGGTGAATCATGTCTCCTTCCCCTAGGTTCACAAATGGTTTCTGGCAGCAGCACCCCGAGAAAGAAAAAATAACATCACACACTAACCACTTAGCACTGCGGATGCAGAGATGGGTGGAGTGTTGATGCAAAATGACCTGCGAACAAATTTAAAAATGTCCTTACAAAAAAGGAAACATATTATAGTGAATTCTACCCCTTGATGTTACACAAAGTTCAACTGTGATGACAGAAAGATGCTTTTTTATGTTTCATAAATGCAATTGTTATAAATGCTAGTTTTATGCTTTATAACAACAAATTAAAAATAGTACAACAGATGTTGAATGATGAAGAATCTACACAAACATTAACTTGTGGCTCTGGGCTCTAAGTAACTGAACTAAGCCGTTTAATGGATCACAGTTTCTTATCTCTCCGACTGTTCCAACATAAATGGGGTAATGTTGTAAATGGCTAATTGCCAGACATTAATGCTCTCCTGCTGAGAACTTACGACAAAATGCACGACTAGGAAAAGACACCAGGCTTTCCGCTGACAAATGGTTGCCACAATCACACTTATATCCTTAACCAGCTTATGCCATAAGCACACTAAGATGAGCCCAAACAACGGATGTCTATATCAAGATTATTCAACTCATACAACCACATAGGCAGATTAGGTGTCTAATTCAACTGACCCTCTGAAACAAATCTGGGTTTATTAGCCAAGGAGCTCCAAACTTATGACCCAAGCCAAGTTTTAGCAGCTGCTCCAGGAGACAGATTGCAAAAGATCCTCTATGATCAGACGATCTGATCAGGAAATCCTTATCAGGCTACCATACGCTAACAGAAATCAATTTCATTAGCGATTCACCTAAAGCAGCGCACACAGCTAAAGCTGTTTATCGCAATTTCAAATTAATGTAAAAGGCGAGTAAAATATAAACCCAAACCTGAACATATCTGAAAGCACGAAGATTCTGAATTCACACAAGATCAAAGAAGCTCCTGGTTTTTGCTAAATAAATCGAATCAGAATTCTCTCTTTAATCACTCAGTATCTAGAATTTATGTGCTACATTTTACAAATAAGGCTGTCACCTTTTACAGATTGTAACAAAAGGATGTCTACCCTTGTAGACACTAAAAAAAACAAACACGAGAACCTAAATTTCTCCTCTCGGGGTGAATTATTTCAAATATACCACAGAATTCATTTGTGTGACTAATAAAAATCACTCAGATGAAAATAACTACCTTTAATACCCGCTGGGGCATAAATATCGCCTTTTATTAAAGGTCACTCCAGCTTCCAATCTGGTCTGTGCTGAAACAAAGCACATTAAAAACACACATGGTGTCTGCGTGCCGTCCTATTATCTGAAGATGGAGGGCCAGGCGTGATACATCACTCCGCGTGTATGGATTATGACAGCAGGATTTACAGGCAGGTGTCACAGGGATGAAGAGTGCCATGCTTTGGCAAGAGGTGCATGATGGCGAGCGGGTCTTATGACAACAATGATGAGTTGGGATTAACAGGTCAACATGACGATGGTCTGTGGCTGAAGTTGCGACGTGCTGCTCGCCCACGCGAGTCTGCCCGTCTGGATACAGACTGGAGTTTGGGCGTCTGGTCACAGACTCCAAAAGCTTTGCAGGCAATATGGTGTCTGTCAAAATCACAGCTGAACAACACGAAGGCATCATGTGAGCGCATCGTGTCAGCATCCGATAAAAAAAAAAAAAAAAAAAACACACAAGCAGAACGAAGTGTCTCCTAAACCTCCTGGAGGGCAGAGAGGAGGGGGCCTGGGTGGCGGGCTTAGGCAGATTTGCACTGTGATCCAGATGGTCAGAACTCTGAGACCGCAGCACAAACAAGACCCATTACCCAAACACGTACAGCCACTGCTAATATCGACTGTTTACTGGTGAATGTGTCATGTGACAGGAGAGTCTTTGACAATATGCATGACACGACAACTTGGCCCAAATTAACAGTAACTAAAATACTTTTAATTTGTGGAGCACTTATATAAATGCAGGAACAACTTTATTATATTTCCCAGACTCAAATTATTTAAATTATTGGTTTAGACAGTTTGAATTTAAAACTAAAACTAAAACAAAGCGTAGATATGATGGTTAAAGACATCTGCCTCGAATAAAAACACCTACAATTCAGATCTGAAAGTATCGCAGAGTCTGAAAGTTACTGTTGAATCTGCATTTACCAGTCAGCCAGGGTTAATCTTCTTAATCTGATAGGTCACTGAGATAATCCCAACCGTGTTTGACATTTATGTAAAATCTCCTGTAACAAAAGGAACCCTATAGTTAGAGGAGCGCAGCGTTGATTAATGCTGAAATCACACATCAGTGAGATGTGACGGTTGAGAAGTAGCGCAGCCGAAAGATTATGGAACCGAGTTAAGAAAAACAGTTGGTTTAACAGTACTGAATGTGAATTTTACATGTAATTTACAACAATAAATGTGAAAAATCTGGAAAATATAATGAACTAAGCAGGAGGTATTTTCTGACTGTAGATCACATCATGGTCAAAAGAAAAATAATAATCTTAAGGGTTTTAGTCATTCAAGAAGATGTTCAGATGAGACATGTTACATGGCTGATGGACTGTGACTAACTGTAAATCTGATTATCGAGGGGGGGCAGTGGTCATTGATTGAGAGGAGATGTTTGGCTTGTACAGTGATTATAATTAACAGGGAGCATACTTTAACTTTATGAAGAACATAGAATATATGAAAAACAGAATCAGTGCCCGGCATGAGGGGGAATACATAAAAAAGAGGTTCAGAATGATATAGAAAGATATAGTGTTCTGCAAATACTATATCAAATGTGTGGAACTGTCACAGCAAAGGTCTGGGTTTGTTGATTCCAGCTCAGAAATCTGATCAGTCTGTCCAGGGTGTGTGGATAGATGAAAACGGATATTTGTTTGTTTGTTTGTTTTTTTTTTAAAGAGCAAAGAAACAGCTAAAGCAAGTTCCACTCCTTCAGCAACGCAACATTTAGACTTTCTGCAGGAGTGTGGTGATGAGGACTCTGAGGGAAAAACTGATTTCTGTGTGTGTAAATAATGGTTCTCTATCACATACATAGTTATTATTTAGATGGCATAATAACGTACACATCTTTCATCTTGCAGCATTCACTTGTATTCAATTACTGTTCTTGAGGCCTTAGTGATTCAATTGTAAACCTGGATTTTTTTTCCCTCTTGCCAGTACAATCCTATTTCATCCAAATGATAGTATTTTTGGTTTTTACTGTATATGAACTAAACACAGACACTGAGCACTTATTTACATAAACTTTACCTGATCTCGGGTCGTGTCTGAAGGGTACTGGACCTCTGCTGCGACTACAGCTGCAGGACCAGGACTTTGAGACAAGCAGCCTTTGCATTGCAGAAATCTGGTGAGGGAGCCCTCCTCAGGGTTCCAGATTACATTATACCCTACATGAAAGAGAAAAAAAGAGCTCTTCTCATCACTGTGAATGTAAATGTGATTCCCTTTATTGTTATTCAGCAACTTGTTTTGACCGCAGCTACACATTTACACTGTTTAACAACAGTTTCTGACCCACCAGTTACTGACCCACCAGTTAAGCTGTTGTCACAGATGGGTTGCAGAGCAGCTCTTAAGGCCTTCAGTGATGTGAGACTTTGGACAACCAGCAGGGAGTCTGCGCTGTCAGACCGTGACGGCTGACGCCCTGCACACTGGCAGAAGCACGCCTTTGCTGCAGAAGCACATCTCACTGTTCTCAGAGCAGATAAGCGCTCACACTTATCAATAACGCGACACAACACACCTGAAAAGAGAATTAAAATATGATCCAATTGTTACCAATTTCAGTAAATAAATGTCACAGAACTTTCCTTCTGCCACAGGAAGTAATGTGTTTACACAGGATGAACAGTAGAGTCCCAAAGAGCACGGCACCTCCAGTCTCTGCAACACAAATAAGTCTGAGAATAAATGACCAGAAACAACCCTGAAACACATAATTATATTCTGCAGTGAGTGCTGGCCTGTACACTAGGCTATGGAAAACAACTCTACATTTGTTTCCAGGAGGGAACGCTGCTCTTACCTTTGTTTTTTGAGAAGTTGCTTTACGTCTGCGCTTTTTCTGCTTGTGAGATCTTTGCACTCTTAAGGCTTCAAAAACATTCATATGTAGGTCAGTTTTATGAGAAAATGTTATTAGTCAAAATATGAACATCTGACATTCTCCAGCCATTCCAATATGTGGTTGGACAAATGTGGGTTTTGTCTTATTGAAAAACAGTGGTGGTTGGTGTTGCTGTTGAATAATGGAATTGCTACAGTGATTATCAGCACTAACTTATCAGAGGCTGGAATAAAATCCTATGTGATTTTGTCTCGTGCCCCCCATGTTACCTTTACTGCTGGCGTGTGGACTTCCAGGGTTGCCCACAGCTGGCGCGTGAGCCCTTGCTGCTGGAGAGCTTCGCAGACATCCCAGGTCTTCTTTTTCAGGTGTCATGAGGTCAGACCAAGCCTTTGTGGAGCCAACAGGCTCTTCTTTAAGAGCCTTTCCTCCCCTCATACTCTTAGAAGACTTTCCCATCACTCCATTAACACAGGTATTGATCTGAGGGTGGCGACTCTTTTGGGCTCTGTCTCTTCTTGAACTGACTGCTCTGCTGCTTGGACTGCTTAGCTCATCACCTGCTCTGGCCTTCTCGGTTCTCGGCTGGCTGATCTGGGTCTCAGTCTGCTCAGGTCTCACTCTCCCTACACACCTCGCCTCCCTGCCTCCACCTGTCAGTGTCACATTGTTGGGAAACAGAGAGACAGCTACAGAATAAAGAGTAATACGGCACAGAAAAACACAGTATAAAAATGTCAAACTTTTTAAAACAAAGGTGACAAACTAGTACCTGGCCTTAAATATGAAACTTTCATATCTCTCTCTAAACATTGAAGAGTGTGCTTATTCCATGTCCCAGCAATGTGCCAGTTCAATCATAGCAGACAGAGTACTTTTTCAGTTGCCTTCGCAATTTTAGAAAAACTCAGTTCATGTTATTCATTTTTTTTCCCTAAAAATAACAATCTTATACAAGCCCAATTTTAATGATTGGGGGTTAAGGCTAAATTAGTATAATGGGAAAAAATCCCATTCACAACCATTACTGCATCTCGCAGTAATGTGGGGTCGCTATTAAGTGCTTTTAACACGCATTTGCCGCCCTCTCTGCGCTGTTTTGATGATGCTAACGAGTGGTTGTGCATCATTACATATACAAGGGTCTCAGGGAGGCAGTGGTTGATGAGCAAGGAAAGGCTTTAATGGAACACTTGTCTGCTCTGCTTGTCTACACAAATCACACATGGACCAAGTTTGGGCTGTAATGAGACAAATCCCATCAGTGTAATCATGTTTAATCTCATTTTTCCTGTCTCCTTTAGCGGCGGGAGGATTGTGCATTTAGCATTGCTTGATTAAATGATCGCAGTCCCTCATACAATTAAATATGTGCTTTAAGCTGCTGATTATATGTGAAACAAAGGAAATAATAAACTGCAGAAAAGCAGACAAATTATAGAAATGATACATGTTCTACAAATATGAAAATTAATCTGTAAAATTGGTGGGATTAACACTTGCGTAGTGTAATGTAATGATGGTAGTTACAATGTACAGTAGGTCAAGCACCGAACAGCTAAGATCTGCTATGTAGGGCTGCACATTTATTAAGTCCAGAGCCACAATAACTGGAATGGGGAAATGGACTTTACAAAGACAATTTGAGATTGAGCCTTGATTAAAAGTTAACTAGAGTGATAACTGTCAAGAGATTGTGATTATGATGCATTTCTAATTTCAGTCTATCCTCAGGTTAAGTAGTTCTATAGCACAATGAACATTTTAGGTCAACAAATATCACTCTGACATTTAATCAAACCATGAGAATATCAATGAAAAACCCCAAAACATTTAATTAAGGTCATTCTAAATAATATATATGGCTGCTTGCACTGAAAGATGCGTATCAATAAACATACAGGTTTACAGCATATAATTGCATAATTGGAAAAATAAAAATCAGGTTAAATCAGGCGTTAAAGCAGCTTCATTCCTCACCCTCGATCTACATACAGTAGACGTCATTGAAGAGGACACAATGATTATCCATTTCTATTAAAGAAAAAAAAGTTTAGGCATTTTAATGATTTGTTAAAACGCACATTCAATCAGTGCTGCCGTTGTGTTTCTAACTGAGGAAAGGAATTAATGGCCTTAATAAGACGTGCTGTCACACTACATGAGAAGCTGTTCTGAGATGGCTGCAGCCTCATCAACTCCCTCACATGGTAGCGAGCAGATGAGGCGGCGCTAACCCACTTTGATTTCAGGAAATTCTGCAACATAATAATTTAAAAACCTTCTGTGACCTAATTATATTGCTTTATAAAGGATAGAGTGATAACAAAAACTGGACGGGAACTGCTAAAGACAAAAATTGCCCTGAAAGCTGAATTTACTCTTTTTGAAGGCCGTGAGACTGAGACTCTCAGTTGGTTATTTACCTGTTGGATAGGAGGGGACTTTCTGCCCGGACCTGGACACCCTGTGATGCCAACTCTCTGTTTTTCTGCTCTGGTTATCCACCTGTCCCCCCTCCACACCTTCCTTCTGACCTCTGAATCCTTCTTTCTCTCCCTGTGGCTTCTTTCTCTCGCTGCCTGAAATCGTCCCCTGTCCATCAAAGGAGGCTTGACCCCGACCCTGCTCCAAGAGTTCACCTGAACAGACAGCAGGACTCCTCGGCCTCGGGGGAAACTCGGTTGTTGTCTCGTTCTGAGGGCCAACATCATTGTCATTGCTCTCAAAGAGTTCAGGGGTAAAGAAGATAATTTCATCCTCATCTTCTTCATGGGCACTGGCTGCTGCAGGGTGTTCCTCTTCACAGTCGGGCAGGGCTGTTACTGCATCACTTTTCTCCGCTACTTCCCTGAAAGTGCCCTCTTGTTTAAGCAAGCCTGCCTCGGCCTCTTTTGGTAAAGAGGTGATCTTCTTTCCCTCTTTGTCCTCAAAATCAGATGTTTGCAAATGCTGGTTGGAGTTTGGGGGGGATTTTCCTTTAAAGATCGGCTTCTTTAAACTGGTCCTGACAGGACTGGAGGTGAAAATGGAGTACAGAGACTGCACGACTCTAACTTTGGGATGTAATGGCAGCCCTGCTGGAGGAGGACTCTGCAACATTTTGGAACACTCTGCATTGAGGAAAGAAAATAAAAAGATATTTATCATCTAAAACATTCACAAAGTCATGCAACAGTTGCAGGAATTACTAAACATTTGCATACTTTACTGATATACTGCTGAATATTGCCACAAAGTAATAAAACAATGTGCAGTTTACACTTGCAATGTCTGTTTTGGATTCATGTTGCAAAGTGTTGTCTTCCATCATGTCAGATAAACCTAACTGGGAATGTTTTGTTGAAGATAAACGTAACATTAGTATGTTAATGCTAGCATATTCTAAACTCACTGTATAATTACGAATGTGTTTTCAGTTGCTATGGAAATTAGTTGTTCCCTTTGGAAGCTAGCACATGTGTCAAGATCGGCTCAAGTCCCAAATAACAACACAATGTGTAAATATATGCCAATGTGTGATAATACGTTTCTGATGCAGTATATTTGTGCAGCCTTGCTACAATAATCACATACAATTCTATGAAATCCTTCAGGAACAGTTTAAGAACACAGGAATAAAACATGAAGGCTATAAAATAGAAAAGAATCTTTCAGGCCTCATTGTGAAATGGTAAACAGAGTACCGTGGCTGCTGAGGCTTATTTAAAAAACAAAAACATATAAATGTGGCCTTACGCTCAATGTAACCCAAACAAAGGTCAAGGGGAATTAATTAAAAGCAACAGTCCAACATCTGCTCATCAGCTCGCTCCAGCGCCACTCAGGAACGCACAAGACCTTACAGTAATGAGGCAAGGCACTCAACTGATCCCATGTCGCCCACCCCCAACATCTACTCCACCCTTCCCCGGCCATGGGGAGTGGGGAGTGGGGGTAGGTGTGTGGCTCCCGCTCTGCTACCACCCCTGCCTACCAAACCCAATTGAACCAGGCTAACAGCTCAACCACGGCGTGAACCCCAACACAATGGGTGCTCGCCAAGGCGATGTGCAAACACGTCAGCCCAGCATATTTTCTTCGTGGTGATGTCATGTGCGTGCATGCTTGAGAAACAAAAATATTAAAAATGGTTCTTTAAAAAAAATATTGCTTGCTTAAATGCCAGGTAGTATTCACCTTAATATCATGGATACCTTGGTCACAACAAAATTAAGTCACGTATTTTCCACTTATCTTGTCACTTATTGAGGCTGCTTTTGAGAAACAAGCACTGATCTGGTTTTTTCTGATGTATTTTGAGGGCTTTGAGTACAACAATTAATAAATATCACTAAAGGTTGGGTCTGTAAAGAAGCCTCTAAAACTGAGGCTACTTTACGCTCTTGTCAAACATATTAGCATGTAATTTTTTGATTCTCTGAATAAACAATATTTTTTTACTCATCTCACCTGATTTTTCATCTTGTTCAGACTTCAACTGCACGTGCGACAAGACGTTGGGCACCGACTGTGCTGCATCCTGCTGGGGTTCAGGTGTTTTCACACACGGGGCTGGGGAACAAGGTTCTGGCGCCCTCAGAGCGCCCTGTTCCTCTACTGTTACAAACACATGACCGTTTGGACAGGGTGCAGTTGAGATGGAAGTCCGAGTGTCTGCGCGGACCACCTCCACCTTCTGCTGCTCCCTTGAGAACACCACCAGTGACTGCATGGCATTGCTGAAGGTGTCATGATGCTGGACGAGCTGACGGACCCATTTTGACAGACCTGAGTGCAAACACACGTCAACCGGTAGAATTTACAGTGGATAACTACTGCCACCTACTGTACACAGAGAGAAGTTGTGCCATTAGAGGAATTCAGCCTGGCAGACTACGGTTACCTGTGATGTACTTATTTGGGTTATTTTTGTAGCGGTCATCGACTAAGATCAGCGCGCCCCAGTCATTCCTGTGGCGGATGCACCTGTGACATAAAAGTTCAAAGGTTGGTCGAATAGTTAGAGCCCTCAATTCATATGTATTAAAACATTGAAGGGATGAGCTTCACCTGCCCAGGGCCTGGTTAAGAGCTCTGTAAGCCTGGATCTCATACCAACGATGCCCTGAGAGGAGACCTCTGGACCTGGCATGCTGGTCGTTGTACTTCATCTTCAGTTCCACCTGAAATTAAAGGCCAGTCGATCAAAGGGAGAGTCATATCTACAGCCCAGTTTGGGAGGGGTGAAACAATATTGTTATCAAATAGAAATGTGTGATTGAGCTACAAAGATCAAACTAAAACCCCACAGAAATCCATCTGAGACTTGAGGGGGGCCTGTTATATATCTGTGCTTTCAGACAGATGTCAGAAAGGGGGCTAAACAGAGGCCATAAAGGAGGCGAATGGAGGTTGGGCAAGCAAGACGGTCTAGGTGACATGAACCATCCCCGCACAAAAATGCCAAGGAAGCATCCATCCATTTGCATCTGTCGCTGCTGATTTTCAGCACTAACCTTTCAGCATTGACAAGTGAAAAGTTCAGTTAGCGTCTGACGGGATGCCATGCAGGGCAGGCTGCTGAACGGGGCTTTAACTGCTTTTGACAGGTACCATGTGTTCGCCCTGAGCCACCAAACGCAGAACTGTGGCAGGTACAACCTGCTCCCTCACGCGCGTCACGCAATGCCACCGTGGCCTGACTGGGCTTGTGCACACAAACAAACAAGTGAAGTCACAGGAAATCCTAAATGTCACCTCAAAGTTGGACTATGACTAATAACACCTCACCGAGGGGAGCATGCAGATAACAGTGAAACACCTGCAAACAAGGAAAATGCTAAAGGGACCACAGAAAGCTTTTGGTGTGCTTTCCGAAACAATATTAAGGCAAGCTGTCGCCGCTGTGGTACAGGAAGTCTTATTGTAATGCTGCTGGCTTGATGGTGAGATGTTTGCCAATGTATGAGACATCAGAACAGTAAAGAATCCACTTCTGAAAACGCAGCAAGAGCAGAAAGGCCAGTAGCCTCCAGCTGCCGGTGTCAGCTAAAACCAATCACAGTCCGTTTCAGTGTGCGAGCCACCACAGCCCTAGTCTGCACCATGTCACCGTCCAATCTAACATGACAGCTTGCATATGTGAAAAAGCCAATTCTGGCTGCTAGCAAATGTCGCAAATGTGCAAGAAACCACAAGCTTGAAGGGATTAGTTAAAATGTCAAGAGATCACTCGCTTGCTTTGGCCCCATCCTCTACAGCTACCTGCATATCCCTGAAAACATATATTTGACCACTAGGGATGATTCACAGCTGAGCAGATTCGTTTGAGCTACGTTTCAAACGGGGTGTGTGTGTGTGTGTGTGTGCGTCAGTGTCAGCGTGCACGCCCCTGGCAGTCCGGGACATCTTGTGCCTGTCACTGAGATTCCTGAGCGCCTCATCTGCCACATAAGGCTGAGATGACAGCCGAGCGGCGCGTTTTCAAGAGTGTGTGTTTGTGTGCCTGTGTGCACCAGACGATCACGGCGTTTTCAGATCCTCTCATGGATCGGCTCACACCACAGCTCACACGGAATTCTACATATTCGTGCGGTGTGTGTGCTTTCGACATTAACTAAACTTTTAAAGCTGAGAAAAGTATTGATTCTGCAGTGGTATTGAACAGGAGTGTGCTGTATGGGGTATGGACTGCTGAATTCAGATCATACCGGGCTTTTCACATGCCTGGAGTAGATTTTAAATAAATCAGAATTAAACTGCAGCTATTTGAATTCAGACTTGTCATTATAAATTATTGCTAGCATCTGTTGTAAGTAGTTAACGTGTGTTGGAAAGGATGACACTAAAACCCAGTCTACAGCGGGCCTGGAGCCTCCGTAGTCGGCTCTTCAATGATTTCATTTGCCTTATCCATACAGTTTACATGCTCCCAGGACTTAACGTGATCTCATGGTTGTCCCTAATGAAGGCCGCCTACCCGAGCCCTTTATTAAACCAAGACAGATGCCTTATCATTGGTAAGTGACTTTTTATTGCTTGTTAAAGCCACTTATTGTTTGACTCACTCACGCAGGACGTGAGCGTTCACGGTAAAAGAGAGCATTGGAAAAACTCAATGTCGATGTAATACCACCTTTGGCAGAGGACTTTTCAAGTTCAACCTTTGATCTGTGCCACGATAACACAACAGGCCAGTAAAATGCCATGCTATGTGCTTAATCTGCAGTGTCTGAGTTATACCTGTCTGGGAATGCAGGCATCTAAAAGCGCTGGAGCAGTCTTAAATTGAGGGAAGCTGGGCTTACAGCTCTCGTCCCAGCAATGGGGCGCTGCCGTGCCAGTGTGGAATAAAATGAATGAATTAATATGTCTGGGTCGCTGAAAAAGACTGTGCTCGCTCGTTATGCATGTGTTTGCAGCTGCAGCCACTAAGGGATCAAGTTTTAGGGTGTGAAGCGTGTTCTAAATATGAACAGGTGTTAATGTGAAGCATTTGTGAAGGAGAGAATGTGATGCATGAAAAACAATCCCAGACAAATTAACGCAGGTTGACTGGGGGACAGCAGGTTTCCTACAAATAAGTTACTATGTTCAAGAGTTGATCCTTGCATCTGCATCCTTTTCTGATTCAGTGCTATTGATGTGCTATTGTTAATCAATGCAGAGGGTCAGTCAGTGGAAGACAGGGTGTACTCGAGGATAGTGAACAAAACACATTTACATTGGTTAATATCGAGTATATTCTTCTAATATTGTAAGTATAAAGTACGCGGATTAAATACATAAAAATATGTGGAATAAAGACTAATGTGTGGGGAGAATGTGAAAGATTATGATTCATGCGTTTAAAACAGAACTTTCACGTAGATCATACAGTACTTTTTAAAAAATGCATCATTAGGAGGAACATATGGTCACCAAAATTTACTGACAGAGCAGTAATAATATTTACCCCATAGTGGATCCAACCTGATATGTGCCCGTGCGTGTTTGTATGACCCCTGAAAAACAGCCTGTTATCGCTGTGGCAGAGTGCTGGCTCGGTATATTTGCTAGTTTAGAATGCTACCAGGCTTAGCCTCGTGGCTCTGGCAGTCATTAGTGTCAGTGTCCCTGTCCTCTCTGCAGTGTAATGGAAGTTCTAAGACCTTCAAACTCCCCAGGGCTTTTCTGGCGGGGGGGGGGGGTTAACGCTGCCTCTTCCACTGAAAAGGGGAGATAACAGGGAGAGCAAAAGATGACCTGACCAAGGCGGGAAATATCTAAGAAAAAGAAGAGGTGTAGATAATGACAGTTTCTGAGGGATCCTGGGATGTTATTAAAAATGTGCATCCCCTTCACGCTACACTGGTCCTACAGTAGATGGAGAAAACAGTTGTCATCAATCAATTATTGATTACATTCATCATGTCTTCTTTTGAAATAACTGTTTAATTTTCTGTCCAGCTGATAAAGGCGCGCCACAGCAGTGTGAGGACAACTTTCTGACGAAGGCGGCATTGAACGCCGAAACATGTCAAGGTAAAGAAATCCATACCTTCTTTTGTCTTAAAAAAGAAAATTAAACATAGTTGTCATCAATCAAACAGATTTTCACAGACTAGGAAATACAATATGATCGCTTGCTTGTGATAGAACGTGCACAGATTAACCTGCGCCACAAGCTTTCCTCATAATTATTTGCCACAAATCACAATAATAATGAGAACAATCCAAAGGTAAATATTAAAGCAATAGGAAAGCAAGAGTGAGAGTTGACAGTGGTGACGCTGACAGCTTTAAAGGCCTGGGAAGCTTCAATCACCCACACATCTGGCCACACTGACAGAACAGGTTAGCGAAAGCTTCGTTGTGCTCTGACAGGAGGATGAGGAGGAGTAAAGGGGGACGGAGGAGAGGTGGCAGGCAGGAGGGGGGACGAGTCAAACTTAAAGGTCATCTTTATCTGCTAAGGATAGGGCAGACACAGCCAACGTCGCTTTGGGATTTTTTTTACGGATCACCAAAACGATGCGCTGATTCGGTGAAGGTGTGCGTGTGCGTGCATGAGTTTGTCTGCGAGATACATAGTTGAGCTCAATCTAAGAGAAACTTCACAGATTCCACATACTGTAAATTTCACATCTACTTCACTCAAATATATGAAAGGAAAATATTTCAACATCATCAATATTCAGTTTGAGCTTCATTAAACTGGTCCTGCTATATTTTTTTCAAATTGCGCAGATCTAAAATGTAAATTATTCTCCACAAGCTGCGTGATTACCTGAAGGTCTTTAATATTTGGGAAGGGAATTCCAATGGTGACTACCGCCCTGGCGTTATCGTCGGTGAAGTCCAGTCCTTCGCTCACTTTTCCTCTGCAGACAGCGATCAGCAGAGCACCGTCTGTAACAAAGAATCACATGACGGGGTGAAAATGAGATTTACATGCATTTATATCCTGATAAATCACGGTTAAATCATGATCAGTGTGCTGACTGAGCCTCACCTCTTTCTTCACAGTGTTTGATTGTGTCGTAGTAGGTCTGAAGCAGCTCATCAAAATCACCTTTTCCACCACCCCGAGGCTCCGTGATCACGGTTTTCTGCTGTTCCAGCTTCTCCCACAGACCTGTGTTGCTCCAGCGATCTCGCAGTTTGTCCAACATCTACTCAGACAACAGCAGGAAGGTTGTAAATGTACAGAAATCAAAAGGCTAAGAGTGAAAAGACAAAATATTCATCACACAAGAAACACAATAATCTTCCTAATTCTTTGGTGCATAGCACTGTCTGCAGTAAAGTCAATTCTGTAGTTATGTGGGTAATGTAGACCTAAAGAAATTTAAAGTTAATATAATTAATGCACATTTAAAACTTTATTTTTCACCAGTTTAGGGATGCAATTTAATCCAAAGGAAGTGAGTAAAATAGAAAAACAAAGCAGGTGTAGGGGGGGATGATTTGAAATACTTTAAAGTAACCAAGGCCTGGCGTGGGTTTAAATAAGGACAAGCATGACCTACAAAGCTCAAGTAGAGGAGGCGCTCTTCAGGGGAAACATTCTGTTGCAGTGTTGCAGCGTGTCAAGAAAAACCAGCAGGACTACATCTACAGACGCTGTAAAACTGTAAGTCACGTAAATAACTGCACGGAACGGCACCATAAAGAATTCTAACACTTTCCAATCCTGTAACCTAAAACTCAGAACAAAGCCCAGCTTTCTTCTCTTGCACTCGGCAGGAAAACTGTATTTAAGCTCTGGCTTTAATAAAATCACTGTTCCTGTACTATTGTTAGTGCAAGAAAAGTCAGCAGGTCTCAGCGGAGGCGCATTGATCTAAAAGCCCTCATCTTAAGATGGTCCCACTCTTGTCTGTGCTGTGCAGATTATATCCTTGAATAAGCATGGCTTCAAGAATCAAAGAGCAGCTCCACTGAATTGGAAATGTGTTAGTTGGGTCAATCGGAAGTTCTTCCTACAGTCAGCAGGAAACTTCTCAACAGGCAGAAAGTGTCAACTTTCAAAGCCTGAGCCTGAACGGAAGGTGGGGGGGCACTGGCTCACATCTTGTCCTCATCTGTCCACTTGTGTTTACCTGCATGAAGAGAATTCTGCCAAATGAGACTCCGCAGGTTCGGTGGCAAACAGAGGCGAGGGTAAGGGAAATGAAAAAGCTCAACAGTGCCGATAGATTCTTGCACGCCAGGGTGACTGCCTGGTAGTGGTGAAATGAAGCATGGCAGAGATTTCGTCAGGTTGGTGAAGCTAGGACTCTCTGCATCAATAAAACATGGCACATCCACTAAATATGCAGCGTTACATCGACAAGGACTCCCACTTAGGTGCATCTTCAACTTGGCAAACTGTTTGTCCTGCAACTGCTTTTCAGTTCAATCTGCAGCAGGAGGTGAATAATTCATGTTATGTATTTGAGGCTGCCACTAAACAAAACAGCCATTATCTGCCAGGATGCACTTGGAAAGGAGGTGATTCCACCCGGCAAAGAGTACACGCAGAGGACAAAAGCCCCCCCACTGATTAAAGTTATGTGACAGTGGAACAGTAAGCTAGAGCCAAGAGGCTACCTCACCGCCAGAATCATAAAATCCTGAAGAACTAAAAGTAATCACAAATAAAGTTCATGTTTCACTCTTAATAACAGTATGCTAAAAATAACAACTTGGTCAGTTTCTCCGCATGAAAAATGCTCCCACAAAGGTTTGAATACAGATTCATGAATTATCCAACAAAGTTGTTTAGAAAAAACTTGGTAACTCTAGTCATCTTACGCCACAAAAGTGTGCTTTTTGATCCAACAGGAACAGAGATAGGTTGGTCAATTGTGACAAGATTCCTAGATTAATGAATCTTTGTACCGTTTGAAATCAACACACTGAAACCGAACAAACAAAAGATGTCTGCAGGTTTGACAGATCTGTCTCCATCAGAGTTAAGATAAGCCAGAGATGTGCTAACCGGGCTGGCAGGCCAGGCTGCACAGATGCAGGTGTGAAGTGGAGCATTTTACCATGCAGTCCCACACATCTTCAGCACCTTCAGTCCAGGCTTTCAGCCATGTGAGTGTTAACACTCCTGCACACAAGTTACAGATATGTGCACCTTGGTGAATAATTTAGAGTCGGCATCTGACAGAGGCCTGGTGTTTACGTGACAGGTTGGCCTGCATGCTAAAATGTAAATGCACCTGTTTAACTACAGAAAACAGATCATTTCAAAAGAAAAATACATTTATATGGCAAAGGTGGTAACTTATAATTGTAAGCACAGAAGTAACATGATGTCCTTTCTTTATGATATAAATTCCTGTTCACTCAATTTAGCCGTTTTATGAAATTATCTGCAATGAGAGCATTTTATTATTGCCGACTGTGCCAAAACCACATATTTCTGCATTCCTGAGATTACTTTTACCAAATTAAAGTGCCTTATTGGCTTGAACGTATAACTATATTGGTGACTAAAAGGAGCAAAGTGTGAAAATAATAGGAAAATATATGGGGAAATGAGCAGTATTTAGCGCATAAAAGAACACAACAAAGAGTGAATAATTTATTGTCTTTTCAGGGCACTAGAGGCACGATGCTCAGCCTGTGACAGCTACGCGGCAAAGTGGGCCAGGTCTTCGAGCCAACTGGGACAAGGTGGTGAAACAAGCACACAGAAGCAGTGACCTGTGGGTTTTCTCGCACTTTTACACTTCCCATCTCTTCCTCCTGCCTTTCCTTACTATTGCTCCATCTTTTACCTCCTCCACATCCAGCCTCTCTCCTTCCACCGCGTCCCTGGTGTCACTGAGCTGTGCGGCGACACGTTGCAGCTTCTCCGGTGCCTGCTGAATTATGGAAGGAGTTTGGAGGCGACGGCATTAATGAAACATGCGCCAGGAGCCACATTTCACTGTGGCGTGGGGAGACGTGTTGTTGGGGTGTAAATTATTCAGATTCAAAATATCACAGCAGCCATCACGCCAAGACTAGTGACAAGAAGCCACCTGCCACCTCCGGCCTGCACACTTCCCTCGCTGGTTACACAAACCAACCGACACCTTATCAATGAAAAAAGCACCTGCTGCCCAGAGAAAAACCTCAACACCATGTCTCAGTGTTTTTTCATTGGTTTGATATGGAGATTAGCGCTGATATGTGCAAACACAAGACAATTAAGCTAATCAGTTCAGCTGCAAAGATGCCATGCAATTGGTCTTAACGCCCTAGTAGAATGCTGCCAGTGGAAATAGAGATAAATACACATTGCCGTGAACTAAACTCTAGCACTCGTCACTGTTTTGTAAGCTAATAATGACAACAATAACGTGCCTGAAATTATAACTAACTATAATGCTTCAAAGCATTCACCAAAGCCCTCAAATCACAGTGTTTCCTTGTGTTTTGACAATAGCAGCAGTGAGAAAATGCTACTGAGTTTTCCTGTATCGTGGCGACCTCAGACTACATCTGGCCTGTCTGAAACCGTAAGACTCACAAAGAAAGGCTCCAGGTTAGTCAAAACACCCGTAACCCTGAAGTTTCCACTGTAAAACCTCACATAAAACATCACATCAGCACGGAGGGATATGCAACACCGGGCAAATTGACCCATGAATCTAATACACGAGTCCAAACAGAGACAGAAACTGCTTCAGTTTAAAATAACAGTTCCAGAAGCGCATCGGAGCTGCTGAGAACAGTGTGTGCTGTTTACCCTGCAGTCCAGCTTTGATTTGACACATGTTCAGCAGATCCCAGTGCGCCAGCACTGGGTGTGTCTTCATGCAGACAGACAGGCGACATCACCTAATGGCCCTTATCTTAATCTCCTTTAAAAACATCTCGTGTTCCCTGCCATCATTTCACTTCTGCACCCCAATCCCTTTGTTGCTTCCTTCCTTTAAAAAAAAAAAAACATTTATCGATCTGTCTTCCAAAAAGGTGTAAACACCTGATATGCAAATCACACAAAAAGTGGTGCTGAACCATTTGGTCTGGTTGTCCCTACTATTAAATGTTCTAAAATCTTCTTCGGCTTTCCTAGATCTGTCTGTAGGTGTCATGTATGTTCAGTGTGGCCAGACGTGCTTTCACCCTAGAGAGGACTGAAGATCTCTGGACAAACTGACTGAAGGAAAATAAATGATTTCATTTGTTTGCTGGCAGCAAATGCAATAGTGGTGTACAAATAGCTAAAAGCATCACCTCAATACCAAGAAATGGGATGTGTGGACCCAGCCTCCCTCTCCCATACACAAGAGAGGACAGACAGGACTCAGTGGCACCAACAATGCCCCCACAGGTTCCGATTAATACCCCTGGCCTTCAGATCCCTACATCTTCTCATCTTTAAAAGCTGACTGCAGATTAAATATTTATGAATCCACATAGAAAGAAAGAGATAAAGGACTCCAACATGACTATCAATAATAATGAGAATTTTAAAAAATCCCACAGGTTATGCCACTGGGGGGGCAGCAAAGATCAACATGCATGAGCAGAAACACAAAGAGCCTAAAATGTGATGTTGTTTAAGGGAAAACAACTTAGAAAAAAATCAAATACATATTAAAGGTAAAGACTGTATAACTGCACAATACACCAGAGTATCCAGGTGTTTCCAATTCATCACCGCACTGCCACAGATAAAACAAACACACGGAAAGGACAATTTCTCTATGATAAATGAAACCAACTTGACTCGCAGCAAGCAGACATCATGACTGAGTTACATCACACATTAATTATTCAGGGACAAAAACGGATGAGAAACAAAGAGGGACAAAGTGTCTATGAGTACACTCTCGCAGGCGACCTCATTAACTGAAAGAGGATACACTTCTCTAAGGGTGACAGCAAGTGCCTGACAAGTGGCTCTATTGATCAGTAGTGATCTATTAGGAAATAGGACACCACAATGAGCAGCCTTTTAGCACTCGGAACCAGCAGAGGATTGGAAAACTGGATCTTTTCCTCTGAAAAACCTAAGAGCGATACCAAGGCGCTGAAAGCAACTACAAAATATGGTCTCGAGCGCCCCCCAGCGATTAAATTGAGCATAGCATCATATAAATGTAGCGAAACAGGATTTAAATATTACATTACTCATAAAGACTTTTGTTATAGATTCGTATATACACTACAGCATATCCATGAAGCTCTATCTGGAAAGTAAAACACATACAGATGAAAGAAAATCATGCTCATATATTGGGAAAAAATAAATGTAAACAGATACCAGCCTTATGTTTTGGTGGAATTGTTGACTTTATTCCTTACTTAACGCTGACAGCCCAAATAAAAAAATCCAAATCCATCACCAGTTTTTTTCAATATCAAGATCAAGACTTTAGCTGATACTCTACCTGATCATTTTAAATGGAGGGACAAAGCTTTCCTGTTTTTGAGAGCTAGGTAATTACCTTATAAGATGGCAAAAAGCAGAGCACGCCCTTGGACATGACCTGGCAGACATGTAGCAACAGCGCCCCCACTTCATCCTGGAAGGTATAAGTTTCAGCGTGCTGGAAGGTAGCACAGAGTTTTCTGCCATGGGGTCCCGCACCAACAGTGCCCACCCAAACCTGCAGAGAAAGGGTGACAGAAAATGGAAAATAAAGCTTTAACCTCAAATGATGAAGCTGGGCAAAACCCAGAGGTGATTAAAATAAAAACATTTAAGAAACAGAGAATTCTGTTACAGCGCTGACGAGAACACGTCTGATTGACCTGGGACTTGTTGATAACGTGGTTAGCCTCCAGCTGGATGGAAAATTTCACCCCGAGCTCAGAAGAGAAGGAGGCCATGGGCGACAGGGTTCCTGATGTCAACACAATGCTCTTAACCGAGTCCCTCAAGTCGGAGAAAGCCTGGGCGATGCAGACACAGAGTTTAACTGAACACAGCAGAAAACTGGAGTTTAAGCACACTTAAGATTTCAAGTTTCGAGAAGTTGTTTGAAAATCAATTATTTTTTTAGGCTCTTTATCTTAATAGAGTGGGGTGGCCTACATGGCAGTGTATGCCACACCTAACCTCTCACCACAGCAGGGTTGAGGCACCAGAAGCTGACTGTTAGCACTTCCGTCTTGACTCGAATACTCTGGTGTTGTCTGTGGCGAGGCCGGACAAAAAAGCCCTGGGCGTCAGGAGCATCAGGTTGGACCTGACTGGTCCACGCGTAGCTCTTCTGTAGAGCCACCCTGTAGTCTTCAGCAAACCTTTGGACAGAGACCGTCGACGCATAATCAGCAGGAACTGGAAAGATTTCTGATATCAGGTGATGTCTGACCTGCAGTTGTCTCTGAAGAGGTAATCCAGGACCATGAAAAGGCCTTTGAGGACAATGGAAGTACCCGAGCTGATAGTTGGGACCTGCACCAGATCTTCTTTACCATTTACAACACCAACTCGCTCTTCTTTCTCCAACGCTGCTATCAGTTTTTGCTATGAAAGAGACAGGTTAAAGGAAAAACAGTTTTTGAAGCGCTAATGGTTCTGATTAACATATTTTTGACAATGCACCATCTTCTCCTGCATTGCAGCCCTCGTAGATGTGCTAATCATGATGAAGGATCAGATATCTGACCTCTACTGGTGTTCTAAAGTTTATTGATCTTAGTTGTACCTTCAGAATGTTAAACATGGCATTGGTGATACCCAGGTTGTGAAAGATGTCCACCATTTCCCTCCCACTCCAGACTTTGCTGGCACTCTCGTATCCTCGTTCGGACAACAGGCCTTGGCTCTCCTGGATCCAGCTACAACACGAACAAAAAGGCACTCAGAGAAAACACGACTCGTGTCGTAATTCAAGGCGTCACCTCACTGACTTGATCAGACTGTAGCAGAAGTCCCTCAGAGGTTCGTGCTTGTCTGGTCGGATGCTGTTTCTGACCATGCTTTCGAGCTCATCCCTGGACGACAGCAGGCTGTCATAGTTCAAGGTGAAGCTGGCGCTCTCTCTTGCACAGTCTTCAATGTTGTGGGCTTCATCCAGCACCAAGATCTGGCCTGACAGGTTGATATCCATCTAGAGAAGACAGGGGACGCTGAATCAGATTCTATTTCACCATCTCTCCAAGCAGCTCTTCCAAACTCACGCTCTCTCTGATCAACGGGTCCAGCAGGTAGTTGTAGGGGCAGAAGACGATGACAGCTTCCACCATAAGCTCTCGGGCAGCAAAGTAGGAGCAGGAGCGGAGACGTTTGCCAAGAGAAACCAGATCTTCAATGTCCCAGGCTTCACAAACACCATGGACCTGTTGTAGCAGGTATTGGTCCCGCATTTTCTGGACACCATGGTAGTAACGGCAGGACCTGCCCTGTAATACACAAGAGTGACAATGGATTTGGTGTTAGAGGTAGCATTTTGCCTGCGCTATTTTCAGGAAACCATTTTAGACCCTGCTCAAAGTAACAAATTATTTAAAATGTTTGTTTTTTTGATTAATGAGATTCTTTGTATCTGCCTTTGGGACTCTTCTGATAATGATGAAGTCAAATTCAAGCAGAAATGTGTTGACAAAGCTTCAATAGTGTATGCAACAAAAGACTTTCCCCTAATTGAGTTAAGCAGTTTGGTACATTTCTCTTCCTATCTAGAGTTTCAGGATTGAGCAGAGGTGGCAGACAGTATGGAGGCTACCTGTGATCAGGTATTCCCGCTATTGTAGAGGTTATCATGTGCTGACACTCATACTGCGACTCAAAAAGGTGTGTAAACAATCGAATGCACTGAGAGACAATTACTCTGTCAAACTCCTCAGATGTCCCACCCTGTCCTTTATACATGTAACAGCTCCAGGTGACACAGTTCTTCACAAATACTGTACATCAGTGGAGCCAGCCACCTCCAGACAATGCTAGAATCCATGGGATCACATCTCCGCCCGTAATCGTGCTAAGCTGCGGTACTTTGCTGACAGCGAGCCCTGTCTGCTTGGTGAAAGGGGAGTTGGGTGGATTAACCGCCACACACACACACACACACTTAGGGCAGTTTTAGGAGACGGGGGTGTTTTGACCCAAGACGCTACTAGTGGGACAATGTCTGTCCCTGCTTACGAGCCAGTGTGTGTGATCGTGCAGGGTGGTAACCTGACGCTGAGGAGACCAGACCCTGTGGCGATGAGCACTCCAGTCAGGGGTTACAACTGAGCCATCTATTTAATGTCACAAAGTGAGACGATTGGCATGGGAGGCAAACACCACTAATGATTGTAATTGTCAACATTACAGTAGGCGCCTCCGTTGTAGAAAGTATGGGGGGTCAACAAGTGTCTCATGTGCCTGGAAAAGAAGCTCCCTCAATGGTTTCTGACATTTTGGTGTGTCAAAAAGAGCCTGCTGGACCAATTGTGGATATTGAAGCAGCATAATTGCTGCTCTGAGGCGACATTATTGTCTGTTAGCGGTAGTTAGCTGCAGGATTGTGTTACAGGATGAAATCTGTAGTAAAGATCGATCATGACATGATGGTGTGAGTTGTGTGTTTAAGGTAGAGACCACTGTTGGGATCACAAAGTTCAAGTCTAGAACAGTTCAGAGGGAGGCAAGACTGTGCCTGAGGGGTGGAGGTGGACAAAAGCATACATGCAGGCGCTACCCTTCAAGGGACACACATGGACACACACGTTTAAATGGCAGAGGTTAAATAAATAACAGTATTTAGTTTTTACTTTATGTCAAAGCAAGTGGTCTAAATGCTAAAATGTGATATATAGCCTTAGCAAAAAACATTTTTAGGTCATATCATTCAGCCCTGAAAATGATGTTGGAGTATGATTTCTCCTTACGTCTTTGGCCTCCAGCCGTTCCTTGCAGAGCTCATTGCGCTTGGAGTGAGGTGCCACCTCGGGATTGACACAGGTGTGATCTCTGCTTGATAAGATAGTCATGGGTACTTTGGAGTAAACCGTACGCCTCAGCTCATGGGCAATCTGAGTTATCTGCTTGTGCGTGCGAGTGCCAAAGAAGATCTTGGGAATTCTCTGGTTGCTGTTTTGGTCCTTCGCCCCATCTTTGGCTGAAGCGCACGAGCACTGTGTGCAGGGCTTAGTGGACTGTGAAGAGAACAAGGGTAAAATATTTGAAAAAGATATACTGGAATTACAAACAAGAGTTTATTGCAGCTCTTAAATCTGGATAATAATATTTAAGTTGTCATGCAGCCTCTTACTGTGCTGCTATAATTGCTTTTCTCAAAACAAAATTAAAATAGAGACAGGTTTGACATTTTGAAGTGTAATCTGTCTGAAAATGAGCATGCAATGTCTGTTATTCAATTATAATGCTATATTATGATCCATCACTACACCTCATGTACAACAAGAGACTCATCAGGTCACACCTATTATCGGCCGCCTGAACGCGCTGACAGGCGGTCTGAAACGCACAAAAAATAAAGAAGCATAAAGAATTTGTGTGCATACATAAGGTGCCGTGTCACTCTGCACCAGGTGACCTTTTGAATGTGAAACCCGAGAGCACACTATTGTGGCAGCTGAGAAAACCTAGCTGCTGTACGTTTGGCCACTGGATGACGCGGTGACACCCCCCCACAGGTCAACTGAAGATGACAACACTTGTGAAACTGATCCTGCTTATGTTTTTGGACTCTTTTAAGTGGTCTACTTTGGAAATTCATTGTTCATTAAATCACAGGATTCTCAAGTACATTCCAGTAGTAAATGTTGAAAATGTATATTAGATTTACCAGGTCAACTAATTTCCAGCAGATTAAAACCATTAATTCATTTTCTTTTTTAATTACAAATATATTTTTGGCAAACTGCTTGCCCTTACTCCTGCAGAATCAGTGTCGGAGTCACACAACTTCTTATTAATGACGTAATTTACATTTTAAATGACGAAGAATTTGTTTTATATGCAGACTGCGTTTTGTTGTTTAAAAGTAAGATGAACACAAAAGTGTGATAAAACAGCTCAATAACAGAAACTACAGCGCAGTAAAAGGTCCTCTTTAAATCTATGCAGATATTCACTATTTGCTTCACAGGCAATAATCTAGCCATGAAGGTTGATGATGATGACACTGAGGATGCGCTGACTTTTAGATCTTTATCAGTTCATCTAAGGACCCGAGTCATTCCCATAAGAATGGGTGGTATGTGCTGGGGTGCATCACACCTGAAGACGGGGATCGGAAGGTAGCACTCCTGCCGACAGATGAGCGGCTCCAGTTACCCGCTGGCTCAGATTTTCCAAGCGTGTTTGCCCATCAAATATTACAATGTGTGATGGAGTGCAGGCCACAGGCAGCCCTTAGAGAGGCGGCTCTCAGAGTTAAGAGGGATAACGAGCCCTGAGCCAATGTGAAAAATAAACAGAGGTGCTGCAGGGCCCCCCAACACCAGTTCAGGTTACCTTTCTCCTCTGGAACAGTTCCGCTCCACAGCCTGGGCCCTGAGCCTGATCACCTTACCTGCTGCTGCCACACTAAAAAGACCCATCCAAATATCCTGACCCAAGATGGCCAATAATTACTTATTCATTGGCAGGTGGGGGGAGGAGGGGGAGCCGGAGTGGTGTAGAGGGCCGTGCTAATGAATAGGGGCCCTTGTCAAACGCTACAGCAGGAAACAGCTGACACAAGAGTATCCTTTTACGCGCCTGCCTCCCTGAGATGCAGGAACAACAAAGTTCCAAGCCTGGCCTCACTGCACCGAGCAGACATCTCTGGAAAGGAATGCAGATAACTGGCAGAGGGGGCTAACGCGACGGCAGCTCAACAAGAACATCACGCTCCTTTCAGCCTACAACATGTTCAAATCCCACGTTTTTGGCTTTTAAAATGTCTGTGCTGGAGGAAAATAAACCTTACTTTCCATCAATATTAGCTTAAAATAGAAACATAAAACAAAAGAGGAGTTCAGGTCCGTAAGAGTAGCTGATGATGGTTTGAGAACGGCCAGGTTTAGGTGAGAAATAATTCTCACTTGTTCCTTTATTTTCCACTCATCTTTACGAGTTTTAGCGTTTACGTTGAAATAATCATTTAAAGATGACTTCTTTACAGATTTATCGATGGATTTCACTGTTCAATCATCATGCGCGTGTGCAGTAATTCCTTCTCACCTTCAACAAGGAAGCATCACCGTCAAGAAGGAAAGTTGGGGCTTTTTAAAGTTCTTGCTTTCTGAAGATCTTAACAAGATGAAAGTTTCTGCTGCACCAGCACTGCCAGGGTGTGAAGTGTATGCGGTAGCTAAAGCTTCCTTGAATTGACAGAACAGAGGTCAGTGGTGTTACTGAACACCTCGGAATATTCACAGGTAGGCTTCTATTGCTATACGCCCTGCCAACACCTGAGAGATGGAAACCTCACACTCCAGGGGGACCAGTCGGAGGCCGCTGAGGGGCCGCGGCTATTGGATCGCTAGGTATCACTGGCGCCTCTCACTGGACACCAATTTGCTCCTCATTCCACAGCTTTTCAAGGGCTTGGAATTCATTCCAATAAGGGTGTGCTTCAATAGCCGATACCCTCAGAAGACATGACACCAAACACCCCTTCGTCCCCAACAAGACCATGCTGTGCAAGCAGAGGCCCTGGCAAAGATCTGCCCTCCAAAGCACCTGTTTATCCCTCGGGCGCAGTAACCAGCGGGTGAACCCCATTCAATATTTATCCCTGTGGCTTTCACAGATCAGCGGCCCAGGCGATGCAAACCCTCTTAATTAAAACTGGAGCTTGCTTCAAAGAGCCCCATTCAGGCCGTCAGTCAGCGCTCGCGGGACAAAAGAGCCTGGGTCATGTAGCTGCAGGGAAACCAGAGCTCGATGCGCTTTTTCGACTTCACTTTCCCTCCACCTCTTTTTCCACACACAACCATCCAGTTTCTAAATCCAGGCAGGACACCCGTCAGACATTACGACATACGTATCAGCATGTTCACTGGTGGATCTAGAGGCTTGAGAGAACAGTGTCATCCCAGTGGAAATGTACTTTCATTTTCTTCCACCACAATCACACAGGTGACTGCAGACAGTGCTGAAGTTACATTCTTATCAGCCCAAAACCTTAGTGCCACATATTAAATGTCAGAATTTGAAGGAATAAAAAATAAATATTTCTAGATTTGATCTGATCTATTAACACAACATCAGAACATCGTGATTCATTCTAGAATTGTAAACATGCAAATCTTAAAAATCACACAGCAATTCTCATTTGGGTCAGAATCATTCAATATGATGGCGTTTGGCGCCCTCAAGTGGTGATAGTGAAAGTTTACTACCAGAGTCATGGTAACAGCCTGAGAACTTTAAATAAGTAGTTGAAAATGTTTACAATTGACTCGGCTAACACTTCACGGGTCAAATTTATGAGCAACACATTACAGTGAATATATGCAGAAATTATTAGCTATACTTTCTCTTTTGTAAATGAGTGCTGCAGGCAGGGTTTGTAATTAAAGTAGAAATCTTGTGATTTTTAGAGAGATATACGCATGCATGTGTTGGTGTACAGTAATGCTACTCACACAGCAAGGTGAGGCCATTTCAGCTTTCTGGTTGTTTGATTCAGTTTTCCAACTCAGAGGACCAGGGGTGACATTTTCCAGCTCTGAATCGTCATCTATGAATACGACTCCCTTCTCCAGGCGCTGCCTTTTACAGCTCTGGGGAACAAATCCAGGAGCGCTTAAACTTTAATAAAATAAATAAACGCTTAATTCAATCTTTGTCATGGTACATGGGCATCCATCAAGGAAAAGCTAAAAATAGCAACAGTGAATGATTATGTAAAATGTGTAAAATGTACATTTATGCATTCATTTTAGAATTTTATGAGATTAAATCAGTCTAAGAATGCATTAGAGAGTACCTTTGTTTCTGGAGTGCAAAGGCGTTTTCTGTCTGGCTGGAAGTCATCATCTTCCTCAGGTGCTGCCTTGAAGGCCTGGAGCTTCTGGGACAAGCGGGAGGCCAGAGATTGTTTTTTGGATAGAGCCCCCTCAGGTGAAGGACCTAATCATAGCAAGGTAATTAACAGTCGCTGGACTGCACCTATATTATCTACAAATTGGTCAATCCAACTAATTCCTCTGCTGCTGCAGTGACCACCTACTTTTTCCTGCTACTGCAGGAAGTGGTGGGGTTGGCTCTTTACAGGCAGACACATTCAGGTCTGTAACAGCAGATTTGTCTGCTGTAGATGAAGCACTGAAGTTGGCTCTATTGTGACAGACACACTGGCAGGAGGAGCTGGCGGCATCCAACTTCTTACAGTCTCCAAAACTCTTATCTGTCTGGCCCTTCTCCACCATGGGATTAGGCAGCTTCCCTTAAATCACAAATAGAAAGATGGCCAAATAAGCAACAGCTTATTTTATATATATAATTTTATTATGAATTAATACTTCATTTTCACTAACCAAACTGAGCCTGCTGCCAGCCCAGAGCCGAGCACAACAAGGCCAAGCTCTTTCCGCTTCCTGTAGGACTCTCCAACAAACAGTGTTTCCCCGTGTTCAGCCCTCGTATGATCTGCAGAAATATTAGTCTGTTATAATCACAGGGGTGACAGAAGTGCTTGTTATTGGAAAACGTAGGGAGTGACTTGATATCACTTTTCTGACCAGCTTTCTACATATATTTTCTAGATTTGAAGACAACTAGCAGGGTAATGGAGATAAATAACAGTTAGCTGTTATTAACATGAGTCAACAATGAAAATTCAATAATTAACCAAGTTTTTATGTGGAAAGGAAACCAAAGGTGTGTTAATTGTGTCATCCCTTTCAGCTCATTTATTCTGATTTACAAATGTCTTGTGGTTTCATTAATACATCCTCAGGCTGAACCAGTCCTTTTGACTGACTGGTCAATCAGGTGATAGAAGATGACACTCACTGAGTTCATCATGGCCAGCTGTGATGGATAAGCCTTGCAGGGGAAGTGGATCTTCACCCCTCCGATGGTGTACTCCACTGGGGATGCAGGCATCTTTCTCTGTTCCTGCCGTTTAACAAGACTAATGAAAATTAAACACGTTTCCTATAAACCAGTCAGTCGCACCAATAGTAAATGACACATGGATACGAACAGACATATCTGCTCTGTGAAGCGTCTGCGGAACGCAACAGGGGTAATGAATCACTTCAAAGGCTAATCAACAAAACACCATATTTTCCTAATTGCCAGTCAACCTGAATGTGTGACCTACCTGGAGTTTGAGACGCTGTTAGCTATTACGATAATCTATCAACAGCTTAATGTTATCTTTTACATTGTTATTTCAACAACCATACGTAAGTATTAAACCGCTAACATTGAGCAGAATAAGTTATTCTGGCAAACGTATGTTCCTAAATTTCAGGTCCCTGTTGAAAAACCTCTTCCCGCCGTAATTATTGTGGCTGACAGGAAGTTACACATATTAATCTACACGTTAGATTCCAGAAAATGCCTTCAAAATAAAATCCTTGAACAACTCGGCGCTCGTGACTTTTAGCATTTATTAGCGGAAATAGATTTTACGTATATATCCTAGCTTTTTGGAAAATAAATGAATGGAGATGTTTAATATCAGAAACAGGTAAATCATAAAAACTATAGGTTGTTTTATGTGATCACGAATAAAGATTTGTTTTTTTTTTCAAAGAACTTGATGGCGAATGAACCCATTGCAGTCTTTCTTAAAACGAGTGTGATAATATATTTAAAGTGAATTCAAATTTGGATTAAAATAATTACTTTTATTTCCAAATGAAAGCTGACGGATTTTATTTTGGAAACAGTGCATCACTTACTGCTTGTTTACTTGACTTATGCCTTGACTTATGTATATAACGGAAATGACGTTTACAAACAATCATAAAGGACCAGTCGGATGTTTTCATAGATTTGTTACATTTTGGCCTTAGGATTTAAAATAAAAATTATCAAATAGCATCAGAATGTAAAAGAACTTTCATGAAAAGCAGTAATATGCCACATGCTTTATCATCTTATTTTAGTATTACATTTTTTATATTGTCCTAATTGCTTCCAGGTGACTGCGGGTCCCCTCACTCAACACCTGAATGAAAGACAGAACAATTTTAAAGCTTTAAAAACGTGAAATTATATTCAGGTGCATCAAAGTGGTGATTTAAGAAATAGTGTCATTAGGGTCTACAAAGAAAAGTAAAATCATTTAAAACTAAATCACAATAAACAATGTTCAGTGAGCTACTATATTTATTAAACAGGGTAATTTCCAGGTAAGTGTTTTGGGTTTTTTTTCCTTCCCATTTACACTGTATACATGCATTTCCCCTGTCAGCATCTGACAAAGTAAATTATAGCTGCAAGCAGCATTGATGGGGGGAGGGGAGAGACAAACTCCAGAGTCATCACATAGGTCACATCAAGGGTTGATCAGACCCTCAAATGTTCAAGCAAACTAAGCAACAAATGTAACACAGGGTTTTCTTTTGTTACCAGGAGGTAGCGCTGTGACCACTAGTGAATATTGTATTTTTGTGTTCAGACAGTATCAAATCAAACATGTAAATGTTCAGTCTGACTTAACAGTATATGTCTGTGTTATAATATCTTCCTGTTTAATGGCAAAATGGATAAATTCCCCACACCTCCACTCGTGGATCATCTATCCAGTCGTTGTTTGGGCCATAATAAGCAATCTACTCAAAAAATTATATTAAAAGTCATAGAGGAACCCAGAGTCCAATAATGGACTGCATTTGCAGAGAAAATATCAAACATCAACATCATCAGTCCTTTTATATTGCAGGGGGAAAAATACAATATTGTTAAACCAATTCACAATGCTACAAAGTCATGTTTGGAATTGCACTTCATGAAAACAAAAGGCTTTCACAGAGACTCAGACGGCAGTCCTTCTGTGTATGCGTCAGTGAATGTTCTGCCTCCTAAACACACACTCGGACATAAAGCATTACAGGAAAAATCAGGTGCAGCCTTGCTGGATAACTCCAAGTTAAATTAAGGTCGATTTCATTATACTTAAAAGATCATTTTGAACGTCTGAAACAAGTTTCTGTCTTGCAGGATAATTTCTGTTCTCAGAAAAAGACAAAGTCCCTTTAAAGACAACAAAGGTCACCATAATAGTGCAAAAATATTCTGGTAGAAAATCCATGCAGAGTGTATTTACTTACAGATGAGCCTTGCGCTTACATCAGCAATAATACAACTGCAGGTGCAGCATGGAGGGGCGATGGCTTGGGCACCTCTCAATCACCCTCAACGGAACGTAAAACGTGGTGCCAGGAAGAACTTACAAAGTGAAACAGCGCCCCGTCTGCAGGGACCAACATGCCTGTGATGAGAGTGTTTCTCACAGATGTACAGCCAGGCCTGAATCAACATCACCGCGAACAGAAAATGAAACATAGCCAACAATGTGGGTTGTAAACAGCAGGGTTGTGTCGGTCCCCTTCAGAACAGTTGGAAATTCAGAGGAACACATGTAATCTTAAGACACGTACATGAGAACCTCTGAAGGGCTGCTGGAAGGCATTGTTAGGACACAAAATCACTGCCTGGTGTGCGGAGGGGTGGAGGAGGCTCAGGCAAAGTCACAAACACCAAATTAAAACAATATCCAGAGACAGAGTGGAGCCATCCCTTAAGATGCATTGTGCAATCGAAAATAAAAAACACATTTCATCACTCAGAACTTCACTGGGGTCAAAATTAGTGTAAAATATACAAACAGTCAAAAGGTTAAAAATCCTAACGATACCCATATTTATTGTATATATCAACACACAACATGTAGTAGCTTATGAATTGTGACTGTAGCAGCACCTTAAGTTCATATCCTAGAGGAATCTCCAGTGAATTATTAAAACACATACATATGTTTGAAAACAGGGTGTGTGCACGCAAAGCTATATGGAGAGTGAGGAGGAGAGCAAAGCTCTAGTGAAGCGTACTGAATATTTCATACAATAAAGTATAAAAATATAATTATATATTTAAAAACAACATACTGACCTATTTGTCAATGTTTGCCTATAAAATTCATAGTATTTACACCAGCATAATTAATTGTATTAATTTCATGAATCAAACATGTGATTCTGAACTGGAGGAACGCTGAAATAGAAAAAGGGAAGAATAAAGGACGAGTGAGAATGTGCAGAAGAACAGAAACCAAGAGTGGAGATGAGGATCAAGGTCTGAGGCAGCGGGTTGATCTTTCTTTGTTTCAACACACACACACTGTGCTCTTATTGTGCTGCTGTAGAATGGTGGAGACATTAGCAGACTGTTTCTTCTCGGCGTTGTGTCGAACTAGCGGCGGCCTCTCGGCGGTCCTGCGCCGAGCTTTCTTTGCAGCTTGGCCCGAAGACAGAGACCCGTCAGTAGTTCGTTTGCTGTTGGGCGTCCGGCTGCCGAGTGTCCTGCTGGTGGGACTGGACGGACTGGGCAGCAGACCCAGAGTGAAGGGGTCAGACAGGTTCATGTGGTACAGGCTGTTGCTTCCAGACAGGCCGTCTCGTCGCTCCAGGGAGGGAACGAGCTCACATGTGGCCAGAGTTTCCTCTTCTGGAGGGTGCTGTGGACAAACAGGTTCTTAAAATAATACTCAAGAATTTATAAGTACTTTCTTAGGAACACACAAATTACACCACAATGTTTGATATCAATGTGAAATATTCAGGTTAATTTAATTAATGGTGAAAATGAACTCCATCTTGGTTTTATCACATTTTTGCCATTATGTGCTCACCTGAAGGAGAGGAGTGTCAGCACGTGACAAAAAGGTGGAAGGACACTGGGACACCTTGGATAAGTCGAGCAGCACCGTCTCATCGTGCAGACTGTCCTGGATTGTCCCAGGCTCTTGCAGGGCAATGACGATAGCGCTTGTGTTGTCGGCACGCAGCATCCTCTGGCGCCACCGCAGCAGGGCGTGGCTGACCAGCTGCCGAGCGTTTGACACTCCACATGGCGCCTGTAGGGGAAAATTAGATTATATGAATCAAAAACAATAACTCATGTCTTTGGGGAAACGAGCTTATCTGAGCTTTACTTACCATTGCCTCATCGTTGTTCTGGCACATGGAGATGGCCTCCTGAGGTGGCACCATGTTCCACAGACCATCGCTGCCCAGGACGATGTAGCGGTGTTTTTTGGGGTCGAGGGTTACTACGCTAGTGTCTGGCTCGGGAGAAACTACAAACTCCCCACTGTAGAAGTCATAGCTCCAAAGATCTCCTGTCGTAGAGAAACCACACTTAATAAAACCACAGCATATCTGGACAAACACTACAATCACAGTCTTTAGTGAAATAGACCCGTTACTGGCGTTATTGGTGGAGAGGTTTTTTTTTTCTACCTAGCGCCCGGGCTACTGCTAGGAACGGTATCTGGTCGATGACGGTGCTCCGACGGACCGGACCGTTGTGACTGAGTCTCGGCCTCTTCCAGACAACACGGTTCACTCCAGATTTCTTGATTACGCTGCAGAAAGAAAAAAAAAAACAAGGAGGGCTCTATTTAAACAGGATTTCTGAAAAATATTGCTTTTATTACTGAGCACAGGGTACGTTGGAGTGTTCAGTCGACGGGTTGGCATAAAAAATTTTAATTAAAAATAGACAATTATTATACACACATATTCAGTTACAAAACACATGGTCCTTATGACACAACTGCTTTCTAGTTTGCAAGTTTAGCATATATGCTACAACATAGACTATAAATAAATGACTATTACACAGACAGTTCTGGTGTGTTGGTGTGTTGCCAGTAAAGTCTTACCTCCCTCCCAAACCTTCAATACGCTGCCTCTCTCTGGGTAGTTCTGGTTTGTGGTCCTGCGTGACTTCCACAGCTCTGATGAATGGCAGCGATGGGTCATCCTGGACCCCCAGAACCACAGCAGAGTCCCCAACATGGGCCACGTACATGCGATTTCCTCTGATTACCACTATGCTGGCTGTGGTGCCTGATGTGCTTGGAAGGCCTGTTAGTGTCTTTGGCCACTCAGCTAAAACAGAGTATATTAACATATTTTATTAAATATATACCAATACAACCACAACTCCTGGCTATTTATTCGTTTTATTAATATACTACCATTTTGACAGAATACAAATAAAATGATCAATATGCAGGATAAACAGATTAGTTTTATGTGCTGTTGGTCTCTGTGGTGCAATGAACACAGCGCCACCACATGGTTTGCTTTGGAGCACGTCTCCCCACAGATTCCAAACCAGTCATGTGCTTCACATGTACTGTTTGCAGACACCAGCTGACATGCACGGCAGCCAACATGTCCAGACATATTCAAAAAGACAAGTAAGCAGACTATCGGTGTCTGCAGGTACTGCAAACACTGGAATACTGACCCCACACAATAACCGTTCAATCGATACTAGATTAGACTACAGTCAAAAAAATAAAATAAAATAAAACGAAAGGAGTCATTGTCCACAATGTTGACATTTATTTATAATGATTACTGCTATTAGCTTTGTTCCTTTTAGAATAATGCCTAAACTAGGCAAACCATGAGTATGTTTGGATTAAAGCAGCCAACTAGTTACAACAGTAGACCACATATACGTTTACGGGCAAACTACCGTTTAACGCTAATAATTTCTCTGCGATCTTTCTGTGTCACTCAACATGTGCTTGTAGCGTTTTTCGTCGTGCCATACATTAGCAACTGACACGTCTGTAAACTTACGGAGCTTCTTCCACATAGCATGATGACAGGCTACAAATCCTTTGCGTAAAGCCGAGCAGACCTCTCGATCGCAGTCTGACCAGAAGCCCCGCTGCTTCTTCACAAACTCCCACAAATAGTCCCGTGCAAACTGCGCGGCTTCACAACCCCCGTGCCCATCAAACACGGCGAAGAATGCCACAGAACGGCGGGATCGACCGGTGGGGCTGGGCTCAGCTGGCGGCGGGCTCTGACCTCCACGCATAGCGCTTTCCACTGTAGTACCTTCATTTTCCATTTGCACAGTTTCACATGGTGCATCTGAGACGAAAGAGGAGCTGTCGATTTTTCCAGTCTGCCTATCCTGCTTGTCCTCAGTCGCAGAACTGGTCGTACACTCTACCGCACTGCTATCCCCCGGCGCCTTCGATATCGGCTCGTCTTCTCCCGGCTCGGGTTCTACTATGACCTCGGTCACATCTTCCATGTACTTTCTTCCCCCTTGGTCAGTGAAAACGCTCACTCGCATCAGTAATGAGCTTTCCATGTTTCCAGAAACAACCTGCACTCCAAGATTTCGATATTATTAGCATATATTTACAAGATATCAAAAATAAATTAGCACAGCGTCCTCCCTTTGTTTATGTTGGAACGTATTAGGCATGCTCGGACGTGATGACGTGGGGTCTTCTTCTTCTTCTTTTTAGATTTTCTTGGCGGTTGACAAGCAACGAATTGGTGCATTACCGCCACCAACTGATGTGGAGTGTGGGTCGCGATATTTACTCAATCTAATTCATAAATTGTCTATATCCTCCTCAGGGCGTTTATTTCTCTTAAATACCAAAATAATATTTGAAACTCCTTTCTTTCTGACTTTTGTCTCAGAATTTCTATACTAAGTTGACTGTTAATACTCTTTAGTTTCCTTTCCAAATTCCTCCTTTCTGCTTCGCATTTCTCACATTCAAATAAAATGTACTCCGCCGTTTCAGACTTCGAGCAGCTATATCTACCCGTTGCATGTTTCCCTATCTTATATAATGTATCGTTCAGCCCTGTATAACCTAATCTGAATCTAGATATTACTCCCTTTATTTCTGTTGTCCTCATTTCCCCAACTTTGCTTTGTAGACGTAAGGGTCTGTTATCTTCTAACACGTTAACATGGCTGTGCAAATGCAACTGCTTCCCCTAGTGGTCGAATACTAAACTCCGGTTTTATACTTGCCAGTTTGTTCCAAATAAAGTTCTAAAAAAATAAATAAAAAATAAACTCCGGTTTCAAAACAATTTCTTGAATGTATTCGAATTTTTTGTATTTTGTTTTCAGGGTATGTGATCTCCGTCCTGCACTCAGCTGCTGAAGCTGTCATACCAAACACACAGTTTGGTACCAACAAGGCTATACAAGTAAATAAAACTAAAACGTGTGACAAAATATTCCCAACATTCAAATGGCGTTGAAGAAAAACGCTGTTATCTACAAACCACGTGGAATAAACTTTTTGGCGTGTGTTTAAAACTGATATCTTAGTGGTTTTATATCAGTTTCAGCAGTCGAGATGACGTCACTGCGTCAGAGGGTGAACGTTGGCGTCAAGACGGGGCCACGGAACTGATATGGTGTTGATGAAAGGAGAAAAATGAAAGCGGGAGACTTACCGAAGATTTTTAGAGGTGCCTGAATTACTTTGTCGCCTCACTGCGAAGTGAATGTTATATGAGGTCTCGCCGTGGAAGCGTATTCATCGCAGCAAGGTAGCGAATGTAGGGAGAGTCGGGGAGGGTTGTAGCTGCTGGGGATTTTTTGGAGAGGGAAAAGAACATGGCTGCTATGGAGCTCGAATGGATCCCAGAGACGCTGTACAACACCGCTATCTCGGCTGTGGTGGACAACTACAGCCGATCAAGAAGGGACATACGCTCGCTCCCAGAAAATATACAGTTCGATGTCTATTATAAGGTAAGATTTGGAGGTTAAAGCGCTCCGGATATATCTAACAGCCAAGAAACTGCACAGGTTACTACAGTGGCTAATGTTGCTGCTAACTGTATTATGATAATCATTTGGTAGCTGCAGGATGACAAACAGCTCGTTTCTGGTTCCGACAGCTAGTTGTTAGATTTACATTTGGTGAAAACAGAGATGGAATGACATTAACCAACACCGACCCTTGTGTTACACCAACAGGGGCGCTCGGACGTGCGAGTGATCCGTGGCCCTAATCCAATTTAGCTCGGCTCTTACTGCTATTGTCAGCGGTGCTCCCGGATGATTATGCAGATTATTCCTAAAGTAATTGAATTACTGAATACAGCATGTGTGCCACAATAATCAATAAACTCAATGCTAGTAGCACTCACAGTGACATGTATGACTGCAAGCTAAAGGTTATTTTAAATCTATGGTAACTTGTAAATAAAAACAATAGTGGGTCAGGGTTGTGATTAAGTTGTGAGAGCACATGTAAACAAATATAAATGTAATTAACCATATTGGTACTGATGTAAACGTTAATTGGCATAAATATATTGAAATATATACATACAATAGCTAGTTGATAATGTTGACAATGTTGATAATGTGGCCAAGGTAGGGGAAAATACCACAAATCATTTACTAAAACTTCTACACGTCCAAACAGCTACCTACCTACACAGTGCTGAATAGTTTTTCCTCCATATCCAGGACTACAAATATCTGAAACTAAACACACTTTTCTGTTATCACCCAGTGAAAAGCTCAAGGAGAATTTTGGACTTTTACTTTTGCAGTCTTCAATAACAGGGAGAGGGTGGGTCTCTTCTATTACTGCAGCCAGCCACCAGAGGGTGTTACAGATGCTTTTGTTTCAAATAACAGATCTAGGTTAATTTCGAACAATCCTCAAATGACTTCACGTGTTTCTATGTTGTGTCATGCGACACAAACAGATGGGTGCTGCACACTGATTAAGGTCCCACTGCTCTGGCCTATTTGTTAGTGATTATGTATGATGCTGAAATGTGATGTTTTACAGACGTTCCCCAACCAGGCATGTTATTCATGTGTAGTGAGCGGATGATTTTGTCCTCACGTAACTCATAGTTGCCACGCTGATGTTGCATCTGTGTGACAGCAGCATTCCAGTTGGTCTGCAGGCTGCAGTAAGCCGAGCTGACCCGAAGCCACCAGAGAGTCGTGTTTGTAATGTGGAGATGCGGCAGAACAGGCTGAACCTGCAGATTCAAAGGAAACAAAATGTTATCAGACAATCTCCGCAACCCAGTTTCGCTCTAAATCTGTGATACATTTGCACATTTACTGTATACCGTAATTTCCATCAGTGTGGTCCTCTTTTAAAAGTCCTACCAAAGTAAAAGACTTTATTAAAAGAGATCCACATAGGCAGGAAATGTGTGGATGTGCTGCAAGTTAAACAAGCGTAGAGTGAGAGGAAGAGAGAAACTCAGGTTATTAATCATGGAAAATGAGAAAGTTTATTTGCCAGGCTTGACAATGAGCCCTGCAGTGTGACTGCAGGCATGTTATGTCACTGCCCAAATTGCATATTGTGACTGTTTGTTGTGATTACTGCCACACATTAGTATTTGAGACAGTTGGTGTTTCCAGACTTAAAGACCCCGAATATAAAATCTTCCAGTTCAGCGCATGTTGATGACAGACTAGACATCAGCAGATTGTTTTTGTTTTTATTTAATCGGCTCAGGCATCTGTCTGAAATCACACCTAAAACAGGAGAGAGTTCCTCCAGGCTCAACATTGTGCTCCTTAAGCTCTTCTATCATCATCTCCATGTTGACATTACCTGTTCTCTGTTTTCCTGCTCAGCTTTACCAGCAGGGCCGGCTCTGCCAGCTGGGGGGGGAGTTCTGCGAGCTGGAGGTGTTTGCTAAAGTGCTGCGGGCTGCAGACAAACGGTGAGAATCTAACTAAGGTCAAAACCTGCAGCATCCACACTGATGCGGCTGCCTCCTCACCCGTCAGAGCAGTTTATGCTCTTTATTCCAAAGTCCACATTTACTGAAGAGGTGATATTGTTGGATTATTTTCCGTACATTGTGGGGCTTGTTTTTCTTTTATGAGATACGTTGCGCTCTTAGTCTGGGTGTTCTTTTGCAACTTGAATCATGTTAAATTGTATAGGTTTTATCGTTCTCATTCCATCACTTTGGATTCATAAGACTCACACTGTCAATATCCAGTAATTTTGCCTTCCTCTGACCTGATGTTTCCTCTGTTCTCCCATCTGCAGACACCTCTTGCACCACTGTTTTCAGGCCCTAATGGACCACGGTGTGAAGGTGGCTTCTGTTCTGGCAAACTCCTTCAGCCGCCGCTGCTCCTACATTTCAGAGTCTGATGCCCATGTCAAAGAGAAGGCCATCCAGTTTGGCTTTGTGCTGGGTAAATCCACAGAAAATGACCACCAAAAAGGCCACCAAAGTCTAGCTGGTGCCTCATAGTTTGAGCTTTGACTTGATTAGATTGTGTCACCCCGACTGAGAGTACTGTCTTTGCCCTGATCACCAGTTGCCATGGTGATACTGATGTCTTTTCATCCTAGGTGGCTTCTTGTCTGATGCGGGCTGGTATGGAGATGCAGAGAAAGTGTTTCTGTCGTGCCTGCAGCTCTGCACACTCCACAGCGAGGTCCTCCATTGCTTCCGAGCAGTGGAGTGTTGTGTCAGGTCAGCGTCGCTTGTTGATATCTGCATCCCCAGAATAAGTTCCAGTGACTGAGCGTCAGCTTGTTTCCTTGCTTTGGCAGGCTGCTTCATGTCCGCAATGGTAATTGTAAGTACCACCTGGGGGAGGAGACCTTCAAGCTTGCTCAGTCATACATGGACAAACTCGCCAAACATGGCCACCAGGCCAACAAGGCAGCCCTGTACGGCGAGCTCTGTGCCTTGCTCTTCGCCAAAAGCCACTATGATGAGGTATGTTACTCCATCCGCGTATAATTTATTACTGATAGAAGATTGTGATTTCAAATGCAGTTCCAGACTGTCAGATGTTTAAGTTTGGAATGAGTTTTCCCACTTTTCCAGGCATACAGGTGGTGCATAGAAGCTATGAAGGAAATTACTCCAGGGCTGCCTGTCAAAGTAGTAGTAGATGTCCTCCGACAAGCCTCCAAGGTTAGCGCAGTTGATTTGATTTCAGAAAAATGGATTGCGATTGTTCCCAGCACACCTCTGCTGAACAGTGATGCGCGATGTGCGTTTGTGCTGCAGGCCTGCGTTGTGAAGAGGGAGTTCAGGAAAGCGGAACAGCTGATCAAACACGCCGTGTTTCTAGCGAGGTAACCTGCTGTGCTGCCAAAGCCCTCGTGGTCTTTATCCTCTTTTGTTATCAAGGCTTGTGATGGATGTTTTGTCTCTTTCAGAGAACATTTTGGACACAAGCATCCCAAGTACTCCGACACCCTGCTAGATTATGGATTTTACTTATTAAACGTAGACAACATATGCCAATCGGTTGCTATTTACCAGGTAAATAAACGCGCACCCGGTGATAAAAGTGCACACATGATGTCCGGTCAGGTGCGTGTGCTTGAGCGCCCTTCTTTCTGTGTAATTGCAGACGGCGTTAGACATTCGACAGTCTGTTTTCGGGGGGAAAAACATCCACGTTGCCACAGCCCATGAAGACCTGGCCTACTCTTCATACGTGCACCAGTACAGCTCTGGGAAATTTGACAACGCGCTGTGAGTACAAGCAGACACACCACCGCAGAGTTGCTGTACATGAGACGGTCCTGAGCTATACATGCACACCCATATCATGCACACTCGCAACAGGGTTCTTCTGAAGACGCCCTAGATGACAACTGATTTACTAATGTAAAACCTCTTTTACCTTGATCCGAGTTGCGTGCTGGAGCAGACCACCTCTCTGTGGCCGGAGGCTGTGTTTTGGTCAGTGGACTGTGTGTGTTTTCCAGATTCCACGCAGAACGTGCCATAGACATCATAACTCACATTCTGCCTGAGGACCATCTGCTGCTGGCCTCCTCTAAGAGAGTCAAAGGTACCTTTCCAGGATTTCGCTAGATTCTTTCCGATGTTTTCCCTGTCTTCCCTGCGGTCTAATGTGTTCCTCTTCCGCTCTCCAGCTCTCATCCTGGAAGAAATCGCCATCGACTGCCACAATAAAGAGACAGAAGAGCGTCTTCTGCAGGAGGCGCACGACCTTCATCTCTCGTCTCTGCAGCTGGCAAAGAAGGCCTTCGGAGAGTTCAATGTCCAGACAGCCAAACACTATGGCAACCTGGGACGCCTGTACCAGTCTATGAGGAAGTTCAAGGTGCACGTCCTTGGCTGTCTGAGTTCACCAGTGATGGTCCTTGGGTTTTTTGTTTTTTTTCCAGACCAGTTTTAATTCTAAAAGCACATTATGGTTTTCAATGCAACCAGGAGGCAGAGGAGATGCACATTAAAGCCATCCAGATCAAGGAGCAGCTGCTGGGCCACGAGGACTACGAGGTGGCTCTGTCCGTGGGTCACCTGGCGTCCCTCTACAACTACGACATGAACCAGTATGAAGACGCAGAGAGGCTCTACCTGCGCTCCATCGCTATCGGTCAGAGTCGGGTTTGGGAGGGTTACTGATGCTCAGAGTCACTTCCTGTTTGGGGTTCACGTTGCTCTACTCTGAATGGCCGTATGGAGTCGGTCATTAGATTGTTGTCTGATTAGCAGGTGTCTCTTGTCCTCGCAGGTAAGAAGCTCTTTGGAGAGGGCTACAGCGGGCTGGAGTACGACTACAGAGGCCTGATCAAACTCTACAACTCGGTGGGAAATTACGAGAAGGTGTTTGAATACCACAACGTTCTGTCCAACTGGAACCGGCTGAGGGACCGGCAGTTTGCCGTGGCAGACGCCCTGGAGGACGTCAACACTACCCCTCAGCAGACCCAGGAGGTGGTGCAAGCCTTTCTGTTGGCGCAGAGTCTGGGCCCCACCCGTCCGTGTCTTGGCTGATTTTTTTTTTTTTTTTTGGTTTTTAACGAGGGAAAGTGAAAATAAAGACATTGACGCTTTCGCTTGGTTGGGACGCACAGAAGCCCCAAATCCTCACAATTTATTAGTGATACGTGTTTTAAATTCACACTGCAAAGTCAGTCGGCTTTACAGTCGCTGCAGCTGCCAGTACACACACGTGCACACACACAGCAGATGTAGAAAAGACAGGATTTATCAGACCTCACCAGGAATGACCATCATGCATCTCCAGACGGGATGCAGCTTGCAGCACAGTGGAAGTTTGCACTTCTCCAGGAGAAACGGGACAGCAAACAACCTTCTGGCCTATCTCATTCGCCTTGTACTGTTGAGTTTAGGGTTTTTTTTTTCTTTTTTTTGTTAACATTTGAACCGGTGTAGCGCTGAAGAGGCTGACAGTACCTGGATCACACACACGCCTGAGAAGTCGACCCACATCCATCCACATGGTCCTGACACGGAAAGACGCGCAAGAAAAGTTGGATATTTTTGACACTTGTACAATAAAATAGTGCTGCAGATTGTACTCGCAAGGTTTAAGTTGAAGGCTTGAAAGTGAAGAACAAGAGAAGTGGGATTGTGGAATGTGTTATTTTTATCCACATCACTGCTGTGGTCGTCGTCTGGTTCAGTTCTCACACCATCAGAATGTTTGCGTTGCCCTTTGATGTGAAGACAAACCTCTGATGTGCTAAACAAAAGTACTGCGTCTGGCATGAGAAGAAGAGGATGCTGCGTGCATGTGCTAGGACACGGATGAATTACCAGCCTTACAGCCCCTCGCAGGGATCTGACAGACCTGTGAGTCCAAGTGCTTAAAACAGAAGATGCCCTGAAGGGCACCAGTACGTGTGTGAGAGAATGCAAGGCCTCCTCCTCTTCCTCTTCCTTGCTGTCAGATGACACTTTGTTTTCAGTGCTGTGTGTTTATCCACACGTCTCCCATCAGGCTGGAATTACTCAAACAGCCAGTGACGCACCACGGCAACAACTGTCGCCCATGTCAAAGGTCAGGGGTCGTGTTTGTGAAGCTGACCAGTATTAAGATGACATTTCGAGGAAATTCTTCTGAGAAACGACGTCTAAGAATGTTCCACAAACATAAAGGCTGAATTCTGTGTAGATGAATGTGAAGATTTCCCAGCGCTGACGGGTTTTTAAGTGTCCATACTGTCGTGACTCCTCAGCTTTATCTGTCAGCAGCCAGCCGATTGTTGAGCTGCAGAATATCAGTTTAAAATGATGTCATATTCCAAAAGATTAAGAGAATTGGACTTTGGCCTTTGTATCAGCGTATTATCTGTTTTAGCTCAGATGACTTTTCCAACATTAGAACTAAGAAAAGGTACCAGGCAAATACTCCGCATTCAACTTCCAGGTTCTAACCAGAAGTTAGGGTGGAGACACGTCTTTAAACCGTCTGAAATCCAAAATATTACCTAATTACCTCCAGGTTAATTCATAGGGGACATTTATAGCTCTGAAGAAGAAAAAGTGATCAGTTTCCTCTGAAATATTACCATGAACTACAGGTGGGACTGTCTAAAGAACAGTCCCACCTGTAGTTCTGGACAAACTCCCATCATTGTTTTATTTACTTTAAATTGTGATGCCTTCAGAAACCACCTCACCATTTCTCTTCTGCTGGTCTCAATGAGAAGCTCTGCCTCAAGGGCTCCAGCTTGGGGGTGTCCAGCCTCTGTAGGCCTCTTTACCCCCGTGAAAAATTCCCCGGACTGCACAACTCCACTCTTGGGGCTCCTGCGCCCCCCAACACACAGGATGAGAGGAAAAGAGGAGTGAATGTTACAGTTTAGAGTTTGGAACCGGTTCATGATGGCGTCACTTCCTGCTAGGTGAAAAACTGAACTTTTAATGGGACATTTTGCCATCAGATTCTCCATCTTTAACAACTTATGCTGTGGATTTTTTTTTCTGTTCTCCAGTGAAAAAAAGGAGCCAAATCCTCTCTGTGAGGCTGACAGAACAGAAACTTTATGGTGCTTTTCCTCCAGCAGTATCCCACAGAAACTGGCTCAACAGACGGAATGTAAAAGTCTGAGCTGAAGCTCGCCGGGAAATATGGACAGAGATGTTTTAAATAAAGTCGTGGTTCCCCCCACTCTAAATGTGATGAGGGGATGTTTCACCGTCGTCCTGTTACTGCTTCCCCGATAGCTGCGAAAAAAAAGAAAACTTGTATCGCCACGTTATATTTGCGTGTTTACACATTAAAGGAATAGTGCACACAAAAATTAAAAATATTTGTCTTTAACTGCTGTTTCTTGACTTTATGTGACCTAAAAAAAAAGGAAAGTTGGGCATTTTTTGGAAGTTTTGTCAACCAAAGTGTGCATATAATTGCATTTGAATGCTGCTGTTGTCAGGTCCAACATTTAGTATTTTAAAGTAATTTTTGCACCATCAAATCTTAAATAGAATATATTTTCTATCCAGAGTGAAAGTGAGGCACACAGTTGTAGTAAATGTGAAATCTGAGTGGTTAAAAGGGTGTTTTTTAAGAATAATTAAAATATATGGTGTCTTAGAAATTAAGGAAATATTGCAAAATACTTAAAAATGAACCATTTCAATTGTTTATTGACATTTTCAATAAAAGAATGGTTACACAGTATGACAGCAAATTTTTAATTACCTCCTAAAAAAAAAATCAAAGGAAATTTGATCAGCTACGAATCACTTCTTCTTCTTCTTTTTGCTGGCGGTGTTTCTACCCTCAGAGTTGTAGGTGGACGAGAACAGCATGGTGAGGAGCAGCAGCAACGGCACCAGCAGGTAGGGGGCGTATATGGAGAAGAGCAGCCAGCGCTCCTGCGACGTCTGAGGACCAGCCAGCCGTTTCCCAGGAAACTGATAGAAAAGGATGTGACTCAGGATGGGGAGCAGCGTGGTGGCAACATGGGTCGCATACAGGATGGCAGGAGTCCTGATCCACCGACAGCCACCTGACGGGTCAAGAAAAGTGGAATTAAACATTTTTTTAACAGTCCCCAGTCATTTTCTGTTTATATCCAACTGCTAATTTTATATATATTTAAAAATCAGCACTTCCACATCTATCTGTATAAGGTTCAAACTAAAAATGCAGGAATATTTGATACCACAATGTTCTGCAGTGATGATTTTAAAACTGAAATTAATAACTTCAACAGTGAAATTTATATTGTGTGACGATAAATGTGTAAAGTGCAGGCCTTATTTGGCGATAATATATTAAGAGACAGTTATGGAAAAAATATGGCAGTTTATTAGATTCGTGGATGAATCAATATAATTGGTCTTAAGACTTCTGTTACATCCAACCTCGAGAAATGTTTCATGTAATTAAAATGATCAAGTACTGTATATCGTGGTTCTTTGTAATGACTGACAACGTCCAGCAGGTGTCGGTGTTAAGCGTGTTAGGGATCCGGTGACCGAGAAACGAGGTGGAGAAAAAACTAATTGTAGAAACTTATTGCCTTCATTTCCACCAGTTTCGCTCTGTGGAACTGAATTTGGTTTATTCACGCAGTTTATGGGTTCATTTTTCTTTTTTAAAGCCGACAAGAAGGATTTTATTCGAATGCTCTGGGTAAAAATGAACTGGGTACGAGCTGATTTCAATGGAAAAATACATGTCCGAATAATACACAAAGGTTTAGATTTGCGAATTTCGCCCACCTTTCAGGAAAGCGTATGCTGCAATGGGGAAGAAGGGCAGCTGAAGGAAGGCCTCGCAGAAAATGAAGGACTTGAACCACTCTGGCGGGTCCACCATCATTGGGTCTTTGAACTCCTCAGAATACCACCTGAGAACATCTTTCAGCTGCAAAGAAGTTAAACAGTCAGCGTATAAAAGTGTAAGAAAAAAACTATTCTGCTGTTAGTGACACCTACCTGCTGAGGATACACGTGCTCCGGCAAAAGAGCTTGTAAATCCATAAATAAAGTGATCGGGATGTGAGTGGCGAAATAGAGGAAAAAGATGATTTCCAAAACGCGGAGAAACATTGTCGTTGAGGATCTTTTAAAAACCCAAAAGAAAATGACAGCGAAGCCACAAAGTTCACCACGTAGTCATGCTGGACGCCTCACGCACCAGGAAGAATCCCATTGGCTCGCGGAGGCAGCTGGGGGCGGTCCCAGTGGCCTCATTCCAGGCTGGAAAAATGCTACTTTAGGTGCTGCTCCAAAATGTCGGAATTTTATCGCTCGAAATAGCAACAAAAGTACAACGTAAAGTAAATAAAATAAAACTAAAGGCATACATTAGTAGGTTGTTTTTATAGTAAAAGTATTTGAACATTTGTGGTATTATATTAAATTAACACAAAAACACAGACGTTAAACTGGCTGGTTTAGTGAGCTGATTATCTGTGCACTCCTAATATAATTTCCAAAGGATTTTAGTCAGAGTCCATCAAACAAACATGTGTATTTAGACCTGAACGGGTTCCCTCTTTTTAATTATTTTCACTTGTTTTTATCACGTAGAAAAATGCGTATATGTGAGGAAGGAATGAAACGAACGACACGTAAAAAAGAAAGTTTCACTGAATGCCTCGACTAATTAAATACAAAAATATAAAGTTAAATAATGTTTACAAATATAAACTGCCAATCAGAACTAATATGAAGAATCAACCCATCACACCTCTCATCTGCGTAATTGTTTAGATTATTGGTTACTTTTCTCCCAAGGCGACGCTGGCTGTACGCAGACGTTGAGCTTCCGGATGTTCCGCTTCGTCTTTTAGTAAATGCTGCGAACTCTGGACATTCACATAATCCTGCCAGCGAGAGAGAGAAAAACAAATATATATCTATTACAACAAGGATATTTTCATAAACAAACACCAGTCAAGCTGTTTGTTAAAAAGTTTAAACTCTTAGTAGGACATTTATGTTTGTTTCTCTTCTTTTGTGAAATATGAACCGAAACAAAGTTTAAAAGTTAATTAACAATTGATCTTTAGAATGAGCGTGTATCTAAACCAAAGCAGCCAGTTGGTCCTCACCGCGTCGTTTTCCATGGTGTTCTCCAGCATAAGGACCACGTCTGTGAAGGAAGGCCTCAGGGTGTAAGGCTCCAGCCAACAATCCCGCATGATGTGAAGGCTGCGGGGTCAAAGTCATGTAGGCAATGGATCATGATCAGCTCCGACCAGAAGGGATTTATTTACATTACCCTCTGGGGAAATATTCTCAGATGTACTATAATGTCTAAAGCAGCAGTTTTGTGTGTTTTCGCTTACATTTCTGGCCTGCATCCTTCAGGGTTTTTGTTCTTATGGCCAATACTAATGTGGTACACAACTGCCTCTGACGTCTCCAGGTTTGGATATGGCAGCGTGCCTGAAATAGACACGTTGTTTCTTTTTTAACTCGGCATGTTTTATGCCAAGCAAACACAATTTGTGACTGAAGTTCACCGTTTCATCAAAAACAGTCAACACTTATCATAAATAAATCAAAAATTGACTCTTGACCGCGCACCCTGACCCACATTTTATGATTACTGGCTCACATATGAGCCTCCAACTCACCAAAGGTTTGCATCTCCCACAGCACGATACCAAACGCCCACACGTCCCCTTTGAAGCCATAATAGTGGTTCTTGAAGTATTCGGGTGGGTACCAGCGCAATGGAACCCGCTGCTGTTGCAGACACATGGAAAATGTTTTGTATATATCTACAGATATACACACATTTTTTTCTCCCCACTGAGCGAGTTATCATGAAACTCGGACCACAGCGGTGGTGGAATTTGTGCGTGAGCTAATGTCAACAGATTGTGTGCTGCAGAGCAAAGTGAACGTGTCTGAGAATGTTTCCTGTTGTTGTTTCCCCGCGACAGTGGCCAGAAGTGAACACTGGGTGACTGCTGACGGCTGACGGGAACTAAAGGACGTCTCTGTTTGCAGAATTTTGTCTGTTTGCCTGCTAATTTTACTGAAGACGTCCTAGGAAAGGTCAAGATGTGACAAAAAAAAACTGGGATTTTTTTCATCAGTTTCAAAGCAGAAGGGGAATTTTCATAAGTGTTTGTGTTTGTGTGTGTGTGTGTGTGTAGACAGTGTTTCTACCCGCTGGCTCCTCCATCGGCTGCTGCGGCGGCTCATGCGGTTCATGTCTTTGGCCAGGCTGAACTCTGCTACTTTCACCTCCCAGGGAAACTTGTTGACCATGATGTTCCTCAGAGCCAAGTCGCAGTGCACAATCTGCAGGGACAAGTGAAGGTTCAGAATCTCAGCGCAAATAAAGGCATGAAATCCTTCATGGTCACCATTTTGGATCTGAGGTGTTGCATGGCCAGAGCAATGTGGTAGGAGGCGATGGTGAAGAGGCTCTGCAGCTCAGGGTCCGTGCTCAGGTGGGACCTGTGGGTCTGCAGGAAGGTCCTCAGTGTGCCGTAGCTCACGTACTCCATGATCAAGATGTAAGGTTCTACGCACACAGACGATGGTGGATTCACGCGTTCATGGGACAGCAACAAGGACCGATGTGCTCATCTCTCACCCTCGCTGGTGTTCCAGTCCAGCAACTGGAGGATGTTCTTATGGTGCACCAGTTTCCTCATGATGGAAACCTCTGTCTCCACATGTTTGTGACGGACACCTTAAGGGAAAAACAAAACAGGTTTAAGTTTATTTACCCCTTCTGTGTCAGTATAACCAGCTCATAGGCCACCTTCTTTGCTGATCTTGCAGGTGAACATGCCGTGACCTTTGCACGTCCCTCTGGTCATCCTGGCCTGATAGAAGACGCCCTCCTTCCCGGCTTTGATCAGCTGCATCAGGTTCAGGTCAGACTTGATCAAATAAGGTCCCTTCAAAAACGAGACCACAGAGATCATCAGATCTTAAAGAGAGGACACACACACACGGTTAACTTTGTGTTTAAGGAACTTTTCTAACAAGACTTTTCCGCTGATGTGTCTTCATACCCATTATAGGAAGCCAAATGTGCTTAACATAGCTCACATCTTTAGGTGTGAAATATTTGCAAGATGTCATAACACAAAGGTGACAAGTGTGTGTGTGTGTGTGCTGACCTGCTGCAGACTTTTCCACAGCCTCCTGGAGGATGATGCATTGGTGCTGACAGCCTGTAGAGGAGCTCTTCCTTCCTCTCCCTCCACCACCACCTCCTCCTCCTCCTCCACAGCCAGGACTGACCTCACGGGTCTGGCGGCTTCCTTCGGACGAGCATCACTCAAAAGTTTACTGCCCTGCAGCTCTCGAATGGTCTGGACCAAAGACCAGTATCTGAATAATAAGCCATGTGACACTGTATTTTAGCTAGATTCCAGTAGAAGAAGAAATAATCTGTTCTATATCAACGTGCTAATAACTGCTCAAGATTTGGGTGAGAAAAAGGTGGAAAAGTTTGAGATAAAGAGATTAAAATCCAACATTTCCCCAGTTACATTATCAGAAAAGTGACTGCATGAATTTTCTGTAAAATTAATGTCTTTTTTACTTCTGGAGACACAAGATTCCCATCAGAGCAACCGCCAGGAGGAAGGTCAGAGCTCCTATCAGGACATAGTTGCAGGCGCACGGGTCCAGGAGCTGACCTGAAAGAGTCATTCAGGGTCCAAATCAGCTCAAACACTCTCACAAACAAACCTGGGCGTGGAACCAACAGCTCACCTGAACAGGAATTTTCAGTGGTGGAACTATTCACTATTCGTGGTGTCGTCTGGGTCAAATTATCCTGGTTGGAACAATCAGAAATAAAGCAGATTTAGTTTTATTTACACGGCGATCATCAGGGGAGATCTCGACATTACCAGAGTAACAGAAACACGCCAAGGCTGACCTGCTAACATTAACATCAAGTTAGGATAGAAAACAGCCTCACCTGTACCTCCGCTTGCTTCTTCACATCCATCCTGCAGTGAGAAACAGCAGAAGTTCAGGTTCTCTTTTCTGCGTTTGGACTTGAAAGCAGTGAAAAGGCAGCGACCCACTTCGAATCTGACCACGCGTGGTGGAAACCTCAGGGCTGGTCTGTGCTCAAACACCAGCAGGAACCTTGATCGCATCTTCAACCACAGCATATGAACAGGAAGTGAAACGTTGCAGGTGTCTCCAAATGCACAAGTGTGCCATCAGTAGATCTATGGCCATTCATTTCATTTTACAAAGGATGGGATACATTTTAGCAGCAAAAGCAAACTAAAATGTAAAACAACACTTATTTAACTGCTTTTGTGATTTATGCTTTGGAAAATCAAGATAACACAGATGATATAGATGTGCATGCATAACCAACCTGCAACTGCACAATGACTTCAGCTCAAAAGACGCATAAATGCTGTACAGAAAGTCCAACACAAAGTGACACATTCATAACATTACATTTGTTTTAGTGGAAATGCTGAATAACCCCGTAAACCCTCTCGCTCAGCTCCGGAGTGTAAATTTGTTGCTTTGCTCGGGCTCTGAAGAAGCGAACTGCTTCTCAGAACCCTCCACAACGTGGTGAAAAAGTTCCACCTGTGGTTAGCTCATTAGTAAATGCACAGCTTGTATACGGCTTTGAAACAAAATGAAGATGAGAAAAATGCAGTTTTCAACTGAGACGGCAGCGAGCTGAAGGCTGTCCAGAAGAAAAACACTTATGGGTCAGGTTTCATCGTTTCCTCTGCAGAATTTAATTTGTTTGCGTATTCAGTTACAGATCGACAGTATCACTCCATATACAACTACAGTATACTGTACAGCTCATATTCAAATAGTTTTCATTGGTTTATTTACAAAACAGTTTTATGTACACGTTTTTCACTTCAGTGCAATGTCACTTCCTTTCAACAAACACGTTACAAAAAGTTCTTTAAATTAACATATCTGGTTCAGATCTGACTGAAATTAAATAAAAAGAGGCTACAGACATCGACAGACAGCTCAGTAGTTGATTGCACTGCCTGCCCGCTACTCTTTGGGAAGTGTTAGGCGGGAGAGGGAAAGGCTTGAAGGGTCCAATTTCGGTTTTACCTCAAAAGTTCGTCCTGTATTTGGAAAATTGTGCTGAAATTCATCTAGAATTTAGGTACGTTCAACAACTCACAAGTACTGTTTGACGGAACGTTCACGACAAGACGAAGCAGACGCGACGAACGGGTTCCCCCAGGACGAACTCTTTCTTTTGAGCCACGCGAGGACGTTTTCACACAGACTAGACATTGTCTAAAATTCACCACACAGGCCTAAAGGTGGAGCAAATGCCTTTTTTCTTTTTTTTCTTTTTAAACCAAAGCATCATAACCATGCCTTCTGATAGCGGAATGGCCGGTCAAAGTGGGAATAGAACTACCGACCTGTAGAGTGCTAAGCAGTTTCAGAACGGACATGAACGCCCCAAACCTCGAGTATAAAAGCATTTAGAACTGATATGAAGCACAAAACAAATGCTGATTACAGAGGAAATCCACCAGTTCTGAGTCAGAAATTATTCTTCCAAGAGCCAAAATAAAATACCAGAACATACCAATAAAACAGAGCTGGTGCCAGTTAAAAACAAACTGGGGCCGTTGAAGATAAAATGGCCTGAGGACCTTTTCTCAGCGGGCATGAATGTTCCAAGAAGTTCACTTCTTCTGGGAATTCCACCAACTTTAAGGATAACAAAAGCAATAAAAGTGAATTCTGGAAGAAGTGGCACTAATTCAGCTCTGCTCTGGGGGTGGGGAAGGATTTCACAGTTCAAGATATCAACAAAAAAAGTCTGATTAAATGAGCAGTTCAATTTTTTTCCACTTCTCAAACTGCGAATCAAGTGACAGCACGTCACCTAGATGTGCACCTAAACCATTTTTTCCTTTCTTGTTCGCGGTTTAAACACAAATATCACAGACGAGTCTGAATATCAAGAGCTAAAGAACTGCAAAAGGTGCAACAGTGCTGGGAAATTAAGAAAAAAAATTTAAAAAAATAAAATTAAAGTTTTTTAACCAAGTCACTGTCTAACTAATGAAAACAATCAGGACACAGCTCTTGTGAAATCATGGCACCTGTCCTGAAGCTTTTAGTTCGTCACACACCTCCGATTTTTGGCAGCGCGAGCGTCCTACAAGGGGAAACGGTTTTTCTGAAATGTCTGCATCAAAGCTTCCGAGGTGGAAGGAAGCGCGAATTACCAGTAATACTGCTGAACACGATTAGGGTGCAGTTGGCTGCGTGAAATGATGAGGTAGCATATGATTTAACGCTGTTCAGAGTGACACAATCACTACTAAAAACTTAACATTTTTGATTGAAAAAAAAAAAAACGAACAAACAAAAGAAGGGAGTTGACGCATTATCTAACATAAACGTGGGTTTCTGGGGCTCCTGGAATCACCATCTCTTTACCTTAAGATGAATAATTTTTCAATTGTTGATGTGATAAATGTACAAGTTTAAAAAAGCAACTGCATCATGAAGACCAGAATGGAGGACATTTAGATGCATAGGTATGCAAGAGCGAGGAGGAGGAGGAGGAGGGATAAACGGGAAGGTTTGTTTTGTCGGGCTCAGCCGTGGGCCAGTGTAGTGCTTTCACCGTGACTCCGTTGTCATCTTGGCAAAACATTGCGCTGATCCACATTAGTGATCGCGAGCAGAAAGTGCTGTGGCGCAGGTCCGACTCGGCAGCCTGCGCGCTAGTGTAGTCGTTTCAGAGGACCGGTGTCTGGTACTTCTCCCTGGGGTCGGCAGGGGGCGCCAGAGAGCAGCACGGGTTGGCCTGACGGATGGAAGACGATGAGGCCATCACTGGACGACACAGTATTTTTTGTAGTCGGATTCAAAGTCTTCATCCATGCTACTGGTGTCGGCCATCTTTTTGCCATCGATCTTTGGCAGGAACTGCGAGTACTCCACTCCCCGCTGCTCGTAGAACAGGATATAAGCAGAGTCGGTGTCGATCTCCTCGGACTGCACTTCCTGGTGAGAGAAAACCGCTCACAATCACAGGTGGTCAACATGAAGGCGAGATGGGAGCAATCTGAACGTTAAGCCCACACTCAGACGTGGAAAGGTGAGAAGATAGCGACCTGGGACATAACCAAGGACCCACAACTGGTTTAGGAGGCTCCAAATTACAGCAGGAAAAGTTTGGCTTTCCTTTTCTGTCAACCACTGCTTGCTTCTAATCACAGTTGCTGGGGGAGGCGAGTGAATACACCTGGACGCTTCCCGCCCAGTCCGGGGCACACAGCACGCACAGGTCACATGATCAGGGCATGAGCATGTGTGAAAGTTCCACCGGATATCAGTTGTCTAAACAGTCATACCTTACAGCTGCTGTCGTTGTAACAGTACCACTTCTTCTTCGGGTTTTTGGCATACGTCACATAGTGGCCTCCTCCCATGATTCCTGAATGGCACTGAGGAGGAAAACGATGAAACAAACGTCTTTAAGGTTTTCTTTAAATGCATCGTGCAAGCAGAAAAAAAGACGGACGCAAGCATGAGTTCTCCGTTTCTCTGCTGCACTCACTGATATTGCATAGAGGTTGTAGATGGCGTCCAGACCCATGCGTCCTCCGTGCTGCAGCAGCGAACTGTCAGGGTCCAAACTGCTGTCGGTGCTACAGTCCGAGCTCAGCCCGCTGCTGTCACCGTTGAGCAGAACCACATCACAGCGGCTGCTGGATGCCTCGGTGCCGAGCGCTGACTCCGTCGTCTCTCCCGGGGCCAAAGGGGCAGCTCCTTCTGCCTCTGCGTCCGCGTGCGGGTCGGCCTCAGGGTTTGCAGCTCCGTCCAGGTTCTCTTTGCTGTTGGAGAGCCAGTGCTTGCCGCTCAGCTTGGCCAGGCGTAAGCGTGCTGCTCTGCGGCCTCCGCTGCTGCTCTTTGGGCTGCTGGACGGGCTGCTGGTCCGGCTGAGCGAGGGCGCCGACTTCCTGCTAAAGGCAGGAGAGGCTGTTGGGGAAACCACAAAGTTTAGTACGCTTCCTCTGCAGCTCCGCTGCTGCTTCACAGAGATAATGGTAAAAACAGAAGCCTTGTCCCAGCAGGGAGCACCTTTAGGCAGGTTGTAGAGGCCAGCAGGGGCTGAGATGGAGGACAGGTTATCTTCTCCGACTCTCAGCAGGTCCTCGCTCTCGCTGCGGGAGTGGAGGCAGTGCTGTCCCAGGTCTCTGGGAGCCAGGAAGGCACTGGGGTCAAAATTCTCCCTCGGAAATTTGACAATCTTTTGGGATTTGATCCAGCGACCGTTCACAAACTGGAAGCGCTTCAGGTGGACAATCTGAAAAGCAGAGCGTGATGGTTGGTTTCACTGCTGTTTCTACACCATCGTTTCCCACAGTCATTCATGCACACCAGGAAAACTACGTGCAACTGACCAAAATAGGGGGCAGCCTCCAGAGGTCCAGCTTCTTGGTGGCTAACCGATGCGCCTTGCACTTGGAGCAGTAGTAGAGCTCGTCCTCGCCCAGCTCTTCCTCACTGGTGAAGGCCTTTAGACAGCTGTCCAAGCTGATGGGCTCAGCCTGGGCCCGGCGCGACTGCTCCACACTGCAGTGTTCTTCCACAATCTGTGGGGAAAAGACGATTGTCAAGATTCTAAACAAGATAACGGGATTTTTAAGTAATAAAGTCCTAACTTGGACCTGGTTTAAAAGGGCCTGTGAATGCAGAACCCTTCAGGTTTGTGATCAGTCCAATGTGCTTCAACCATTGAAAACTGATGAATTCTTTAACCAAGCAAATCTCAAACATCCCATTTCAAACTGGGCAACAACAGCGTATTTGTGTGTTTTTACCCTCTCCTGGGAGGTCTGATAGCGCAGGTGCAGGGCGGTGGGGTCCCAGTCTATAGCAATATAAGCATTTCCCAGAGAGGCTCTGTCATCTGTGCACTCTATCATGCAGCCTCGGCAGAACCTGAAACGTTCACACAGACGCAGCTGGTTGAATAAATACACCCCCCGATGTTTGATACCACATTAAATAGTTGATTCCGCCTCATATCCTGAGATTTGCCTTTGTATGCAGTACTCCAGGATGTGTCTTACCTGTACCACGGACACCAGGCACATGTGTTTCCATCTTTACCGACAACTCGAAGAGTGAAGGGGTACTGGTAACCCATACTATCGTCACTGCAGGTTCAGAGAGATATGGATCTGCTTAGCCAAGCTGACCACAAAAGCTTCTTTAAATATTTATCACCCAAAAGCAAAGCGGAACCAAAGTGGGTGCAGTGGAACTGGGCGTACCAGTCCTGGGCATGGTTGCTGGCTTCCTGAGGGGGTAGTGGGCTGGCCAGTCGGGACACCTGGATCCAGACCGCATCGTACAGATCCTTCTTAGTGGTGTGGACTGTGCACGGAACTATGAGTGGCATGCCGAATAAACTGGGTCGGTTCTTCTGCGACGACAGGAAGTACAGCTCCGTGCGCATCTGAGAACACATGGAACATGGAAGTTAAAGCAGCAGGAATGTCATTTAAAAATTCTCCAGCGATCAAATGCAATTTCCAGGTAGGGCTGAAATGATTCATTGCAAAGAATTTAACATTAAAAAGAAAACGTAGAGTAGTGTGTCTACTGTAAGATGCAGTTAGCGTAGCATAATAGCACAACGCTGCTGCTGCACCTCCAAAGGAAACATGCGGTTTATGCTAAAAGTCCGCAGATCGGACCGGAAACAGCAAGCTAAGGCTAACGATAATTAGCAGCAATTAACAGAAATCAGTGTGATCCATAATTGAGAGAAGTCTGGTAACTAACACACTTTGCTTATAGCTCTGTGGAAACGCTGAGTCACGACTTTAATGCGGCGGCTAATGTGCTAGCTAGCACGTTCCCCCATCCCAGCCAAGTTTTTGCTTATTATATTATAATAATAATAATAATGATAATCCACTCCAATCCTGAACTTTAGCTAATTAAACTGTAAAAGCAGTCAGTTTAATTAACGCCGTATCTACGTTTGCTATTATTTTGAGCATGTTCAACTGACCAAAGAACGTTACGGATGCTTTTCACTAAAGTTAGAGTGATGTAAAAAAAAGTTGCAGTGTGTGCAGCACATTTCTTATCCCGATTACTCGATTAATCACCAGAATAATGGATAGAATACTCGATTACTAAAATCATCAATCGCTGCAGCCCAGGTGACCTTTGTCCAAAGGAACAGTGCATTTGTGCACAGTTCTCACCATCTTTCTGTGCATAGCGATGATGTAGCCGATGAAAGGACTCTCCTGCACTGGTGTGACGTGTCCGTTAGCAACCCCGTTGGCCATGGGCATGTCAGGGCTGCAGGGAACCACGGTGTTGGGTCCACCGTTGGGGATTAACATGGATTTGTCGGTCAGGTTGTTGCCACCCGCAGAGCCATTGGCTATCGGGCTGAGGTCTAATGAGAGAAGATAAAAAACTGAGATGTGCCACTTATATTGAAAGTGGTACCCATTTTTTTAAAATCTCATTGTATTTCTGATGTGAAGTTCAGGAATAAAGGTGTGGGTGATCGGCCCCACCTGTAAGTGTGGGCGAGCTCAAGGATGTGGGTGAACCCGGTACTGGGATTTCAAACGCACACAGGAAGCCGTTAACAGACAGCCGCACCTTCTGGTTGTCCAGAGGAAAGTTCTGAAAAACAAAAAATGAGAGTTTAGAATTCAGCTGTTCACTCTTCCAATTCAAAGTACTGAAATATGAAATCAGGAGTGCTTCTTGTTTTCTGAAGAAGCTGCTCAAGTTCATATTGTTTTAATAAACAAAGGAAAGATGTGCTGTAGACAGATGTTTTTGTGCGTGGTGCTGATGCTGCTTCTTGCTCCGGGTCTGCACCTTGATGTTGGATGTATGGACCTCAGTCAGGAGGATCTGCTCGGGCTTCAGGCTGCACAGTTCGCTCAGCTGTTTCTTCAGCCCCATGTACTTTTCATCCATGTTCAACCTCAGGCCGTAACGTACTGGGGTGGAACCCTCCAGCTTAATCACTACAAATTCAGCAGAACACAACACCTGATCAGTTTTCGTGTTCTACAACATCCGAATCTTCCACGCAGCCTCCTCACCGGTGATCTCCAGGTGCATGTAGCTGTCCATGGGCAGGGGCAGAGACAGGAAGTTGAAGGGGTCGAAACGGGCGCTGATGTGTCCGCACGTCTTGCACTTCACCTGGGACTTGAGCTGGCCATGGAACAGATCCACAACAATGGAGCGGTTCCTACGCAGGTGGTTCTCCCAGGCCTGTTTTAAGACGAGAGACAGAGACAGCGATTTGCTGGTAATCCGGTAAAGCTCTTAGCTGACAGCTCCTCCTATTGGTAAGTTTCCTTAGGTGATATAAGAATCTACTCAAGTGCTATAATTAAATGCAACTTTCATGTGTTTTTACTCAAGGACTATTCAACTCCACTGGAGTGTTGAAGCAAATGCTGTAAGTAAAATGGGGAACTAAGCTTTAGTTGAAGCCTTCAAACTAATAATTTGAGTAGATCAGAGCGAAGCCAATGAGATGACTGCGGGTGTCGCGTCAGTCTTTTCATTCCACCTTTTAGTGTCGGATCAGCGTGCTAAACACGACCCCTGATGAACTGAACTAATCCATATTGCTCAGTGTTAGCTGTGTGCTTAAAACCTAAGCCACGACAATCCAATTATAAATATGCAACGATGGCAATGTGTCCATGGACATAAAAAGCGCTGCGACTGAACGGCGAAAAACACAACCATTACGGGGCCACTTGCGGAGATAAAAACGGGCCTTCCGACATCATTTGAATCTATAAATCTTCAAAAAGTTCCAACTGTCATTTTCATGGAACAATCTATATTTAAATTAAAGAGGGATTATATTAAAACCTTGAATGTCCACAAAGATTAATCAAAGTGTGACACTGGTGTCCCTATTTACCTGGATAGGTCGCTATGGTAATTTATGCTAATCTCATAATGTGGCTGCGATGAAAATGGAAATTTTCTGAGCATTTACAGCATCACCCACTGGCAGCTCCAAGGATGATATTTGTCACCAGATTACAGAGATGCAGGTATGAGACGCACGCTACCTCACAATGACCTCATCTCCAAATTTAAATTTTACATGATAAGATGGACGAGGAAGAGCTCATTCTCTTTGCGATATTACCTGGCTGGTTTGCATCTGTGCAAACGGAATCATAAAGAAATAAGAAATCAAACACTCTCTCTGACCTCAGAGGCCACCTCCCAGTCGGGTCGGCCGTTGCTATCCTTCAGCTCCACGTAGGGTTTTTCATGGACTCTGTTCAGATCTTCATGGAGACCGTCGAGCAGAAAAGCTAGCAGCTCCTGGGAGTCTTGCTGCTGGAAGCCATTAAAACGCGGAGCGTACTTCGCTATTGTCCACTGTGGAGGAAGAAATCGTAAAAATGTAAGCTCAAGCATCCATACATACGGATGAAACAAATTCGGGAGGAAAAGGATCAGAAGAGCTTACTCTGAGCTTCAGCGGAGCCACGCTCTTCTGGGTCCCGCTCCACAGCTCCATCACCAAATCTCCATAACACTTGGCCATGTGACCTCGCATCCCGATGGGGTTGGTTCTGCAGGAAAACACCATGTTAGAACTGCACGCTCTTCTCAGCGATGGAAAGACTCGCACCCTCCTCAACGGCACCTGTTGAGCTCGTACAGATGTCTCCCTGACAGGAAGTAGTCTGTGAGAGGCTTGGTGTTGCTCACACACTGAATACTGGAGTTCATGAAGCAGGTGTTACCAAGGTTACTGAGGCCAGTGGCTCCTTTCTCTGTAGGAACTGGGATGACAAACGCAGTAGTAACAGTTGGCTATTAGAAGTGTAAAATTAAACAAAACCGCTGATTTTAAACTTTACGAGAACATCTTAATCATGTCAGCTCACCTTTGTGTCGGTCCATCTTACTACTGTTGGCGATGAAGGACATCTCCTCAGGCCAGCTCATGTCCTTGTTCCTGACTGTGTGGGCAGAGAAAGAACTTTATGTAAATAAACCTCCCTTCTTCCGTAAACGTTTAATGTTTTTACAGGGTTGGTGATGCTGAAAAATGTGATTAACCTCGACTTAAGATGATCTTTCATACCTTCAATAACGAGCTGCTGCTCATCCTGGATCTTCAGGTTTTCCAGTGTGTGGTCTTCATCGTCCAGAAGTGTGAGGTAGTTCTGGAGAACAAAGAGGAATAAACACGCTGAGAACCTTAAAATCAATCATCCTCCTTACAAAAATCCTGTGAGGTTTTCCATGTACAAAACTAGAGTCCATATAAAAACAACATTCCGGTCAGTATTCTTCACTGACATTCAATTAATTTAATACATGTTAAAGTAAAAATGGATATGTTGAGTGGGTCAGTGTGTGAGCTCTGTTGCACACCTCACTCATGTAGAGCCAAAGTCTCATGTCTTCCTCCTTAATGCGGAGCCTCTGGGACAGGTAGAGGTGGATATCTTTAATAGTGTCCATGCGGCTGAAGCAGCCTGTGTAGGCCAGCACCCTCTTCAGAGGAGCGTTAGGGGATGGAACACTACCTGTTGATGCACAGAAAGAACACGTTTATACACACACAGACAGACAGACAGACACACACACACCCACACACGTCTTGTATTTGGTGTTGCTCATTTTCAATCAACTGACTGATTCCATCGTTATCATACCAGTGAGGATTAGTTGTAAGGTAGCAGCAAGACAGGCTACTTTTCTTTTAAATCAATCACAGAAATCTTGATTTGTCAATTAATTAATTGATTTAGTCAACACAGTTTGGATAAATCAATCCAATCACAATTAGTGTTATTAATTTTCAAAATCAATACCCAATCATCTGAGGTTTGTAATCTTTAAATCAACACAAATTTGCTACCAAAATATACAGCAAACTGAACAGATTAGAGAATTTGGGTTTTTTTTCTCAAGTATTGAAACTCATCACATTTGTTTTTTTGGATGTGCCTTAAAAAACACTCCCTGGAGCTTCTTTTACATACTTGAAAATTCAGTACAGGGAATCTCCTGAGACAAGGAGCCAAAACCAACAGGAAGTGAGGCAGAGATTACGTCTCAGACAGATATTGACCATCTGAAAGCACCAGGATCACAGTGTGAAACAGTTGTCCTCAGGTCTCAACACTCGTTCCTGTGCTCTGCTGATCAGCATCTTTTCATGTTGAGTAGGCGGCACTATCAGATCCTTTTTAGATATTTGGTCCCTGGCTGAAGCCCTAATGATCCGCTGCTGCTTGGGCAGAGTATGACTCATGATGGAAGCCACGGGTCCGCTGGGAAAACCAGGGATCCAACACTGGCTGCACTTTAAAGCATGTGCTTCATCTCAGCAGTGATTCGTTTATATCCAGCACAAATAACACAAATGGACAATAAACACTGAAGTGCATCTGCAAGCCCTGCCTGTGTAAGTGGGTCTATATATAGAAGCTATGCACACTGAACCTGGACTGTCAGAACTGGAGGAGATTTAAAAAGGAGCTGTGGATTTATTGTAGAGCGAGTGGAGGTGGACTACTGACTGACTGACTGACTGACTGACTGACTGACTGACTGACTGACTGACTGACTGACTGACTGACTGACTGACTGACTGACTGACACCACCAGCCACAAGGTCGAGATCTTTTCAGGCTAATTATAAAATCAAAGAGCAGCTAAAGGGCCTGATGAGATAAGACCAATAATCTCTTTCTGTATTTTGTCCTGGCAAGGACATGACCAGAACAATTGCCTACAAAGCTTATAAGTGGATAGCAAAGTTTGCAAAGATTTAAGTTTGTAATTATTAAACTTCCCATTCACAGCCAGAGCTGAATCAGTCGACTCTAGCAGGATTAATAGGGGTGCTGAGGGGTGGTGGAGTAAAGCACTCTGTCGACGGCGTGTTCTGGTCTTGCTGCAGGCTAATGTTACCTCGTGGTGGGATCGTATACGGTGGGAACATTCGCATGGTGGTCATACCCATATTGACCCAGATGTTGGACTGAGGCGAGCGGGTGGCCGGCTGCTGGCGGAGGAACAGGAGGTAGCGTGGAAAGAGCTCCAGCTCCGCCTGGCCCGTCTTGCTATCCAGGATAACCTGCAGATGTGGAACCAGAGTATGCTGCGTAACTGTAGCCACAGACTTAACAGTTTCCTTGACGGGTTCAGCAGAGCAGTGTTGTTACAGTGGTGGTTACCGGTGACAACCACCTTCTTAACCAGACTTTGTTTAGTCTACATCAGAGCTGCAGTTTGCACAGCAGCCTAAAAAAACCACCGACCACACCTGAGATTTGCTGATATTCATGGAGCAGGAGTGGAAGTGGAGAAAATGGTGAGCAGGGATTCATAATTGTTAGCAATTTTAAGAAGGCTAAAACTGGTTGTGTTGAATTTGTAGAAAACTCAGACGTAGGGAATAAATAAATGCAGAGGATGCGTGGCGTTTCCACTCACTGGCCGCGGCAGGCTGAGGTTGGCGCCGTACCAGTGGTACAGCGCCCGCCACACAGGCTCTGGCACGGTCTCGAAGTCTCGACCTGGCACGAGCTGCAGGGAGCGCTTGAGTCTGCCGCCCTCCAGGGTTAACGTGGGAGCCTGTGCAGACAATTACAGATTACAGAGAAACCGACCACATCCCAAGACAGTTCTGTGAACCAAACCAGTTTATTATAAACTGGGTTTTGTTAAAAAAAAAAAAAAAAAAAGTAGTTTCTGTCTTCAACTCTTCAAACAGCTCTGAAAAACAGCAAGACTTTTTATACTACAAATTGCAAAGCTTCTGAATAACGCAGATCTTTGCCTTCATGGGGTCGGTGTTGACCAGAGACTGGTTGTCGATGGCCCCGGGTCTTTGTGCTGCCAGCTGTGAGGGGAGGTGGCCGTTGGCTCCAGAAAAACACTGATTGTTGTTCTCTGATGTGTTGTGCTGACGGGCGAAACAGCTCTCTGTGCTGGAGGGAGCTACCTGGGGGCTCAGGGCTGCTGGGACAGGAGGGAGAGGCGCAAGGAGACCACACAAACAGAAAAAGATTTTCAAATGTAAATAGAGAATCAGCAAGTTGGATTGAGGTGTCTGTTAAGGTGTTTCCATGACAAACACCAGCAGCATTCTGAGAAAAACCTGGGTGCTGACCTGCTTCTGTCGCCTCTGAGGCACTGGACACACAGTCAGGGGACCTTTCCTCGGTGGGGCTGAGCGAGCTGAAGGTTCCCAGTCCTCCCAGTCTGTCCGGTGGCATGGGCTCCACGGTGGATGCGGTGACTGCATTTCGGAGTGAGCTCAGGAGGGATGGCTGCTCCAACACAATGCCCTTATGCTCCTGGACAGGAAGATAACAGCAGGGGCGTCCCTGTCATTGTTCAAATAAATGAATGAGGTGCAGCAATCACCAGTTCATTCACAGTGTGGTTTGATTGTGCACGGACACAGAAACCCGCCTCTGGCTGAGGTTTGCATGTCAAACCATCTGTTTATTGGAAATCTAAAAAGCACTGATTCCTCTATATCATATTTCACCTTTAGTTGCTACATTTCTCTCGTGGCGAGCAGCACAGAGAGAAGAACAGAAACTAAACTAACAATTGTCAGCTTGACTTACATATTTAACATAATCCTTCCACTGCTGCCACCACAGCATGGAGATGAGGAACCAGTTCTGGCCTTGCTGCAGCCCATGTCTGCTCTCCCGTTCTAACCAGCCCCTACACCAGAAAAGTTCACATTTATTCAAACACAACTTTGTCAGTGATGGACAGAGTAGAAAATCTGGAGGAAAATGACAAAATACCTGATGATCTGTCCCTCCTCCTCAGGAGTTCCGGGCCTGAGCCCGAGGACTATGTGGCAAACCTGGATCAGGACAAACACACACGGATTTATGAAGAGTTCTATCTTAACATCACGCTAACGTCAGAATGAAATGCACCCACCTGGAAAAGCAGGTTTAAAAACTCATTGGCCAGAGCACTACTAACGCTCCAGATCTGGTAATCTTCCAGGGTCAGGTGACCCAGCTGTTGTAAAAAACAAAACAACGCACCAAGATTTACTTTGCATCCCGAGCTCAAATAAGACCAGCATGTGGGAAAAAAAATAGCATTGAAGCTAGTGTATAAACGCTAGCTTAGGAAGTCAAATCGACAGCCGAGTCCCACCTTGGTTGTGTCATGCATCTTCAGAATATCCTCCACTATGTCTGAAACACTACTAGTCAGCTCCTGCATGACAATAAAAGGTATTATTATAGTTTCAGATGAAGGTCACGGGTTCAGGGATAATCATCAATGTCCACCTGCAATTCTAGAGCAGAGCAGCATAAACACTAGAGTAGAAATGCGAGGTAGGTGTTAGTAGCAGCAGAGCACGGGTGTAGCTTTGGAACTATTCATGTTCTGAAGTAGGTGCTCGACTCACTCCGAGTACCAGGACAACGGCCTCTGACTACGTCTCCTCTGTGTAAACTCACAGGCAGTGTGTCTGTCCGATTGTCCTTCCAAACCTCCAGCAACGCCACCACCATCTCATGAAGTTCATCTCGAGACAGAACCCCGTCGTGGTCCACATCAAACACCTTAAAGCAGACTGAAGAAAACCACAAGAGAAAGAACGTCACTAATACAACCTGTAACACAGAAGAACAACTCGGTCGTTCAATATGACCACAATTCTCACAAGCTGAAGAAATGGAAAACTTTAGAGGTGACACACATACAATGAAGATGATTAGTGCTAATGTAAATCCTCTAGAGTGTTTTCAGGGCTTACATTTCTGCCTCTCAGCGATGGGCCCCCTGCAGCATGCAGAAAGTCCACACGAGATCTCTTTAAAGTCGATGTGATTGTCCCGGTTCTCATCGAAGGCGTGAAACAAGCCTGGGAGATAGAAACAGCCTTTAAACAAAGTCTTTCCTTTTCACAGGCTGTGTCTCTCTCTCACACACACACACACACACACACACACTTACCTTCACTCAGTGAGGCATGGATAGGAGGAGAGACCAGAGGGATAAACGTTTCCAAGTCAAAGCGGCCGGTTCTGGACTGGGCTTTCAGCAGCCAGTATCGCTTCTCTAAATCTATAATGTCCGACTCCTCCACTGTGCAACAGAAAACACCAAGAGATCAGCTCACCAGACTTTAGTGCTTCATAAAACAGAGGGAGAGAAAAGAAAAAGATGGCATCACTGTGCCACTAAGGTTTAACTGGGAGGGTGATTTGTTTATGATGCAGTGTTACAATAATCCAATTTTACTGGTTGGCAGGAAAAATACCAGAATCTAATCTGATGAGTTCCTGGTAAACGCAGGAAGACAGGTCACATGTTCTAGATTGTGCAGTACAGGTCCTACTTGCACTTCAAGATGTTCAGAGTCAGAGATTGCTGCTGGTGTTTTGTGGGTGGAGACTGTTTCTGGCAGCGTGGGAGGCCGGAGAATAACAATGGTTGATGACGGCGGCGCGTGCCAAGGAAGACGTCCCATAGCTTAGCCAAAACTGGGCTTTAAATCACTGTTTGCTTGTTTTAGCAATACTTTCAACTCAGGGTTTACTGACAGAGTATAATAAAAGATGGTAATGCTGTCCGCATCATATGCACATCAAATGTAAGATAGGTTTTCAAATGTTAACATACAGTAATGTGCAATAAAATGCAAACAGTGATGAGACAAAGGTAACCCCAGGCAACATCGTGTTGACCATTTGGTCAAGTGGAGTGTGCCCTAACTTGTAATAAAGAGGCAGAGATCAGACAGATATAGAAAGGGCATCTCTGCCAGGGGTCAGTGATCCAGCCTCCCCCTTTCAACATGCTAATCCACAGCTTAGCATAATAGGATTGAGCAGCGAACAGCTAGCCTTGGGTATGAAGCTGATATAAAGGACAGGTGTCAACACAGAGACGCACATCAGACTGGAGAACCTGACTTCCTGGTCAGGCTCACAGGAAGTCAGATTGACGAAGACGCACAGGTAACGGTTACAGGTGAACAAGTGACCGAGAGTGTTGCTGTAATCCAGAGGTGCTCAGCTAAGACCACTGCTGCCACCAGATCAGATGTTTTCGCTCCACCAGGCTACACAGGGATCTCCTGAATGGCCTGTATGAGTATGAAATCAATGATTTAGAGTGTCAGAGGTTCTATATAGAGGAGGCATAGAGGAAATAATATGAGAGCAATAAATTCTTGAAGACTATGGGCTCTGGCAGGGAGCGAGCCCGGGAGACACATGACTACACTGTCTCAAAGCTCAATTGCTAACTCAACAAAAACACACAAGAACACTCCCCGTGCAATAATCATAAAACAAACACGCTGGAGTCCAAACAAACTCCAGGCTTGCGGATGCACTCATGCACCGGGGCCAGTAAACGCTCCAGAATGAGCAGTCCAGCTGCAGGAATCTATAACAGTCATTACTGCACATCACCACCTGCACGGCTCACATTTTGCGGTCTGCAGGTCAAATGGGAGCTCAAATCTCTAACCAGGAGAGTCTTTAAAAGGGTTTGGCTGCCAAACGGCAACGGATCCTGATGTATTTGTGGTAAATGAGACTAAAGAGTTTCACTCCTGCTGCCCTAACAGTCAACAAAGACCTGATGGCTGAAGAATGCAAAGATCATAGAGCCACACGACAGTTACAAACACAAAGTCTTCACCAACAAAATCCAATATACTATTTTACATGTACTATGACGTTGCAACAACACTGTTCAGATAATTAAAGTGCAAAATGCAAATTCATTCCTGTTTCAAATGAGTGAATCATCCTTTTCTGCTGATGTCCAGCAGACAGCAGGGAGCCTAAAGACAAAGGTCTGCCCTCATACCCACCTAAAGGTGCAACTCTGTCCGAGTGGCAGCAGAGGTACCATACCATTATCCAGGGAGCATCCTCAGAGAAGTGCTGCCACAGCCAGCCAGCAGCGTCGCAAACTACATCATCCTATCCGGAGCGCTCTCATCGATGCTCTGGCGTTATCGTCACCGCCGGATTTGCCGCGCTAAGCCGCACCATGAGTCACACATCACATTCTAGAAGGAGTAATGATGAACGGCGAGGTTGTCACACTCTCTCAGCGCAACAAACACACACCCGGAGACGCAAAGTTAAGAGGATAAGCTGGGAGCAGGCAGATTAAAGGCCGCGTCCAGGTTCTCCTGATGCAACAGCTTCCTACCGGAGTTACATTTACCCTCAAACTACACCAATGAACGCAAATAATAAATGATTTATCTTTTGTTGATGGATTGTTCAGCACTTTGTTTCAGATTTGTGCAGCATCAAAAACCTCATATTTCCTGTCACCCATAATTTATCCATTTCTGTTACCTTTTTTATGCGTTTGGGACCTTGTAGCGTAGAATTTTTTCAATAAAAGCACTTTTAAGATCTATAAAAACTAAAAAAAAAAAAAAAAAAAAAGGTAAATGAGTTGAAGCATTTGATTTAAACTTGTTTTATGCTCATTAAATAAGAGTATAAAATTTCATTTAATAGTGAATTTGCAGCTCAGAATAGCTCCCTTAGTAGAGTCCTACAAATGGCACCTTGGTAACCGCAAGGCCCATCATTTTAATGGTCATTTTCTGCCTTGCTTGGCCCCATTACTGCTGCAATTACTGTTGAAAATGCCATGAAAGTGGGAGTACTGCTGAAGACCCACTTCAGATCTGGCATTCTTCATCAACAACAACAGAGAAAACGTCTACATTGTTGCAGAGCAAGAACCAAATCTATCCCAGATGATGAGCACACCTTTCAATATAAGAATAAAAAGGATGAAATATCTCCATGATGCTAATGTGATGACTTAATTTTCAAGTAAAATACCAAACTAAATAATTCAATTTCAGTCATTACATGAAATCCTGCTGTTGTGCAGATTGATACAGGAAGCAGCCGCCGTGGGAGGAGAGAAAAAGAGCGACTGCATGGGGGTGATGAATCAAGTCTGTCAGTAATTTACCAGCATGCATTTGGTCGCTGATAATGGGTAGAAAAAGAAAAACAGCACCCATCCAGTGACTACTGTGTGCCCTTTACGTTTCCTGCAACGTCTGCAGTCTACAAAAAAAGAAAACCAGGGAAGAAGATGCAGCTGGGGGAAAAAAGAAAATCAGCTTTACAGCACTGAACTCGGTCCAAAAATATGGAGTTTGTAACATTTCCAGTTCACAGCTGATACCTTGAAGCTCTAGCTTATCTATTTGACTTGTTTGGTCTATAAAGGAACGGAAACTCACAGTGTGTGACGCCAGCCAAGGTCTGGTAGAAGGTGGGTGTGTCGCTGTCGTCGGTGAGCGTGACGCACACTCCTCCAGACAGAAGCCACCTGGACAATGTGAAGGCGTCCTTGTTCAGGAAGAGCCAGGCCCTGAAGCGCTCATAGCTCACCTTATCGCTCTGCAGCAACAAGAACAACAGGTCAGCGCAAATGGGAATGACTGAAGGATCCGTTTCTCAGTTAGACACTAGTACTGGAGGATTTTCAAAATAAATATAAACCATTATCGGTCTAAAAGTTTTAACAGGAATTTTGTGGTTTTGAGAACGTTAATCTGAGACTCAAATAGCCAAACATCTCTTTACATAAAAGAAAACCCTCAGAACTCGGAGCGCCGAGTTGGCCGACCTCAATGAAACACTTGTGGAGTGAGGCTGGGGTTTCTCCATCCAGAATCTGCAGGACGGCCTCGATATCTTCCCTCGCTGCATAACCGCCCAGATCGCTGGCAAAGAGGCTGAAAAGGTCTGTGAAAAAGACAATCCAGTGCTCAGTAACAAAGACAGAATTATAATTACACTGTCTTTGCCATCATCAATGATATTTAGAATGGCAAATGTTTCATCTTCTGTGTGACTATGAAAATGCAGTAAATACATTTTTAACCTATCTGAGAATTTTCCTCAGTAACGCCGGGTTTCCACCGGATGCGGTGCGTCCCCGTCCGTCCAGATTTCTGCCGTCCAGCTGTTTCTACCGGATCCGTCTGGACGGACGGAGAACTGCGCAACAATTTAGCACAATCCAGCACGTGCCAGACAGGAAGTCCAGTGCGAAGACAACATAAAACATCTGGGAAATTGACAAAATAAAAGCTCCCGTATTTAGAGCAATCTTTTTCAACAGGGCGCTGAAAACGAAATCACATACGACCGCACGATATTACCACAATGTAGTTTTTAAACCGAGCCACAGAAGAAAATATTCTTTGTTCCTAGAGGAGTAAAATTTTGGTGACTCTACCATTGGGAATTCTATTAATTTTTGCTAAAATGTGTAATAGAGCGATTCTTTCTTGTAAATTCTGGTTATTTACGTTATTTATGTAATAACATAAAAAACGCTCGTTCTAAATACGGGATCTTTTATTTTGACAAATTCCCGGCTGTTTTATTTTTTTCTTTGCACCCAACTGCCTGTGCCACACGTGATGACTTGTGCTAGATTGTTGCGGCGTGCTCCGTCTGTCCGTCCGTCCAAAATAGAAGCCATACATATTTTTCCTGAGGGCGACGGAGGCCTCAATAATCAGGACGGACGGAGGGAGACACACCGCATCCGGTGGAAACGGGGGGTAACATTCTAAGGCCAGGTGATGGCAGATGGGAGCTTCATCACAATCTACGTACACTTGGACTTCTCCTCATCGCGCCCTCGGGTCAGAAGCACCAGACCCACGATCAGATTGTTGAAGTGCAGACCTTTGGGTGAGCCTCCAAATGAGGTGTAGATCACCTAAAAGCACACAAACAAAACGTCAGAGGTCGATGGCGGCGTCTCAGAGCAGATTTCAGACTAAATTCAAAGACAGATTTGGGATTAAATCTAATAATCTGACTTTAATGGGACGAGCAGCATAAATGTGGGTGTGAGAGACCAGACAGGATCTGAAAACACAGGGAAGTCACTGTATGCAAGAGTTCTGAATCAACCAACAACTTCCCGTTTGATACAACAAACAGTTACAAAACACAATTATCCCTAGTAACTGCATCTGTTTCCCGACATGTTCAAGGATTACTGCTGATTTTAATAATCAAAGAATGAACAAACTGCAGAAGAATGGAGGATTAGAGGGGTTCGCTTTGAACCCTGCAGAGCCGAGCGATGCTGCGTTTGTGTTTTTCCTCTGATGTCAGAGATTAAGTGCACTTTGCAGCAAACGGGTAGAGCCTCCTTCACTGTACAGACTGCATCCAGCAGCCAATTAACTGTTCGGCAAGGTTTAGGTTTGGAAATGTGGGTTAAAAATCTGTCATAAAAGACGACGTTTGAGTCAAATTAAGTTACATGAAAGTTAATTCACATCTTTTTTATGTTCAGATCAGTTAACATGGATTCAGTGCCATCAGTACGATCCAGAACGATCCAGATATGCTTTCCTCTACTGTCCAAACGATGAGTTCTGCAAGTTAAAAAAGAATTTCTGCCCCTTGATCAGTCCGACTGTGCAGCAGCAGCATCAGCAGCAGCCTGGTTTCCGTTTGAAGACGCCAGCAGCAGCCTCGGCAAACTAACGGCTGCCATGGCGACAAGAGAGTGGGAGGAGAGACGACGTGCGCTGCGGCACTCGGATGAGGAGGAGCAAAGTTTTAAATGTTTTCAAAGTGTTTCTCCCACACCAGATGAACTCCACAGGCAACAAACTCTCAGCTCTGTGTCCTCTACTGGGACACGTGCTCACACACCAGTGTTGCACAACCCAAGGATTGGCAGGGCAGTAACTGATACTGACGTCCAGCATTCATGGCTCTCGCTGACAACTTGCTCACCATGTTCCCCTCAAGCAAGTGCATTTCCAGACAATTTATTTGTGATTATTTTCCATCATAATCCCGTGGTGGGAATCTGCTGGTCCATTCTGGACGCTGCTGCTGTGCAATATTATTATGCAGCACAAACACCATAGGAGGAGTGATGAGGAGTTTTCTGCACTTCTGAACACAGCGCTATTGAACTGAATGCTCACGGCAAAGAAAGCAGCCCTTCATCTCTATAAAAGGTGCTTTTTTCACAGCTGAGATCACCTCTCAAAAGAAAAAAGAAAACAAAAAAGGCCATCACGTTGGTTACGAAGAGTAGAAGACACAGAAGCTTCAGGCAGAGAACTCCTGCTTCCTTTTTACTGTCATGGCTGCAGCGAACAGCCCCGGGTTTATGGCTGTGCAGATCAGTTTGGACTCATGTCCTGATACTGGCTGCAGTATCATCTACAGGATCAACCAGTCCTTTCTGATGGCGACAAGGTCGTCGCTCTTACACACACTGGGACTTACCTCTGCGACTTTAAGCGGAACGCCATCACCCAGGACTTCCCTGAAGAAGCACTGCTGGGTCATGTAGCAGGTGAGCCCGCTGGTTCTCTTGAAGGCATCTTTCAGCCGCTTCAGTTCCACATCGGTGACTGGAAGAAGCAACCCCGGAAAAAGGCAGAAATGATAATCACATTCACATGACTGGTTTCCTTCTCTAAAGAACAACAAGAAAACCACTGTTCTGAATATAAAAGCAATATAAACATCTAAATGAGATGATTAAGATTATTCCAAGATGTTTTTGGCGCAATAATGTTTTTAATTACTTTCTTTGTAACCCTGGAAGTAAAATGTATAGTTTAATTTAAGGTGCGTAGGTATAATTTGATTGCACTGTATCAGATTATGACATTAGCATAATATTTGCAATTTGAAATTAGTGATTAACTCTTTCAAATATTGTAATATATATAATATTTGTAATATGTTTATCACATTTAAACATGCCCTACCTTCAAAATGCTTAAGAGTAATAGGGAAAGGTCATTTTTAACTTGAGCTGGAAATGACTCAAGCAAAAGAGGACTGTAAGGAAATAATCTCACTCCTACACACCAGAGCACCGGATTTGATATAAACCCCCCTGTGATGAACAGGGAATAAACCTGCTACAGCAACGAGAAACTGGATGGAGCATTCCAATTACAGCAGAAACCTGCAGCTGGTTAAACTGGACCACTCAGAGTGGACACTGGTGCCGACACCTGTATAATTACTCATTAGTAAAAAGGATTATACAGCACATCAACAGAACACATATGTTCCATGTTGCAGACGTCTTTCTCAGCAGCAATCCAAACAGCCCTACTGCAGTAATATTTCCCCGGGTTTCGCGTCTGAGCTCATTAAGACATCTGCTATCTCTCCACAACGGTTTAGTTAGCGCACCCATGGATACTCGGCTGCACTGATCTGAGCTGCCCACAAAAAAAACTGGAGATGTTTTCCTGCATGAGCACGAGGAAGGTGTGTGAAAGGGCTACTTAACATGACCACCAGATGACTGCGGTCGCACTTCTGAATCACAGGCTTTAGAGACCCAGTGGGACACTAATCACACAGTGATCTGCTTCATGCACACGCTCCAAAGACAGGAGCGAGCACGTGTGAGTGTATTCTAGATCAACAACACTAGATCTAAAAATATCTTTAAAATACATTTTTTAATCCTTTTTTTTGATATGCATTATAGAAGGTGCTGCAGTTAAAAGCATTGGCTCCAGGTCCAAAGGGTCTAATGAATCACAGCACAGGGTTTAGAGACAGCCCCAAAATCATTGCAGCAAGAGAAATATAAGGCTTTCAATAATTGAAGATGGTTTAAATTATTTATATGATTATAAAATGCATTTTTGCCTGAACAATTTATCAACGTTTGCTCTTTAGTTAAATTCCAAGAAAGCACATTTTTTTGTGGTATCACAGATTAATTTCATTTGCTGAGCACACACACACACACACACACATACACACACACACACACACACAGACACACGCAGACACACACCTCAGCAGATATGACAACAAACATGTTTACTGAGGCATTTCTGCAAGAACATGCTAATCCCATCCTCTGCAGACACCTGTACTCACCTCTAATAGTGCAGGTAACAACAAAAAAAAAAAAGACTGCAATCTTTTCAGCTGGAAAGATGTTATAATGATGATGTCTGACAGCTCTTGGACTTTTAAGTGGTTTTAGCTTTTAAGATAACAACTAAATTGTTATAAGTATATGCCTCTGTGTGCTGTTGATGCTTGTCTTCTTGCACTTCAGGGGTGATTATTAGCACTGTTCAAAAAGGTAAAAGAATGAATTATTGATGAGCTGCAAGGTTTTACTGTTGATTTCTCCAACTGATGGAAAACAGAGTTCAAACCTAAAATACTTCTGTTCTCTCATCTAAATTAATCCCTTTGCGATCCGAAGAGGAAACAGCCCAATTTCTCTCGTGGTTAACCTAACCTGTGTGCTTTTGATGGTGGGGAAACCGGAGGAAACACAGACAGACTCTAACTCAACACAGAAGGCCCGTTTTAACTGGTTAACTGGGGATGGAGCCCTAAGAATTCCTGATGTACAGACAAAAATAGCAGCAGCAGCATGGATGTGACCTCCTCTGACTGCCTACCTGGATATGTGTCACAGAAATGAGGCTATCACTGAAAAAATGATTTGTTGCTTCATTACAACCCCGCTGTCAAAATTAGGATAATTATTGTGCCAAACGGGACCTAATCTCAAACGTTTATCTTATCAAATATGCAAAGCTTATAGTTGAATATAATAAAAGAAAAAATCAGCTGCCATTATGTAATTTTGCCTTACAGCCCTGCAGCTCTGATAAAGGTCACCTATCAGACAGGTGTCATAACTTTAACAACAGCTGAGTTCCATTGGTGTCCTTCAATTTCAGGGTCCTGGTGAGATTCCTGCTGGCTCACCTGCTCAGACAGGAGCACTTTACCAGCAGCTACTTTATACCAGTTAAGGTGTGTCTGCACAGTAAGGACGGGAATTAAAGCAGCATTAAGGTTTTCACAAGCAGGACGCCACTATTAAAGTCGAATAGCAAAACCATGTCATTAATAATTGACAATGGTTAATAAAAACTGAGAAAGATTAACTTCTGACAGAGTTGTGATGTCTGCAGAGTTTAGGACAGTGGACAACGCCTCAGCTGTGGATCTTTCCCACTGCCACAGACTGGAGATTAAATGCAAAGGATGCCGAGCGCCAAACACGTCTGTTAAACAAGTGATTAGATGCCATTTAAAAAGCTTAAGTGTTATTATGTAAAACACACATTGCAAAATAGGATTTGCATAATTCTTGTCATGTTTCAGGAACTCTATTGGACACAAACATGATGTCCTCTAAGTTACTGTTTCCTGGATGGTCCTGCTATCTATTAACTGCAGAAACGCAGACGCTGCAACAGGAAGCTGGAAGTCAAGAAGAAGAAAGCTGGCAACTTACTTTCAAGTACGGCATAAATGTTTTAGCCAACAGGAAATAAATACACATAAAATAAAAACCCTGTTTTTTGAAATATAGTAATCTAGGATGTAAACAAGCATCAAGCTACATGATGTCATTGTTTCCATAGCAACTGGAGGAGTTGGTGGAAGTAGCAGTCAAATCCTCACCCACAAACCAGCAAGGCGAAGGCAAGAATGCAAAGCAGCTTCTAAGAAAGCTTGCATGACACCACCCAGATGTGGTGCGCCACAAGGTGCTCGGGCTGCCGTTGGGCTGCGAGTCTGAGCGCTTAGAATAATAGCCGCGTGCCGTCAGGTGCCATGGTCAAGCCTGGAGGATCTAATGGTCCATTGTGTTTCTGGCAAGATGAATGAATGCAGCTCACAGCAGCAGTTGGCCTGCTTTTATGTCCTTACATTTTCACTTCTACAAAGAACACCCTTAAACATTGATAACTGATAAATGATATAAATAAACACAAAGCCTCTTCTTCACACTGAACCTCCCTGCAACATAAATTAGCATTAGCATCACGGGGATCACGCAGAGGTTGAATGCTTGCGTGACATCTTTAACATTTTAAGACAACAGGGCATTAACAGGTTCTGCAACTGAGTTAGAAAACTTTTGTCATCATCAGGGAACTGCCAAAGATGGAATAATGCAAGGGAAATGTGATAATATACAACTGGACTATATTTAGAGTCGGTGGAGCAGTGTTACAAGCTCCCGTGCTCATTAAGATCTATATTACTGCATTTTAAAAATGAATTCAGGGTTCTTAAAGACATGCCATGCAGCACTCACCCACAATCAGTCAGAGGATTCGCAGTGATGCAAGAATCCACGTTGAATTTAAATAATGAAAACCAATAAACCCTTTATATGAGCACAGAAGGGGGAGAAACCTGAGCGTATACGTGATGTGGCCGGGCCTGTTGTGGGGTTTAGGAAGGTTGCCATGTGACTGGTCAGATAAGTCTGAGTGGCTGGATAATTCCAGGGTTTGTGTGTGGTCACATGAAATCATCAGAGGCAATCAGCTTCAAGGAATGCCCACACAGCACCACACACGGAGCCACCACTAGGAAAATGGCCATTTTGGTATTAAAGGAAAGCTATGAAGCAATGACAAATACACATCACCGCTCATACACATGTAGCATGCTGGATGAATGTGTAACAGCCTATCTTAAGCAGGAATGAGGGCTGACAAAGTTCGCCTGGGTTAAAGTTCAAAAAAAAAAAAAAAAATCATTGGTGTTATATCCCTCCAGCTCCTTTAAATACACCTAACGTGTGCACAGCAACACCTGACACGGAACACCATGACAACAAAGTGAAGCAACCGTGATTTCACTGGGGAATAAACAACAGGCCTACTGGCCCCCATCTGATGCTGAGGTCAACCAACGGCTCCCACGGGCTTATCCATGATCGTACTGTAGATTCTTAAAGCAGCCACAGCGACGTGTGTCTTATTTATCCATTTTATTCTTGGTTTTTATTCTCTTGGCATCCAGTGTAGGCAACAAAGTAAGAACTTCATTGTACGGGGAAACATGCTTCTTTACTGTACATATGACAATAAAGCTTTGAATCTTGTATGTTTGTTATTATACACTGTACATCAAAAGCACAGCTAACATTAGCCAACATTTAGCCACATATGAGCCTTCGATTGCAAAAACTGACGCTAGGGATTAGCAAATAACACACTGCTGTGCTTGAAATCTCTCTAGACGACGGCTTTAGGGAAAACTGTGAAGGTATTTTGCTCCTGGGAACATATTTGTAGCGACCCGGCTAACACGAGAAGCTAGCCTGAGTGCGGCTATCACAAAGGTTAACGCCGCTGTGTTTGACGTTAGCTAGACGATAAGCGCCGAGATTCGGGGCAGAGGCAACGGTTATCACAGGCTCCAAGATGGGTGTTTCACTGTGTCTGGAAACAGACACACGCCAGCCCATCCCTGGTTAGCCAACACTAGACCGACATGCAACCATCACGCCAAACACCATCCAAAAATCTGCCGATTTAAAGTCACCATTCCTGATTTGCAACTAGCCTGCAAGAATTCAGTATCCATGGGGATTTAAAGGAATCAGAATTACAACTGTGCAGTGGAGCTTTATTGTCTAACACGGGCATCATATCGAGCCCAGTCTAGCATACTCGGGATGTGAAGCGAGTGCGTCAAATACAGTCACAGCTTTTGGTCAAACATATAATTAAAATCCGCCAGGCTTTTCGACATTTTTCTACGCCGAACTGCAGAAAATAACCCGAAATGCTAGTGGGTCCTTTGGAACAGTGTGTTAATATGTCCTCATCGTATACACTTCATCATAAATCAAAAGTGCTCAAACTGCTGTGTTTTCACGGGTGGCCAGGACGCGTTGCTCTCGCACCGGGCTGAGCTGACAGTTAGCCGGGCTAGCGTGCATTTAGCCCCTTGCTTTTCGGCTTACCTCTCTTTACGGCCTCGTCATACGACAGGAATCCTATCCTCGACTCTTTTGCCCCCATGCTCCCCTCATTTCATTTTGCTGCGGGGACAGGAAGGTGGCGAACTGAGCAGGTCTGGATTGTTTCTTCGCCGTCTCCGTTTATTATGAAATGGGTTCCTGGTAGTGTGTATGTGATGAACGAGTGAATGTTTTCAGCGACGCCTCCAGTCTGTCACATGATCCGACTCCACAGGTCAGTTGATCAGATCCTTTAATCGTTAGCAAACAAAACAGATGACGAGGCGAACCTAAACAAAATCTGTCTCAAAGTGATCGCAAACGGTTTTCCTTTAGTTTATACCGACGACAAAGGCGATCTTTACTGGATAAATCGCTGTCAAACCAGGCTGCCAATACTTAACTGAAAGCGGGGAGGATTATAACCAAGTGCTACTAGCACCACCATGTGGTTACTGTGCGTAACAACATCCACCGTTGACCAAAGGCAACATTTGATAATAAACTTATATTACAGAACTAAAAAAGCACTCGCAGAGCCCAGACATTCAAAGTTTTTATAATTTTCTGACCTGGCTGACGTTAAGATGGACTGTTGGTTTCGTTAATTTAGCTGAGTACTGAGACTAGCTGTTAAATAGGGCCGTCAGCTGTTCCAAGTTGCTCTGTTCCTAGTTTTGATATTTTCATTGTGTGTCTTAAAAAGTTGTAAAATTAAAGCAGTGAAGGAGAAGGTGTGTCCAATCATTTGACTGATAGTATATTTTTGAAATTGCTATATTCTACACTTTTGCACAACCAACTGCGCGGTTGGTTGGATTAATTCCTTCCGGTGTGTCCAAATAGGAGCGGGACTACAAAATACATCACTAGCTCCATAGATTCCATAGTAATGTTTTTCTCACTAATAAATTTATGTCAGAATATTTAAAGTGTAGAAAACACTAAAGGCATGTAATACCAAGATGGGACAGAATGATCGATTAATGCGATGTCAGATGCTACATTTTGTTTTGCTAGCCTGCGACGAAGGTTGCGTCATCCGCGCTTCCGGATGAGTCGAGTCTCAGATTACCGAGCCGGAGATGGGATTCCAAATTCTGCTGTACTGGCCAAACATTATCGGTGAGAAATACGTATAAACCAAATTAGTTTCATAATAGTGCGTTCATCAAACTTGATAGGAACGTTTTCTTGGCTTCACTGGGCAATCGAAAGGTTATTACTATTATTAGAATTATGAAAACTCAGGATTGAATGAACAGCGCTGCACCTTAAAACAAAACAGTCTCCAGTTTAGATGGTAAAGTATGTGCATATTAATATTACATTTCATATAATTTAACTTTCAAATGATATTGATTATTGTTATGACTATTCTTTTTGTTTTCAGGGTACTTTAGCATTGGCCTTGTTTTTGCTGCATGGGCTGCCTCTGAGACCCCCTCAGTGTTTATCCCTCTTCACTCGATCTTCATCGTTCTGGATGGTAAAAAGTTTGGCTACCCTGTTGAAACCATAAGGGCATTGTTTTTTTTTTTGTTTGTTTGTTTTGTTTTTTTTACATTAACACACTAAAGAAGGTTCTGTTGTCTGTTTCTTTTTGCTGTATCTATATACATATGTGATTTAACGTGGCAGTGCAGGTTGCAGGCAGGATGTCATGACTGTGCAGGAGTGGACGGCTGGCTGGCGAGGTGGCTGGGTCAGAGCTCCAGGCTTGGGGCTTGGTTGGATGTAGTTGTGGATGATGTGGGCAGGGGGATGCTATGGAGCCAGGTGTTCAGGGTGAGCAGATCCAAACCTTCATGAACAAGGTTCTCTGTGTAATTAATGTGTGCAGTAAGATTTTTTTAGTAAGACCACATGAATATCTGATGTTAATATGTTGTGTGTTTTTTCTTGCCTTTCAGTTGGGTTGGCTGGTGACTGCATTGGAGTGGTGTGTGTTTGTCTGCAACCACAACACCAGAGGTGACCACTGGAAGAGCAGCTTTTCCGCCAGCTCCCATTTCATACAGGCTGTCATGGCAAACAGTAAAAAAAATAAACACTAAACAAATGTGATCTCAGGTTATCCAAAAAGGTCATTTTGTCTCCTATTGTACCAGGGTTTCGAACCCCTCTCGGCATGTGGGTGATAAAAAGAGGCAGTGAACAACATAAAATATTTAATTCACACAATCAGATCTGGCAAGTAGGTTTACCAGTATTGAGCTCTTGGATATATAAGATATGGTTTGCTTTAGAATTATCAAACACATTGTGCATGATGGTGTCTGAAAAGTGTGGAAATAGCTTTAAAAATAGTTTACTCACAAAAACTTGCATTTTTACTTGCACATTTATTTGTATTTTTGTGCATATATATATCAGTGTCAGTGTTTATAATTTTCTGGAGCTTTTATGTCTTGAATGAGCTCATTAATCTTTAATTTTTGGAAATGTGGCATTTTCTGAATTTGTTTAGAATTTATATTAATATTATAAGTTCATAATGAATATTATATCCTATTGATCATTTTTATGCAGAGAAAAGCGTCTACTTTATATAGTTAGTTATATTTTCTGACACTAGAGGGCGACAGATATACAAGCGTGTTGGTTGTGTCTCAGAATTAATTCTTTGTTTTGCAGTAGACCTTAAAATACCCTTTCCCGGATTATAATTGGTTATATAAACACACATGATAAATTATATGAGAATACATGACGTAGGCATACAGCTCAGAACATGCTTTGATTTCATATGATATTTAAAATACACTTTTTCATTTATTTGAAACATTTACACATATATACATTTACACTTGTATTGCAAAATAGTTTGGCTGTATTTAGAAAATAAGTAATTTCAATGTAATTCCTCAGCGTCTCAATAATGTCTCTTCTCTTACCGCAGTCTTTGCTCAGAAGGCGAGCTATCTTTCGCAGCGGAAGGATTGGCACATCCATCCTCCGCGGACGTGTCGCAGCTATATATACTCTCAGGACTCATTTCCATCATTGTTTAATGTGACGGCAGAGGATATAGAAGAATTCCCTCTGTCTGCTAGACACTGCAAACTGATTTTATTTTTAATCAGTACAGTTTATATTAACTTATGAATCCATCGTAACGGAGCCTGAATTTATTCTAGCCCAATTCGACAGTCGCTTCCTATGCTAGCAGTAGCTCTCTGATACGCCTTGTCCATGGAGAAAACGGCAAAGTATTTTATGTCTCATGGATGAAATGAATGCCCGCTGGGGAAAAGTCAGCGATTTTCAAGAGGAGGAAAACGTGTCTTGCATCCAGGACGTGCTTTCGAAGAGGATTGAGGACTGAAATCTTCGGCCAAACAGCAGTTATGTTTTGACATTTGTGTTGCATCCTTCAGATTTTTTGTATGCTAACATTGGACAAGCTGTCGGGTAGCTGCTAGCTTCATATATTATTTACGAGGACATATCTTTAGACAGAAATAGATGAAGTTATTTAATATCTATAGTTAATTTACATTGTAAAGCGGTTTGCTGTGACCTGCTACGGGCAGCAGCGATGACGCTAGGTGTAGCCACAGGATTATGTCACTGTCAGGCTAACAGATAGCTCTGTGTCTGCATCTGCTTTCAATCTTTGCATGGTCATCTCCAGCACTGGTGCCATCATGTAGACTGAAGGTCAGGTGACTGGGACAGAGCAAGATATTGAGCCTATTTTGGTCATAATGCAAAGCTGCAACCAAGCTACCCAAGCGGGTCAGAGACTGACAGCTGGTACTGATACAGTTTAGCTTAGGATTTCTGTTATCAAGGCTCCGAGCCGTCTGTTCTGTGTGATTTTGCACACGTCTCATCCTACAGAGGGCATGTGAGTGTACCATGTCCGAACAGCATCCCTTATTTATGCAATAAGACACATATCAGCCTATCATGAAATAGATCTGCAGCACAAGGTGCAGCATCACCAAGACGCGAAGGACAAATTGCAACCTTTCTGTGAGAGAGAGCAACATTTTGAAACCGTCCATCAGTTCTGGACCACCATCCCATTGCAATGGAGACCGTGGGAGATTTTGAGTACAGCAGAAAAGATCTGGTTGGACATGGAGCCTTTGCTGTGGTGTTCAAAGGAAGACACAGGAAGGTAATGGAACGTCTACCGTTTTCTCTCGCTTCTTTTGCAGGGAAGAGCATGAATGTTCATTTTTAAAATCTGGGTCAGTCACAGCATCAAATCCAGTTCTGCAGCAGAGTATGTGGGTTGTCGCCTATTTGCAGAGTGGCAGTATCTCACCATTTCATGACTAAACACACATTCTATGTGATGAGATTTGTAGGTATTTATTTATTTATATATTTTTTTGAGATTTCAGTATCATTTTGTCAGCTACACAGTTGGAGAAAAATGTATTTGTGGTGTGGTTCATTCATAAAATGGATGAGTCAGGCAGCAGTGAATGACTTGCTGACGTGCTGTGGGAAGAGGGAGGGTAGGGTGCAGTTTTGCCCTCTTCTTTTTAAGGACACGAGCATTTCTTTATATAACTAAGGTTCAGCCACACTGAACGGTTTTCAATTGGAAATGTGAAAGAAAAACTGTGACTATAGGGTCAGTATTTAATTCTAGTTTGATTTTTCATTCCATATGACACAAGACTCGAGGTTTTTGTGTGTGTGTGTTTAATGCAGCTGACATCATGTGGCCCCATTGCCACCACTGGAACAGATGGTCCTGGATCTCTCATTGAAAGCCAAATTGGAACATGTAGACACACACATACACACACACACACAAACACCCTAGCTGCTGCAGAACAGCATCTGTCTCGTGATATGACGGTAACAACCAGACAGCCACCAGGTCATGTCTGGAGGTGATACATACCTTGCATTGCCACCAGCATGTGATCAGTCTCCAGTTTAAGTCCCATCATCTCCATGCTATTTAGACTATTAATAGGATTATTTCCACTGCTGAGAGGTGCAGGAAGGTTAGAGCCACTTGCATGTGATTTTTGTCACAGATTATTTGCACAGAAAACTAACAAAAACACAGAAACAGCTCAGAAATCGAATGTCACACAGTTAAAGTAGCATGTCAGCGTCACATAAGACAGAATCATCAGTTGCACAAATGAAACGTGTCTCGTGAACGCGACACCTTTGAACAACAATGCTAATCCCTCTCTATATTTAGAGATCATTCATAAATTAGATCATGCATTATTTTGGAAAATGAAGGCTTGCCTTTGTATTTGCAGTGTGACGCACTGAACAGGACAAGTGCTCAGCCTGCAGTGCATTACTCTGCATTATGTGATGTAGGAGTGAGCCCTTAGCTTAGCTTATGTCCTCCAGCATTACATGACGAGCCAACAGGGTCACTTGATCTCTTTATATGGACTCAGTGTGTGGCCAAATCTTGCCTGATGAAGCTGCCAGCTCTACTATTGCTACTATTTCTGTTTATATTATATAAAACATTGCATTATGTATGCCATAGAAACCCTGACTCTGTTTCCTGGTTGTTCGTACGGTTTCTGTGAGGATTTCTGGAGGGTACAGATGCACTCTCTGCTGGGTTTATGTCCTTCACACGTCTAGTACGCGTCCTAGAAGCCCCTGAGCTCATGTGATCTCTCAAAGTCTTTATATACCCACTGCAGCTCTTCTGGAAACAATATCTCAGCCTTGGGGAGGGGAAAAAATAGGTCCCTGTCCTCTCTCTGGAAGTCTGCTGGCTCCCACTCTCGCTGTCTTAAGAGTGCGTCGTCATTCCGCACAAATGATGGCCATAATTGTTAGAAACTGACATGACCTAGTGTTACTGGGATGGATGAAATTTCCTGTCTTCTTCAGGCCGGCTCTCGCCCAGTGATGCCAGTGATGCTGACACAGTTGTCAGTCAGAATAAATTAAAATGCTCTTGCAGTGCTGCTGGTATTAGGTTATAATATGTTATTAATAGACTTCTCCCTTTAATATACCCAACAAAATCACATCATTTTTAATAGATGGTGAGATGTTCTATCTTCTCTTGCTAGAAGGTTGTTCTTTATGCTTGCAAAACAAGATGAGGACCCACGTCAGCCAGAGAGGATCCTGAGGGAAAGTTTAACCTGGCTGTGTTTAAAAAGCTGCAGCTATTTCATCCACTTCCACCAGTGGCTGCTGAAAGAGTCATTCAGCCGGAAGTGAATGTGATTTCATCATAAATGGAAGGAGAAATCGATATTCACGAGGGGGAAAAAGTGGAATGATGCTCATGGTGTTGCTTTAAAGTCAATTTAAATTGCTTTCTTTGGTTTTACAGAAGACAGATTGGGAGGTGGCCATCAAGAGCATTAATAAGAAGAACCTGTCCAAGTCCCAGATCCTTCTTGGCAAGGAAATCAAAATCCTGAAGGTGAGCATGACGCATAATTGTCTTTATCATCACATTGGCCTGGTTTAAGATTTGAGGAAATCTTCAACTTGTGGATCCATTTTTCTCTTTTTTTCTGTGTTTATTAAAGGAGCTGCAGCATGAAAACATTGTGGGGCTTTATGATGTCCAGGTAAGTGACATTTAATCTCAAATAAATCATCTCCATTGAGCTTTTTTATCTTTTAGCCGCAGACTTGATGCTCAGGTGACAAATCCAGAGGCTGCCACGTTCATTGATTTTTCCTGTCAGCAGTAAATTTAAATTCGCTGTGTGCATCTTTCCTAATAAAGCCCAGGTTCCCAGGTTCATGTTCTTGCGCCGGTTCATCTCTGTAACCTCCACAACCTCAGGCGGATTGCACACCTGAGTCTTTCACCGTCGGTTTGAATGCACCATTACTCCACCCGCTAACACAAACATGACATAATGGAAAAGGCCGTGTGTGCCAAACCAGAATAACTGTTTTTGTTCAACTACAGCCATGTTTGTCATTCTTAAAAAAAAAAAAAGGGAAGCGTCTGCTTTTGCAGCCACATTCTGAACTCCGGATGTCTTTGTTGCTTTGCTCTGTGACCGTGACAGCAGTAGTAGTAGACAGATAGTAGAAGGGAAGATATTAAATCACATTTCCACTGAGGCGAGATACTGCAAAAACCATCTGCTTTAACAGCTTTCAGTTTGCACATCTGGTATGAAGCTGAGCATCCTATCGCACAGCCAGCTTTAGAAGAAGAGGTTTCAGTCTGGCGGCCCCATTGTTTGTGCTGTTTTTTTGCAGGACGTTGGTGATGTTATTAGCTGCTCTTCACAGAGACTCTTCTGTTTTCCTGATGTTTCGAGAGGCTTCACTCGCCTCCAGCCACGCTGCTCAAACAGCTGTTTGCTGCTTTTCAAATAAACCCAGAGAGAACAGGACAAGAGTGAACTATGTGGGCAGATGGGTATAAGAGCTATGCTTCTTTCGGTTTGAATGTCTCCATAGATAATATTTTTCACGATGCCATGAACTGACGGTAACAAACACTCTCGGAGGGGCCTTCAAAAACAGAAACCTGTGAGAGAGGCAGAAAGCCTTTGCAGCGATGATGAAGCACTTCCCACACAGCAGTGGTACTTCCTGTGTTTGTGTAGGCCTCGCTCAGTCTGTCCAGCCTTGTCCTCCTCCACCCATCTCCTCATCCTTTCCTCCGGCCTGCTTACGTAATAATCTCCTCCAGATGAAGATGGCTAAGGTTCCCAGTCATGAGTCGGCACGCAGAAGAGCACTGAGCTGTAATTTGGTACATTTGTTTAATGTCATTTTAAGAACTAGCTCTTAATTTTCCAGAACTACTGGAAAGAACACTCCATGTTTTGGAATAGACTGCAGTCACTTTCCACGCAAAAATGTTAGCGCCCTTGGGAAACGTTGCTGCCTAGCCTCTATTTTGGGATCATTTTGGGTTGTTGGATGTGGTTGGTGATGAGAAGAACACGAGCCACATGCTGTAACATGACTGGTCTGCCAAACAGAGCAGGAAATGTAACGGCATGTGCAACACACCATTTGATCAGTGAAAGTTAAGATCTTGGTTTAGCACGCGCTCCTTTAATGCTGCTAAAACAGTGGAAATGACAGGATGCAGGAGGACAGGCTGAAGCAGTGAACTTCCCCTTTATGTTAACAACACAAAGAGATGCTAACATGGTGTATGTTTAGTTTTACAATGGAGGGCTTTGCTAGCGCTAGCATGACTGGTGAAACAGCTGAGCGGTTTCACATTCTTTATCATGAGGCTGCAGAAGTGTGAGGTAGAAGGCTTTAATTATAAGCTGTTCTCTGTCAGGACTCTGTAGACAACAGTTCCTATATACAGCAAGTGGATGGTTGTTTTTAAAATGTTTAGGTTTATGAACCAATTCTCATCAGCTGGTGTTTTGCTTAGAGAACATTGTGTTCTGGGCTCACCAGAGACCCCCCACCTTCCTCATTTGTGTTTCTGAGGCTGAGAGTTTTCCTAGAAAACGTGCGCTGTGACCCTGCTTGGCACCCGTCCACATTCTTTTACAGCCGTAGCTTTTCAGGCACGTTAGCCAGCGGAGGCTGGAAGTCAGAGAAAAAACACACAACATGGTCCCCAGCTAGTCATCTGCTGCACAAACATGTGCTTGTTGTGCTGTTTGAGCACGTGCAAGCACGTGGTCTTTGTTTGTGGCAGATCTGAGAGAGAAATGATGAAATAGCGGAGTTATGGCGTTGGTGCCTTTGTAACATGTGAGTTCCTCTTCCCAGTATGTCAGAATCAGCCTTCTGTGTGCACTGTGTGTGCCAGTAACAAACCAAATTGTTCACTTACAAAATGATAAACACCTCCCCCACTTTTGCCCGGTGAGCCCTTTTGGCCTTCTGTCCTCAGTCGGCCATAATTGGCGTTTCCCTGCTGCTCCTCTCGATGTGCTTGTTTGTGATTACGCTCGGCTGTTACGTGTTGCTCTCAGATGACATCTATTTACTCCGAATGGCCAGGATTATGCTCGTGACAGACGTAAATGAGGACGGGGTGCTTACTCTGCCAGCTCTCACTCCCTGCCCCCTCCATTTTAACACATCCCTTCCCCCCCTTATTGTTACGTAAGTTGCAGCTCTGGAGTTGCAGTGTGACGCAATATCTGCAGGGCTAACAAACCCCCTGTTTGTTTGTCTTCTAGATTATTATCTGCAGGGCTAACTAGACCCCCTGTTTGTTTGTCTTCTGGATTATTCCAGGGTTTCACTGCATGTGTCCTGATGTCATAAAATTCTTGTGTCCTTTTGTCTGACCTGTGAAACTATAAGCACAGTGATGCAAATCACTCTTGAGATGGTGTTTTGTTGTGGAGTCGGATGTTTTTAGCCCCGCCCAGCACCCAAAGTCCACTGATTAGTTGTTTCTTTGTGCGCTACTTTCATAACTGCAGGATCTGCCAAGTCCTGGCAGACAAAGGCCGCCCTGTGCGTCGCTCACCACCTGCCTCTTGAAATTCATCTCGCCCCTTCAGCAATTAGGCAACGTATCGAAGCAGGGCAAGTGCAGCTGCCTGAGCGAAAACCTCTTTTAAACCGACGCCGCCAGCGTTCCTAAAGGCAGCGGCTTTTCTTAGAAGCACGCTGCTGTTTGTCGATATCAGCTGTCATTGACGTTGGACATGCAGGTGTGAGATTGTACAAGAACTTTCTCCATGCCTGACACCAACATCCACCTCTGCCTGCTCGTGTGTGTGTGTGTGTGTGTGTGTGTGTGTGTGTGTGTGTGTGTGTGATGACACAGTGATTCTGCAGTCACACTCTGACCTCTGACCCATCGGCTCCAAGACAGCCTGCAGTGAGCCTGCTCATTATGTAATCCCCTAAAGTCCCTTCAACACACACAACACATAGGATGAAAACAGGGAGCCCATCCCCCACCGCCACCTGCCCCAGTTGGAGAAAACACAGTAGAATTGGAAAAGACTCGGTTCAAACCAAACAACCCGAGGCCATTAGCCCGTGGTCACACGCCACTCGCCTCGAACGGTGGCACTTTACTGGTACTAAAGGTCATCAGGCATCTGAGCCTGTTGAAACGTACAGCTTTGGTTTGCGTTAGCAGTGTAGAAATGGCATTTTCAGTTTATTCTCTTTCATTCTGGGGGCATTCCAGGGATGTACACAGCAGAACTGGTTCAGAGGAGGCAGAATTAGCCATCTGGCGTGACTGTTTTCTCTCTGTCTGCTGTCTCTCTAACTGATTCTGTTACTCTCTTCTCTTCCAGGAAACTCCAAACTCTGTTTTCCTGGTCATGGAGGTAAATATATGTTCTCATGTGTTCTAAAATAACATTTGTGCTGCTTAATTAGTTATTTTTGGGCTTATCCAGTAAGAAATTGCGACATAATTTATGCTCAGTTTCCTGTTATTCATTAGTGATTGATGCCGAACAGCATCTGTTCTTTCTTCCGGGTCTGCTTCTCCTCAACGCTCTGTGTGTTGCCTGGGCTTGCTAACCTCAAGTGTTTTCAAACCGCCCCGCTCATTTCGCAAACCATGGCTGCACCTCATGTTACAGAAAACAAACTGCCATGGTTTCTAGGAATCGACTTCCATGAAAGCCTCAGCTCTGAATTCATGTTGTGAGCTATGTTTAGCTCTGCAGTGCAGTCCAGTAATAGTCCTCTAGTATCTTGTTTATCACGAACAACTGAAGTATGTCTGGCTTGCACTCATTTAGATTTCTGTTCTTTACACAGTTTGTTTTTTAGGATTATTATGGGGGAAAAGTAAATATTGCTTTTTACTCATGTGACACTTTGCTAGGAATTTATTTCAATTTCAACCACTTTTGGTGAGAGGGAAGGCGAAAAACCCAACAAAAGAAGTTTTTCTGCCTTGTCGGATAAGTGGATGATGATTTTCATGTCTTCTAGCTCTTGTAACTGTGGTGGAAGCAAGAATAATTTGCCTTATGTTGTGTTGTAACATGTGCGCCACTGCCAAAAATGGGGAAAAACAAATTTAAAAAAGCCTCTAAATTCCCCAAATAAGTTCAAGAACAGATCACCCTCCAGCTGTGATACAGATTATTTAATACGCTGGTTAATTTAACTTTCCCTGATGGGCATTGTTGCTGACGGTATGTTTGTCTTTCCTCAGTACTGCAATGGAGGGGATCTCGCTGATTATCTGCAAGGTGAGCGTTGCTGTCATTTGAAACACACACTCAGACTCTTCATCATGATAACGTTACTGGTTCTGCAGGAATGTCCTGTGACAGAGTGTAGGTGCTGGAATGTGCAAACATGATTGCATGTGTGTTATGAACTTCCTTCGGTTTTGCGCCTGCATCCATGAATGACTCGGACTGTTGTTGTATTTCCTACGTGGGCAGCCAGCTCTCCAACTTTGAACAGAGCCTTCCTTCTCTACTTCTGAACTCGTCAGCATTGTGTTACACGGTGTAAAGTTTAGATTTCTCTATAATCTGAGCTGTAGCACAAGTTAAAAACACTCATACTTATTACCACAGGCATAGAATGACGGTTGGCAACAGAGAACCAGAATATCAAGTTTCATGTTTGTTTTTTTTAAAGCTTTTGCACCACAGAGTTATTAAGTCCTTATGTTCTCAGCTTCAGTGTAAGACGCTGTTTAAACAGTCTTTGTAGTCCTTAGCGGTGACTAATGGTTAATAACGGTGTCTGTTTTTATTGCTAAACTACTTAAACTCAAATATAATTTAAATCTGAGCTCTGGCAGCTCTGTTGGTGCTGACCCCAGATTATCTAGTAGCATGGGGGATTACAGAATCTCCTGGGCTACCTTGCTCACTAATGCTGTTTTAAAGATGTGAGGTGTTTACTACAGTGAGAGGCAGGTGATGCTTGGTGCCAGGCAGCGGTAAACTTTTACCACATGCGAGGCTAATGGTTAACTAACATGTCATGTCAACTAACGGTGAAAGAATCATATTAATCTCTTAAGAGTAGACTTTTTCCCAGTGTTCTGTCCATCTGGATTGATTTAATGTATGTGCCATGTTCTTTTTTTCTACACATTTTCATCTAGTAATGACTTGAATGATTGCCATTATCAGGATATCTGTGTCAGAATTCAAACAACAAATGATTTAATCTGCTGCCACAGCAGCTGTGAATACTTTCTGGGATTAATTCTGTGAGGCTTTTAGTTTTGCAGGGCACCGTGACAGTTTGCCAATCCTCCGTTAGATAAGCTCAGGTGTTTACGCCTCTGTTCCAATAAAACACTGATTGCTCAGCTGTGTTATCGCTGAACTTTTGCATAATGTACTTGGTCTACATGTCCACATTTATAGTTTACAGAATAGGCCATGGTCAGACTAACATGGTTGTCAGGACCTTTCAGACTGTCGTCATTTCACAGCCCACGTTCACTTGTATGTCACAACTGAACGCATCTACTTGCACAACATTAGCATCTCGGAGGTTGGTAGGGAGTTATAGTCCCCGTAAATCTGTGAGTCATGTTGATAAGCTCAGGGGTTTGATCTGCACCGACACTGTAATCACAATGGCTCCAGAAGAGAGAGAGACTGAGAAAAAGAGAAGGAATCCTCTTAGCCCCGCATGGGATTAGACTTGTTCCAATACCACAAGGGAAAATAGGCTCCAGTGCCTCAATTTGCACAATTTATGGTAGGATTATTACTTTAATCAGCTAATTATTAGCTACAAATGATTTCAATAAGTGCTCTCTTTGTCCTGTGTATGACGGCTGCAAGTAATAGCTTCATACACATTTTTATTTTGCATTAATTATGAACGGTGTAAATGATTGGGTTCCATTCCGCAGCAGGAAGCACCTGAAACGTCATCTTAATGAGTTGGTGCTGCTGTAGGTCTTTATTTATGTTTTTTAAATGTCATTTTGGGTCTTTTTTTAGCTAAAGGGACGCTGAGAGAGGACACGCTGAGAGTTTTCCTCCAGCAGATCGCTGCTGCCATGCGCATCCTCAACAGCAAAGGCATCATCCACCGCGACCTGAAACCGCAGAACATCCTGCTGTCGTATGCCGGACGCAAGAAGTCCAACATCAGCGGCATTCGCATCAAAATCGGTAAGGCGTTGTGTATTTACCCAGTCAGAACTCATGGCCGTTTCTGTAGTTATCTTCTGTAGAATCCAGATGTTAATCAGAGAAAGCGTGCTAGCATGGATAATCTTGATGTGACGGTAAAACAAATATTCATGTCTGAGCCTTGGTCACAGTGATGCACGTGCTGTTCAGTATTTCCCTCCCAGACACCAAACAACACCGCTCTATGTTAGCAATAATAATGATAACACACGTGTCCTGACTGGTTTTTGTCCCACCTTTGACCCACAGCTGACTTTGGCTTTGCACGTTACCTCCAGAGCAACATGATGGCGGCGACTTTATGTGGGTCGCCCATGTACATGGTCAGTTTGTTTTGGAGTCATTTCAAAATAACATGTTTTAAAATGCTGTTTGTATGTGATCTGCTTTTAACCCTTACTTGCTGACCTTTGCTCTCTTAGGCCCCAGAGGTCATCATGTCTCAGAATTACGATGCCAAGGCTGACTTGTGGAGCATAGGCACAGTCATCTACCAGTGTCTGGTTGGAAAACCACCCTTCCAGGTTAATACTCTGAACAACAAACTCATAACAGTCTGTTTCTGGGATTTCTTCTGATTTCTGTATTTATGTTTACAGGCTAACAGTCCTCAAGATCTGAGGATGTTCTACGAGAAGAACAAGAATCTCCAGCCTATGTAAGCTTTTGTGTGTGTGTGTGTGTGTGTGTAGTTGGTTTTACAGTGTTTTGGTATACAGTGCATTCACGGTCCTGTCTGTCTTTACCCAGCATCCCGAGTGAGACGTCCCCACAACTCCGTGACCTTCTGCTTGGACTGCTGCAGAGGAATCAGAAGGACAGAATGGACTTTGGTAGGTGTTGATGTTGGCAGCATCATCTATGTTTCATCTTCTTCATTTCCTCCAATTCTTCACTTTGCAGACACATTTTTCAGCCATCCTTTTCTGGAGCCGTCATCCACCATCAAAAAATGTAAGCACAGAAAATGCCCAAAAACAGTGTCCTACTTTTTCACATCATCCAGCTGATTACAGATTTATACTCCTCAGCGTGTCCAGTCCCCGTCCCGAGCACGTCCAATACGGCAACGGACAGTTCGTGTGGCAGTTCTCCGTGTATTCGCTACAGCTCCCCCCCTGTGAGTTTGTATTTTCTTTAAAACTTTATTCATTTTTACTTCAGCTAATGCTGCTAATACGGCTAAAGCTTGTTAGAACTGCTCTGAAGCGTTACACAGCAGTAGTGGGAACAAACATCAACTCCATTTCCCAGGATGTCGGTGTTCTAATGCGATTAGGCTAACAGTCAGCTTTTCCCCACCTCAAAACCTCACTGAGTGAGGAAAACCTCTTTTTAACCCCTTTTTTGTCCCCTCTCTTTCTGCAAACACACACAGTCTCTCCCTGACATGCAGACACTGGCAGAAGACGGTTTGTCGTCCCCTCCACTCGGTCCGCCCAATTTCCTGCAGCTGTCCAAGGAGTCTGCAGGGAGCACCAGCAGTAAGAACTCCTCCTGCGACACTGATGACTTTGTCCTAGTGCCTCACATCCCTGCAGACAGCTGTAAGTGTCAAGGCACAGTGTGTAAACCTGCATACAGCCACTTGGTGTTTGTTTGAGGGATGGGCCTTTTGGTCTGAACCTCTGAAATTTGAGAATTCGGCAACCTAGGATGTTTTGATCATCTAGGCCTTTGGGCTTTGAGCAGTATTTTATTGCATGTGAATGTGGTTTGGCTGCCTCCAATCCGTCTTAAAATAGTCCAGGTTATTTCCATAACATGAACACGATATGCTAGTTCATATACATGGAAATTATGCTTCATGCAACCACACAGGTTTCTCAAGTTGTACTCCATGGCAACAGAAGACATGTTGTGATGTCACGTTCAGATACCCGCAGCTCACAAGCTCAAAACCGGCTCGCATTTAATGACGTGTCTCCAAATCCGCAGCCGGTAACTTAGCCAGCTGCTAACCCTGTCAGGTTGTAACCGTAGACATCGGTCCGCGAACAGTCGAAACGCTCTGAACCTCCCGACTGGTAAACTGACACCTGCCCATCGTCCTGTGCACCTGCTGCACTGGCCCACCTGCCGGACCTCCACTCACACAATGAACAAAGTGCATGGGGGAACATTTAAATGGGCATTTAATCACATGATCACCGATGATCCTTTTCTTCCTCCTCAGATGACCAGCCAATGGCAGTGGGGCGCCGGCCCTCCAGTGAGTTCCTCATGTGTGGAGGGTGAGTAGAAACCTAATTTCTTTTGTTGTATGTTTTCCTGAAATCTAAAACGCCAGCAACGCCCATATGTAAATACTGTTGGAGTTCAACACAACGAAGCACTGATGTTGAATTTAGGTCAGATAATCTGACCGCCAGCATGAAAAAGTCTGAAACCACCACGTGCACGTTGAACTGTGTTATGCTTGAAATAACTGTGAGTCTAGTTTCATAAACAACGTCGTCTTTATGTGCAGGCATGTAAGTTTGCAACATCTATTCTCCCCGCGTCAGCACTTCCTGTGTTTCTTTGTCTTTCTATTTCTGGCCCTGCGGCCTGCAGCGAGGCCCACCCTCAGATCTTCCCCCAGTATGTCATTGTCTGCTTGTCGTGCGTGCATTCATGGGCTGTCTTTTAATTCCACATGATTACCGAGTGATGAATCAGCCGTTGAGCCAAACAACAAGGTGGTGCTAAATACAACACCTGACCCTCTGAGGTCTGTGGGCTAAGAATAGACTGGTGTGCTCACCAGAAGTCGCCTGCAATAATGAAGCGCCTCTCTGACTGCGCCTCAGCTGCGTGCCTGAGGATCAAAACATTGTCACATGTTCTGCAGCCGTGTGGTTTGTACGCTTAATCATTCCAAGACTTGTAAATACAGTGTATGCACACTGATGTCGCTTCTTAACATTCAAGGCGATGTTCAGTCAGAGATGCTTTATGTCAAACGTTCATGTTTAATCCATTAACAGAAAAGCGGAACATGTAGTGACTCCTGGAGTAAGACAGAAACCTGACTTTGCTCAAGTCTTGGTAAAATCTTGCTTCTCAAGTTCCACAGACTTAAATAAACTGTTTCTGTTGTGAGGCAAAGTCCAGATTCAGGCGCTGCTGTAATAACATAGGAACGCGTGTGACATAGATGTGTTATGATTAGAGTTCCATGGAAGTTACACTGTGGACAAAGATTATTGGGTTGGGTTGGTTGACAACAAGAATGGCAATAAATGAACCAGACAAAAACAGTCATCACACTTAGAGCGCTGAGTTTTCAGAACTCTTCCCAGTAAAATGTAGGCAACATATAATAATCCAAATTGCTGACCTTTAGCTGTTTCTGTTTTACATCCATCTTTTTTCTTGTGTTTGCATGAGATTACAGTTAACCTGCTACCCCCACCCTGTTCCTGTCTTTGCAGCAAATGTTGCCCTCTTCCTCCTCTCACTGTACCTGCTGCCAGTTTTACCCCCCGACTGCTTACGTAAATAGAATAGTCAACCATTAACACAAGAGGAACTTGTGTTTTCTTCATCTGAGTAGGTGTCCTTTGCAATTTGGTAACATCAGCAGGTTTCGCAGAGTTCCTGATTCTCACCCATGTTTTCCCTAAACCGTGTGTCCTAAATTTAAGTCAAGGAAGTAGCGAAGGGGAGCAAGAGACGAGCAAGATAATATTAGAAAACCAAAATTTGTTCAGCAGTTGTTGGACCATGACTGCCCTTCTCTCAGAATCACTCCCTTCTTCACTATTTCAAGCAACTGTTCAATAAACATTCTTTCAGTTAGGAGGGGCAAAAGTGCCCGCTGTGTTTCTGTGATAAAAAGAGCGGAATAGGATCAGTAAAGCTTTTGCTGGCCTAGAAACTTCATCATGGGAAACTGTATCAGATGATGTATCTCAGATCTGTAGAATCCCACATAGCAGTTGCTCTTTGGTGTCTTTGTTCAGACGGTTCTTTGCCTCACGTGTTTTCCCTCTCCCCTCCCAGCATATCATTACATAACACTGGTTTCCAACTGCTGCTGCTGTCTGTCAGCCACTTCCTCTGCTCCTCCCCTTTTTTTGTCATTCTGTATGTAAACAGATCCCCTCCCTCTGTGTGACTGGGTCATGACTTAATGTACAGGAACATTTTGTCCACCTGAATGACAAAGAATGTAAATGAGCTGCAGTTCCCCTCGGCTCAAAACAGAGATTGACTGGCGTCTTCCATTGGTCGAGCCTTGTAATTTAGCCCCGCCCTCGGCAGAGGCAAGCACCAATCAGGTTGTGTGGTGCCCCTGTGTTTACATAGAAGCCCGGCCCACCAACTCTGCAGTCCTACCCTCAGTCAGGCAAAAGTTCCCAAGCTGCGTCTGCACTCAAAGGAAACAAAGAACTCACTTGAGGCTGTGCGACTTTTATTTTAGAGTTCTTCTACTTATGACTAGTTCAGTAAACAGTGTAGATGCAAAAAAAATAGAAGTAAACAGGTGCTGACACCACTGAGGACAACATTAGCAGGTTTTTTGTGGACCTACTCACCGCTCCTGTTTGCCCTACCTTCCTCTGCAGGCAGCCGCAACCGGTCTCTGGGCAGACCCCGATGGTGTCCCCTCGAGCGGAGACCACCCCCATCCCTGTGCCCACGCAGATTCGAAACTATCAGCGCATCAAACAGAACCTCTCCAGCAGCCCAACCACAACGCTGTACAGCTCGCCGAGGTAAGGGGCAGGGTGTTTAGCTGGGATCGGTAATGGGATCCAGTTTGGAAAATTAGTCATTCGGCTGGATTTGGAAATGTCAAGCTGTTGTGTCATCACCCAGAAACTTTCTCCTGCGTCACATCAGCCAAGTTGTAGCTTGTATTTATGGCTTATGTATTAGCTTTATGTTTTTGATTTAGTGACTGATTGAAAGCACCATAAACTAGTTTTAAGAAGGAAGGAGAGGAGATGGAGCAGAGGAAGGAGAAAACTACCCTTTCACAGTTGACATAAAGCGTGAGACACATTCTTTGTGTTTTGTTCCAAACTCAACAGGGCAGATGCAGTGAAATCTGCTCCATCTGCACTTTCCAGGGCTCTTGAATTTATATTCAGATGGAAATTCACTCACTTTAGTGGAGGCAGTGTAATTGAAAAGGCACAGTACTACAGCTCCTCTTCCAACTTTTGCTTTTTTGTTTTTGTGTAATTATTTTTTTTAAGGAGCAGTCTACACAACCTCCCACAATTAATAATTTTTTTTTTCTCGATGCCTTAATTAGAGTGGATTTATTATCTCCGATTTTATGCTTAGATTTGTGTTCTTGTGGCTCATTCTTTGTGTGTGTTTGTGGTTTTTTTTAGGTCTGGCACAGTGAGGCGCTCCAATACAAGTCCTATGGGGTTTCCAAAAGTGGGTTCAGGGTCCCCCAACTCTGCAGATGTCCCTCAGCCCATAGGCAGGCGCCTCTCTACAGGCAGTTCACGGCCTTACTCCCCCTCACCACTTGGTAAGGATATGTCCAGACATGCTTCGTCTAGGTTAAGCTAGGCTTTGTTTTTTGTTTTGTTTTTTTCCATCTGAAACCAAAGCTTACTGTAAAATGACTATTTGTGTCTTTAGTGGGCACTATCCCTGAACAACTGGGTCATTGCTGCTGTCACCTACAGAACCATGAGTCTCGCAGCCGCAGCTCCTCTGGAGGTGAGTTCACAGACTGTTTTGCGCTCACTGGGTTAAACGCATCTTAATCTGTCTCTCATAATGGAGACAAAGAACTTTAAATGTCTCTTTCTTGGTTTTCTCCCCTGTGTTTCTGTTGTTGACAAAAGGCATGAGTCACTGTGAATCATGGTGTTATATTAGAACTGCAGACATCTTACAACTGTCTCTGTTTGTCAGGAAGCTCACTGTCATGGTGACTGTTATGAATAACAGGAAGAGAACTTTCTTGTCCCATATTTGGAAAGTCACATAAACTAGTGAATTTTACAAGAAACACAGAGTCTGTAAAAACTCATTTTTATTGGCTGGCTGAGATAAACGTCGGCTCAACCACATTGTAACCTAGTTGCACTATCTTTCCCAGGTTCTCCTGTCCCGTCCTCTCAGCTCCTGGGAGCTCGACTTCAGAGCGCTCCCACCCTGACGGAGTTCTACCAAAGCAGGCAGAAACTCCACAAGCAGCTGTCGGATCCTATTCAGCCATCCTCCTCCTCGTGCAGTCACTCCCCGCAGCTAGGCCGACCGGCAAACCTCGGCTCCTCCCCCACAAAGCTCCTCGGCTCTTCACCCCGCACGTCTGAATGGCTGCAGAAGTCACCGCTGCCCACCATCATTGGCTCCCCAACTAAGGTGATTTAACGTTTTTCTTACTTTAGATATAACTTCTAAAATATCTATTTAAAAAAATCTTTATTTTTTTTTTTTATTCAGACTATTTCAGCACCGTTCAAAATCCCCAAAACGCAGGCGTCCTGTAACTTGATGGCACTGGCAGACAGCCCCATGCCCACCAGGACCTTAGCAGATGCGAGGGATGTCTGCGCCCACCACTGCAGCCCATATCACACTGGACGCCCAGCTGCCCCTGAAGGTAGCAGGACCTTTGGCAGGTACGACCCAGACTCAATTACGCTTTATCTCCCTGCCGTCTGAAAGTGACTTGTCTAATCTACGTGTTCCATTGACCCCTCTATCTGATGTCACCGCTGTCTGACGTGGGTGATGCAGATCTGTCAGTACGGGTCGTCTGTCTGAGCAGCCAATCAGAATCACTCTGGGTGGACAAGCCTATCAGGGCAGCACTGACAGCTTGAACACAGAGAGACCAATGGACACGGGTACTGTACCGTGACATCATAACACCTTCTGTTGAAATCCTGCTTTCAAGTGGAAAGCTAAATTATGTGCTCCTCCCAAAGCCCCTGCAGGACCCAGCGTGCAGCCTCAGGGTGGACCAGCAAGCCCTCGTACTGTCCTCTTCACAGTGGGTTCACCGCCCAAAAGCAGCACTCCTCCCACCTGCAGCCATCTTGGCACACGACCACGCACCACCTCAGGTGGGTACCCTCCACCCGAGTTAGTAAAAAGTCAGGTCTTTGCAGTGAAGCTACAACCTTTCTCATAAAGCACCTCCATCCTCTTTCTCTCAGTGGGCTCCAACAGCTCAGCCGGATCGCTGTGCTCCACCAGCGGTCGGGTCTATGTTGGGTCTCCTCCGAGCATGGCCATAGGTTCTTCCCCTCCAGGAGGTTTTTTGGCTGGGCAGATGATGCCTGGGGTTGAAGGGGCACCCAGCAGCCTGCGATATGTCCCATATGGGACCTCCCCTCCTAGTTTGGAAGGATTTATCACCTTTGAAGCCCCTGAGCTGCCTGAAGAAACCCTCATGGAGGTGAGTGGTGTGTTTGTTAAATTTCCATGGATGACTTCATGTGTTTGGTTTTGCTTTCATAATTAACTCACTTAAATGTGTTTCTGGAACAGCGTGAACATACAGACACTCTGATGCACCTTCGGATGATGCTTTCCTTCACTGACTGTGTCCTGGAGATGGCGGCAGTTCGAGCAGGTGGGACAGAGCTCGGGGTCTCAGCTGCTTCCCTTTACCCTCCGCAGGAGAGTGTGGTTGTTGACCAGATTAGCCAGCTCAGCAAAGAGTGGGGGTAAGGATAATCTCAAACAGTTGGTAACTATTTGTAATCTGAGGTAGCTCTTTGATTCATGATGCAGCATTGCTGCCGAAGCCCTTCCCAGCTCTTTCCTGATGTGCTTGTGCTGCCTCCTACAGGCAGGTGGAGCAGTTGGTGCTTTACATGAAGGCAGCCCAGCTCCTGGCTTCCTCCCTTCATCTGGCAAAAGCTCAGATTAAATCAGCCAAACTCAACCCCTCTACTGCTGTCAAACAAGGTAAAGATGTCATTAATTAACCTTTCAAACATGTGACTACCTGATTATACACTTCATTTGCATATCTTCAAGCATTTACTTTACCATATTTTTATAAAAACGCTGAATTTGTACTCAGTTTCTTGTGCAGATTTTTGTCCATAACATAAATAATAAATCTTAATATTCACATCAGCTTGGCTGTTTTAAGAGATGATGTGTTTGTGGTGTTAATATCTCTTCCCATCTCGTCCCAGTGGTGAAGAATCTGAATGAGCGCTACAAAAGCTGCATCTCTCTCTGTCGGCAGCTGACCGACAAGCTCAACCACTTCTTCTCTGATAAGCAGCGCTTTGTGGATGAGATCAACAGCGTCACCGCAGAGAAGCTCATCTACAATCACGCTGTGGAGATGGTGAGTGCCACACACCAGTCAAGGAATCATCCCGAAAGCTTTCAGAGACAGAACCGATTCCGGTGCTCTCAGTGTTTCCAACGTTATGTGACCTCTGCTGTGGTTCTCTGTGTTTCAGGTGCAGTCAGCAGCTCTGGATGAGATGTTCAAGCAGACAGAAGATATCGCCTATCGCTACAGCAAGGCCTCAATGTTGCTGGATGGCCTGTCCAAGATCCTGCAGGACCCCACAGATGTCGAGAACGTGGTCAAATGTGAGTAAAACTCCTGAGATAAACACACTGGCTATGTTTCATGAATTTATTACTAATTATTTGTTGTTTTTGGTTGCAGACAAGGCTAGTGTGGACCGCAGGATTTCAACCCTCTGCTACTGCACTGTCACGCTATATGAGTAGCAAAACACATGCACGAACACACGCGCAGGGACCATCTTCACCTGCTCCCTCCTGTAGCAGTTCGCCTTCCATTGAATAGGCTTCGTCTGTAACTTATCGCCTGTTGGTTTTACTGGCTGTATCACGGCCTGAACTGTGACAAGCGACAGATGTACAATTTTTACTACCAAAGAAAACACCAGATCCAGAAGAAAGAGAGACTTAACCTGGATGAAGACACTTCTAAGTGCACTTTTAAGTGCATTTTTTCCCCTTATGCTTTGACAAAACAATCTCCATCTTTTAGGATTTTTTTTTTTTACCAAAACGAAACAAGGATGGACCAGACTTTGACTGTATGGGAGACTCAAACTGCCCGTGAAGCAGTTCACCTAAAGAAAAAAACAGTATCCTGCTTATTGTGTGATTTCTGTGATTATTTACGCTTTTATTTATTGGATCAGACGAACGTGGATGTGTTCGATTCATCTGTGTATGTTGAAAGCTGCAAAGGTTGGAAGTGGAAGAGATTAGCAATATAATTCCGGCCAATCACTGTAACAGATCCGCTCATTAACAAACTCATATTTAAAGACATCAGATTCTGTTACAGAAGCTATGATAGTGTTGTGATGTTTTTAATTTTTCCATGTGTTGTTAGCTCAAGCACTTTATTTTGGATTGGGAGAAGTTAAAACATTCTGAAGGTAGATGTGTGAAGGGTTTCTGATCACTCCAAACTTGCTCGTTCTCTCTACATCACCAGCTTATTAATGCTTTGATCTCCCATAAGGCTGTGCAACTCTGTGTGTGTGTTTGTTTGATTCGCATGTGCAGATGATTACATGGTTCCTACGAGTGTTTGTAGTCTTCTAAAGGAGCACTGAGGGTTCATTCACCTGAATTGAGAGTGACACCGGTTCAGTCTGTTCACATTATCACAAAGCCGATATTCTGACCAGGAGCAGATCAGTCAGATTACTTGACAAGTTACCGAAATAGTAGTTTTATTTTTTTTTTTTTATGTAACATTGCAGCTTTTCACTGTTTTTACTGAAATCCATTTGCTTTAAGTCTATTTTTAATTTGCTCCTTGTAGTTTTATTTATTAGCAGTTATCCAATAATGACAACAATTATTCAGTTGGAACAAAGCAAGATGGCTCACTACTTGGGTACTTCCTTCATCAACTCTGGAAAAGTGTGTTTTTTTTTTTTCTGTATTTACCAGCCTGATCTGGCAGTTTAGTTGCTGTGGGCAACTGAGCTTCCTTTTCTTGAGTACTGGTTTATTCTCTGTGGGTATCTGTAACTTTAAAAAAACAAAACTTGATATTTGCAAACTTGTATATACTTGTGATGCATGTGATGATTCCTTTCCCCTCTTTTGGGGTTAGATGTCACTTTTTTGGGGGCGCTGACAATGCCATCAATTTCCCTTTCTTTCAGAGAGCACAAATCTTTATATGTATATAGAATTTGATACGTTTCCCTCATGCCTGCCAAGGGTTTGATAGGAAAAACCTATCCTGGCACCACAGGGGTGTGCCAAAAAATAAAAACAGAACTCAAGGCAGCTCTGAATTCTTTATACCGAGACTGTTTGTTGTAAGATCTCACAAAAACTGTCTTTGTATTAATTTCCAGAAAATTGTTGTCCTACTTTAACAGCACTGCCTAACATTCTCTCAGCCTCCCTTTGAGTTGTTGCTCCCTACAGTACTGTATATATGTCTGCGTGTACTTGCCTGGTGTGCATTGAGGCCAGTAGTCCAGTTGATGATAGATAAGGAGGTGCCTTTTTCTCCAGAAAACAGACAGGCTTGCTCCTCTGTACAGGTGTGAATACATTCTTTTATTTTCTCTCTGTAGAAACTGTATATAGATGCGTTTTCAGGCTCCACGGTGATCTGTGGGCCTGTTGTTCTCTGTACTGTTCTTTTTACGAGACATATCTGGATGTCCCTCGTCCTTCCTCATGAGCACTCTGAACCACAAGAAGCCTTTTACTGCACACAGAGTGAAGAACAGAACCTGTCCCAACCCCCCCACCACCACCATAAACTGTAACAGAGGATGGACTTTTTTTTTTTTTTTTTAGCATGGGTACCAGGCCTGCATTTTTACCTATAGAACCTCTAGAATGTTGAATGTATGTATGTTTGCTCCTGTCCAGCTTGATCTGAATGCATTTTGAAGAATCCCTACTGTCAGTCACAGCCCTGAAAATGCAACCGTTTCCAAGCGCCAGTTTTTTTTTTTTTTTTTTTTTTTTTTTTTTAGACAATGTTAATGTCATGTTTGCGTCTCACCATGGGGTGTGTATATCTTTGTTCTTTATAGAACACAAACAGTATTTGTTATTAAAATGAGAAAAAAAAAATATATTGCCGTCATCTCTTTTTTTGCTCTTTATTTTTTCTTGGGTCTTTTCTCTTTTTTGGCATTCAATTAGGGAACACTGGCTGGATCTGAAATTTAATGTATAACTAGGATGTATTACATACATCGGAGGTTCAGACTGTCCCTTATACAATTTGTGTGGTGATGTGTGAAAATGTTGAATCATACATTTTTGAAAATTCAATTATACGAAAATTAAAACCACTACAAATTTGTTTAGAGAAGTAGATGGATAACAATGTAATTGCAAACTAAAACATTTATATATAGCTGATAACCTTGTATATAGATGAATAGAATCTTAATTTGTAAAATAATAAAGCGCCAAAGGCCAGCAGGAAACTTCGCTGAGCGCCCTGAAGCTATTGTTTTTGTTCGGGAGGGAGGAGCTTATATGATTGCATTCTCTTACTGATTGGTTTCCGTTCTTTGATTGACACACGCCTTAGCCAATTGCTGAAGACGTGCACTCAGACCAGCTGACTGGTTAGCTGGTATTTATTCCTTTACCGTAATAAATATTACACAATCGGCAAGTTCCTTTTAAAGGTTTGATGTTATTTTTGCTTTCTTTTTTGCTGCTCATTTATGAAAATAATATCTGTTGTATGACTAATATTTCATGTTTTGTGCTGCGTAACAAACATCTGCGATTATCAACCAAGCTAAAGCTAGCTTCTATGGTGGCTGACGCTCTTTTTAGCTACGTAACTAAATGATAATAACGAGCCATGACGTGTTTAAAAGATTCTAGTAGCTGGCTGAGACGACACTTAAACAAGTGTTGTGTTAGTGTTGGTTAAAGGAAATTCTACTCCGTATGCATGCAGCGTAAGCGTTTTTATATCCAAACAAGTTGTGTAAATTTGCAGGATAACTGCATGTTGGGGGAAGTTAACTAGATTTTTGTAAAGTGTATCCAATTGTAAAAAGCTTGCGCTCAGTAATAGAAGTAGACACTGTAAGTATGGTGGCGAATTTTACCTGGATAATGATTCTCAAAATTCCAGAAATTCAACTTTATATTTGTTTAACTTTCAGTCAAGATGTCACGGGGAGAACTGGCTGTACAGCGGGCCAGGAGGTCCTTCCAGACGGGGAAGACCAAACCTCTGGAATTCAGGCTCCAGCAGCTGAAAAATCTGCTCCGGTTTATATCAGAGAGGAGGAAGGACATTGCAGCAGCTGTCAAACAAGACCTGGGAAAGGTGACTTTGGAACTTTTTATAAAAAACGGTCACCTGGCAGGAACATGTTTATGACAATATTGTCCAATATATTCCATGGTATAGAGTAGTTATAGTCCTTCCTGATCCACAGTGATATTTAGCGTATTTTTTTATAAATAGAAAGTTTACTTACCAACAATGCTTAGGCTGTACTATCATGTTTTATTTTTGTTTTTTTCATCTTACGTATAGGTTGAACGTTGTCAATAAAAAACTACCAAAATTGGCAACTAGTGACCAGTTATGTTGTAAGATTAGATCAAGATATCTTAATAAATTAATAAATAAATCAATAACCAATCAGTGACCACTGGGTTTTTGTCTCTGTTTCTGTTTTCAGAGTGAATTTGGAACTGAGCTGTTTGAGACTTTGGGACTAGAAGGAGAGATCAGCCTGGCTCTGGAGAAGCTAGCAGAGTGGGCGGCTCCTCGGCCCGTGGAGAAGAACCTCCTCACCATCTCAGATGAGGTTTACATCCAGCCGGAGCCTCTCGGCCTCGTGCTCATCATCGGTGCATGGAACTACCCCTGGGCCGTTACCCTTCAGCCGCTGGTTGGAGCTATTGCTGCTGGTACTAAACACACCCATGCATCCTCATCCGTTTAAACTGTAGTTGAATTAGCTGTGTTCAGGTGCCCATGATCAACTTCCAATGGTATTTTATACCTGTGCAACTATCAGTAGACATTTCATTCACAACAGCAATACCTTCATGTTTTGTATATATGTTTTTATTGATGAGATGTTTCAATTAACTGAACAACAGTTGAGTAGTAATGTTAACTAGGTGAAAGAAGTCTTGACGTGACCGGGCATCTCATTGAAATGCTCTTTTGACATTTGATACACACTCCAGTTCAGTTGGTGGCGGTAAATTGTAACAACCTCCCATAAATATCGCAGAAGAAGAAGAAGCCGCTGTCTCTCCAGCTTCACCACTAGATGGCACTGTTTTAACACTAAAGGATGCGCGTCTGTCCAACTTTCAGGAAATGCAGCAGTAATAAAACCATCTGAGGTCAGCTTTCACTCTGCTAAGGTGATGGAGGAACTCCTACCACTCTATCTAGACAAGGTTCACCCCTTTCTTTGTTTTTATTTCTTTCTGTTAGCACATTTGAGGAGTTTTTAATGCCTGTTGTCCTCCGTAGGATCTATATCCAGTGGTGACAGGTGGAGTATCAGAGACTCAGGAGCTGCTGCGGCTCAGGTTCGACCACATCTTCTACACAGGCAGCAGCACAGTGGGCAAACTGGTGATGGAAGCCGCAGCTCGCCACCTCACCCCTGTGACCCTGGAGCTGGGAGGAAAGAGCCCCTGCTACATCGATAAGGACTGTGACATCACTGTGGCGTGCCGGTTAGTCTGAACGGTGCACCAGGACTGTGGAAGATTCATATAAAATTCAATATTTCTTATTCAGTTTTCTCTCTCACTGTTCCCAGTCGTATCACTTGGGGAAAGTTCGTCAACTGTGGTCAGACGTGCATTGCTCCAGACTACGTCCTGTGCGAACCCTCCATCCAGAGCAGAGTTATCGAGGAAATCACCAAGAACATCAAGGTTGGTGTTCAATAGGTTTGGTTTTACTTCCAGCATTAGGATCAGACTGTTGCACCTGGATTTATGAGATCAGCAGGTCACAGGTCACAGCAGCCTCAGGAACAATGTTGGGCAGCTTCAGTTAGCAAATATTTACGATAAATTACCGAACAAACTTTATCATCTCATCTTGATCCAGTTTTTTTTTCCCCTTTTTACACATCTTCACAGGAGTTTTATACGGACAATCCGAAGACCTTCGATGACTATGGACGTATCATTAACCAGCAGCACTTTAGGAGGGTCATGGCTCTGATGGAGGGGGGAGAGGTGGCTGTTGGCGGGGACAGCGATGAATCTGCGTGCTATATCGGTACATCTTGGGTTTAGCTTAATTTTTTACGCATTTAAAGTCTATGTACTTCTCCATTAACACCTCATCTTACTGTAAAAAATATAAAGCAAAAAATATCAAGGTGTGTTTAGTCACTTTTTAGAGTTGACACTTTTACTGATGTTTTCTCGCAGCTCCGACTGTGCTAAAAGATGTGTCGGGAGAATCCAAAGTGATGAAGGAGGAGATTTTTGGGCCTGTGCTGCCCATTATCACTGTGAGCGGCGTTGACGAAGCCATCCAGTTCATTAATGACAGAGAAAAACCTCTGGTTGTGTACGTCTTCTCCAATAAAAACAAGGTAAACATTTTGGCTGCACACATTTTTGTGTTTTGTTGTTCTTCCCAACCTTCGGAGGTGTTTGATTGACAGCTGATAAAACACGTGATGGCTGAGACGTCCAGTGGAGCTTTTCTGGCTAACGACTGTCTGGTGCACTTTACTGTCAGCGCCCTGCCTTTCGGAGGAGTCGGTGAGTGGCAGACAGTTTCTCCAGGTGCTGACCTCTTCTTATGCTTTCCATTTTCCTGACCTGCTCACCCACCTGTTCAGGTAACAGTGGGATGGGCAGCTACCACGGCCGGCACACCTTTGACCAGCTCAGCCACCTGCGCAGCTGCCTGATCAAGCAGCTGAAGATGGAGAAAGTCAACGCCATGCGTTACCCCCCTCACACCGCCAAGAAGATAGGCTGGGCCCGCTTCTTTCTGCTGAAGCAGGTCAACGTGTGCAGGCTGCAGCGCGTGGCCCTGCTGGCAACGTTGATCGGCTTAGCAGCGTTTGTGGTGCAGGTACAGGAGCAACTCTAATCTTACACTCAGACATAAACATTAACATAAACCCCTGTACCTGGGAGGGACTTCAAGCCATTTTTGGTTCAGGAAGTGTGTGTAAGAACGTGTGTTTACACACAGTTTCCCAGCATAATCAGATATGAGTACCCACCACTCCACATACCCACACTCCCACACACCGGCGACCTCACACAGCAATGGCTTTGTCCCCTGCAGACAAAGCAGAGTGTTGTGCTGGAAATCTGCCGCTCCCCCCTTCAATTACCCAGCATGCTTCAGTCTCTTCTTCTAAATAGCCCCCTTTGTTTTGTCCCACCCCGGCACCTTTGTTGACCACCGTCAATGCAGCTAACTCTGAATTCGAGCCTCACGTTTCCTTGCAGAGGTTCCTGCGCTGAGTGAATCCGAGGAGCAGCTGGTGCAACTGGGTGGAAACCAGTGCATCAGTGGGTGGACTCCAGCCTTCACCCGGGTCCATAACATTTCTCACTAATGTAGGCAATTAAAACAACACTGTGTTACGTCAGACATTTCCCTTGTTGGACGTTGTTTTAAATTATTTTATAAAAAATTAATTTCTCGCTAAATCCATCCTTTTGAATCATCTTTGCTGGTGTATATTAAACATTCTTTGTAGCCTCGCTCGTCACTTTCTGATCATTCGGCCGGTATATGAGACGCATTGACCTCCGCCGGTAAAGAAGTAGCTCAACAAGCAGGTGAGCTGCTAGGTACAGCCGTAATTTGGTGTAAAACGAGCTTTGACTGGTGTGTTTATCTGCAGCTGGCTGGGTGGGTGAGTCTGGGAGGGTGGAGCTCGGGGGGGCGGGCGTTGTCTTGTGTTGTCAAGGCTCTGGGTGTTTGAGGCGGTCAGACTGAAGCTGGTGGTCACGGCGAGCGCGACGCCCGGTAAAATGATCCCGCAGCGGCCTGACTGACTGTTGAACGGCGTCCAATGAGAGTCAGGCTGCGTGTCAGACATGTGAACGGCTGTCAGGTGGGACCAGTCTGGGCTCACTGAGCTGAAGAACTTACTGGACGTGTTTTGACTCCCGCAGAGGTCAGTCAACTCTTTACCTGCTGTCTATCAATGCACACTTAACACTTTTATAATGTCATTAACCAAATTTAAATATGTCTGCATTGTAAAGCAATCTTTTACATTAACATATGAAGTGGAATGAGGTTTGCTAGGAGTTTATTCTGTTCTTTGCTTGAATGTCTGCAACTTTAAGTTGTTAGAGAAAAGGAGTTTGAAGTTTGATTTTAAAAAAAGTTAATGATCATCAGCTGTATTCTATGCTGAACACCGACCTGTAGAATTATAAAAACCAACCTTATCAAACACTCTCAACATGCAAAGAACTCACAAGATAAACATTTACCATCTGTTTGTGTTATTTAGTGTTTATCGTAAGTCAGAGATCAGGCACCACTTAGGACACCTTAACAGATATCTTTATATTGTGCCAATTACAAAGACTTTATTAGGTTTTATCTTTCACGATTGTTATAAATGGAACTTTATTGCTTTATTTTTTCGGCTATGCGTCCGCTTACCTGGGCGTGTAAGTGCCTCAGGTTTACCACTGCTGTTGAGCTTCTTTTGCTTTAATTTAATTTCCAAGAGTATAAAACTAATGATTAGTTTAAATAAAATAACATTCAGAACAAGGTGGATTGTTGAATAAATATGAATAAAAGCCTTGGTTCTCTGGTCTTACCTAGAGGAAAACATCAAACACGTGGTTTGTACACTGAAATTCAGTAACCGATGACTGACTGTGTTTCTGTCTCCAGGCTGCTCTTCTCCGGCTGTTTACATGGAGCGGCAGGCCGTGCAGCGAGCCCGGGAGGCCTTCCTGAGCGGCAGGACTCGAGCCGTGGAGTTCAGGCTGCAGCAGCTTCACGCCCTGCAGAAGATGATCACCGAGAAAGAGACGGACATCTCCTCTGCTCTCAGACAGGACATCAACCGGGTGGGTGGAAACAGTGTTTCCCCTGCAGGGAACTTGGCCGCGTTGCTGGTTCTACTGACATTAGAACCACCTTGGGAATTAAACCACCTTCTTTTTTCCAGAGCCAGTACGACACTCCACTGTTGGAGCTGATTAGCATCGAAAATGAGATCAAACTGGCCATAGAGAAACTCTCAGAATGGGCAGCACCAAGGCCCGTGGAGAAGAACCTCCTCACCATCTCAGACGAGGCCTACATCCAGCTGGAGCCGCTCGGAGTGGTGCTCATCATTGGGGCCTGGAACTACCCCTGGGCCGTTACCCTCCTCCCCCTGGTGGGAGCCATTGCTGCTGGTAGGGATGGCTTTTTATGTGGTTTCAAAGAAATATTCTTCAAAGAGGGAAGCGTGTGAGAAATGCAAATCTGTGTTCTCTCTCTGCAGGAAACGCAGCTGTGGTGAAGCCGTCCGAGCTCAGCGAGTTCTCGTCCGTCCTCCTCCGCTCGCTGCTGCCTCACTATCTGGACAAGGTCTGTTGTTGATGGAGTCAGGAACAGTGCAGATATGTAAATGAGGCTGCTGTGTCAGCATGTGTCAGCGTGCGTTAGCGTCATCTGGACTGAGTCAGAGACGTCCCGGCACTGTTCCATCACCGGAACCTTCCTGATGATCTTTCTGCTCCAGGACCTGTACCCGGTGGTGACGGGTGGAGCGTCAGAGACTCAGGAGCTGCTGCAGCTCAGGTTCGACCACATCTTCTACACAGGCAGCGGCGCGGTGGGCAAACTGGTGATGGAAGCGGCAGCTCGCAACCTCACCCCCGTGACCCTGGAGCTGGGAGGGAAGAGCCCCTGCTACATCGACAAGGACTGCGACATCCGAGTCGCCTGCCGGTAACGGAGCGATGCGGTTAATGCTGCACAACGCACTAAACAGTTCATTAAAGTGTTCTAATGTAAGATCTAAAACACCACCTGCAGGCGCATCACCTGGGGTAAGTTTGCAAACTGTGGCCAGACGTGCATCGCTCCAGACTACATCCTGTGTGAACCGTGCATCCAGGGCCGAGTGGTGGAGGGCATCCGACAAACTCTGCTGGTACAACACCCGCAAGCCACATTTCCAGAAAAAAAAGCAAAAATTTAACTCTCCCAGTTAAATTTCCCAGTGGAAATGCGGCACGTATTTATGTCACTGTTCAAACTTTAATCCTTTGACCTATCTCAGGAATTTTACGGCCCTGATCCCAAGTCCTCACCAGACTACGGCCGAATCATCAACCAGCGTCATTTTAACAGAATCAAAGGGCTGATGGAGGGTTACACCGCTGTGGTGGGAGGACAGAGTGACTCCTCACAACGCTACATCGGTACAAAACTACACAAACCAACATAAGTTTAGCCTTAAGCTTTTTATATATATATATATATACACACACACACACTTTGGTTTTATTCCTGCAGCCCCGACTGTGCTGAAGGACGTGCCCCCTCACTCCCGGCTGATGCAGGAGGAGATCTTCGGCCCTCTGCTGCCTATAGTGACCGTGAGCGACATGGATGATGCCATCCGATTCATCAGCGAGAGGGAGAAGCCTCTGGCACTCTACATCTTCTGCTCCAACAAGAAGGTGAGAACAAACAACACGCAGGTTTGAACACATTTCAGTGATTTGATTTCTTCTTCTCTGTTTCTCAGGCGGTGAAGAGGATGATCGAGGAGACGTCAAGTGGAGGAGTGACGGTCAATGATGTGCTGATGCACTACACCCTCTGCTCTCTGCCGTTTGGTGGCGTTGGTGAGACTCGAACCGTACAATCCACGTCTGGTTCAGGCCACAAATACACTCAAGAGTCAGTGACAGGTGTGCTTCAGACTCTTCTTCTGATTTGTTATGTCCCCTCCAGGTCAGAGCGGTATGGGTCGTTACCATGGTAAACACACCTTTGAGCAGCTGAGCCACCAGAAGGCATGTCTGGTCCGCTCCCTGGGCATGGAGAGCATCAATCTGTCCCGCTACCCTCCTCAGGACCGCCGGCGGGCTCGCAGGGCTCGCATGGCTCTCACATCTCCTCTGATCGACATGTCCAAGAAGACTCTGGTGTGGGCCGTCGTGGCCACCATCCTGTGTTTGGGCCTGCTCGTTACGCTCTTGGTCATCCTGCTCATTGCTTCAGGCCTCAACTGCACCTGCTGGTTCTGGAGAGGTTTTTACTACTAAACACCCCGGAAACATACGTCCACTGCAGAGATTCGGGTCCTATTTGGTGTTCAGATATGTGAATCCTAAAAAAATATCTTAACCTTTTGATCTAACGGTTGTAAAAAAAAAAAAAACTGACCAACAAAGAATCCAAACTCTGGGGAATTACTAATAGAAGTAAAACTACAGCTCTGGAAAAAATTAAGAGACCACTTCAATTTTTTCTGAAATCAGCATCTCTACATGTTTACATTTTTTTTTGGAATTTGGAAGAAATGTTGGCAGTAGTTTAAAGAATGAAACTAAAATGTTTATTTTACTCAAACATATACCTATAAATAGTGAAAATCAGAAAACTGATAATTTTGCAGTGATCTCTTAATTGTTTCCAGACCTGTACATATATAATATACTTACAGCTTTGCAAAAATAAATCATATATGTATTTTGCTAATAAAATATTTTGAATATATTCCATTATTTTGTGATGGTATTTCGCACTACTAATACAAATCTATTTTTTATTTGACCACCAGGAGGCAGAAAGCTACAGAAAAGACTGCGCTGACTAATTAAAGCGAAGAAGAAACCAAACGGCAGCGGAATCATAACAAACTTTGACATATGTAGAGGAAGTTTTGCATTAAAAGGTTTAACATACAATAACAGTTAACGCATGGTGACGGCTTAAATGGCCTCAGTTAGCCCCACTCTAATTTGGTCAAAGTGCACTCGAGCCTCCCTTTGTAACCTTTGAGCAGAAGGCCCCACTGCTATCAGCATATCAGGCTCTCAGTGTTTCGTCCCAGGATGCAAACTGACAGATTGATCCGGCCCGTGTGGATTCATCCTGGCGGTCAGCTCGAGAATCAGCTGCCACCTCAGCACCGGGCTGCGGCTCAAGCAGGACTGTTGCATAACTGCAGCAGGTCAGAAACACGACTTTTCTCAGAGAAACTGTTCAATCACTAAACTGCTCAGTCGCTGGACGGATGAACTGGAAATGTAAATAACTCATAGTGTGCAGATGCACACGCCAACTAGAACTGAGTCAAGTATAAGAAATTCAGACCAACTGTAAATTTGAATTTGTCCACTGGAAACATTAAACTCTAACGACTGGAAATACTACTGCAATTTCCTTAGTTTATTGTTTGCTCCTGCGCAACATCTCCGTGCCACTAGGGGGCGATAGTGTCAAAATAACCAAGGTACCATGGCGAAGCGATTTATAAGATCGACCGCGTGCACTGTTATGGTAATTTCAATTTAAACTTTTTGTTTTTTTTTTTTTAATCATTACATTAGGTGTACCCTGGTAAAAGTGACCATAAACGGACACATTTGATAATCTTGTGTGTTCTATAGTGCTAATTTTAATTTAGGCAGTCAGGCACCTAATTAGCATCAGGGTCCTTCATGTGTAACTGTAGTTCCATTCTAAAGACTTGACTGATCGGCATCTTTAGGTCATTGTTGCCGGAAGCCGGTTGACGTAAACATTTGACGTTTAAATTTCCTTAAATTTCGTCGGTTTTCACGAACTTACGACTGTGATGCCTTCACGTGTCGGATCAATATGATCGGTTATCGATCACTACGTTCAGCATTAATTTGTGCATTTTCTGTGTCTAAATAGTTTTAATAATGTGCCTTTTAACAGCCAATATACATTTCAGCCTCTGGTAAACTGCAAAATCCTGCAATCCGTTACTGACAGGCAGTAAGCGTTGCTATGGTAACTGCTCAGCGTCTTTGTCCCCCCAACCTTGAGAATACTAACGAGTAACAGTCTTGTGCAAGGTGTTTTGGTTGATTGCGGTTCATTGACTGCAGCTGTGAGAGCCACACCTCTGCAGATGGTTTAAGGTGATGATGAAGTGGGCGGAGTCAGGGGCCTTAAAAAAGGCTGCACAGGCAGGTGAGGTATATGCAGTGATGGAGACCAGGCAGCTGATTGTTTGGGGCTTTGCAGTCGCATGTCTCAGCGACGCCCGCTTCCTCAGAGTGGTTGTGCCAACTTACTGGGACGCCGACGTGAGGCCTGCTTTGATGGAAGACATGGTGGAGGGTGCAGCAGTCCCTGAGAGAGACCACTCCAGGGAGCCTGCTCAGAACCCAGACCAACCCCAGGGCAATTGGATCCGTCCTGCAGTTGAGAAGGTCCCACAAAAGTTCCCGGATGGCCAGTCGGCTGTGCTGAAAAACCCCAGTCACCTGCTTCAGCAGCAGTCAGTAAAGACCGACCGCCTTGCTGTGAGGTGCAGTGAGAGTAAGATCCAGGTGGAGGTGAAGCAGGACCTGATGGGGAGGGGAAAACTGATAAATCCAGAGGAGCTGACGCTTGGTGGATGTTCTCCCATAGAGGTGGACAACTGGGCTCACGTGCTGGTGTTTGAGTCTGAGCTGCACGGCTGCGGCAGCATGCTAGTGGTGAGGAAGCCTTCGCTTACTGCCTGTTTTTTAGTAACATCAGAAACTAACCTGCTGTCTTTGCTTTTAGATGAAGGAGCACACGTTGATCTACACCTTCACGCTCATCTACCAACCCAGAAAGACAGACAGCACGCCCATCGTCCGGAGCCAGCGCGCCCTCATCGGCGTGGAGTGCCACTACCAGAGGTGACTCCACCTGGACCGAGAACTACTTTAGTGCACACGGCGAACAAACCGGCTCAAGTGTAACTGGAATAATTGCTTAGACGCGTTTCGTTATTCAGAAGTAACTCAAAATCCTGTTTTGACAAATTAAATGTTACATTTCAAGAGATTTTTTTTGTAAAATAAAGCATGTATTCAGTATGTGATCTCTACTCTTTTTTTTTTTTTTTTTTTTTTTTTTTTTTTTTTTTTTTTTTTTTTAAAAAACGGCTTTTAACTAAATGCCACACATGGTAAAGGAAATGAACTTTAAGAAAAGAGTTAAAATCTTCTATAGTAAGAGTGTTTATAAATGACAAACCGGTGAATAATTAGTGTTATAGATGACGTGTGGCATTTTATCTGCTGACTCATGAAGTGACCTTTAACCCCGAATCCAGCTGTCAGGTAGGACAGAAAAACTCTCAACCTGGAAGCAAACGAGGCGTGGAGGCTGTGTGACCCACCGTCAGCCTTCCACTGGCCTGGGTCAGATCAGTTTGGATCATTTTAGCTCTAATCGCTGACACGTGTTTTAAATAGAGTCTTTCCGGTCTTTGAGAGCCATCTCTGAATACTTGGACAGCGGAAACATCCATGACCAAAGCGGTGAGGAGTGAGTCATCTGGAGCCTCTTAGTTGCTTCTGGATCTTTTCCTGCGTCTCCAGGCCTGCTGTTATAGCTGTTTATCCACATGGAGGCTATCTGCAGTTAGCCAGTCGTGTCTTCAGAACATTCTCCCCCTGCTGAGGACAGTAAATACTATCAGATCCTGCAGGATGGAATGATAACAGGAGTGGTTTGTTCCTGGCGGGCTCCGCTCTGTTGTGTTTTCAGTCCTTCCTGGAAGATTTCCTGCCCCCCTCCCCCAGACTGTGGGTCTGCAGCTCAACTGATTTGACCCCTGCAGCTACTTCACCCACCATCAACGATATCTCCCCTTTTAGCTAATGCTTCTAAGCTACCAGCTATCCTGAGCACTGGGTTGTAAGTAGGGGGGGTGACCTCTTTTTAAAAAATAAATGCATATCTTTGGTGTTTTTTCTCCCATAATCTCTTCTGGTTTTTCAGTCTTTGACCACTGAAGCATCCAACAGGGGACACTAATGAAGCATGATCTCTGACGCGCTGCTATCTGAAACAAGGCCCTCTGATGTCATGTGACATCAGCAGCATCGCTGACACGAGCACACTTTACAGAAAGGTCAAAGATCCATTTCCTGGGTTAACCATCTAAGTTTTAACACATGCTGTTATTTTAAGAAAACACTGCGAATAGACCGTTATAGTGTGAGATGAGTTGTCCACTGGCGTCTCCTCATTGGATGCGGGAAGAGCTTTTCAAACATTTATTAGACCCAGCAGGAATAACTGGGACATCTCAGGCTTTTAGCATCTTTCTAAAACCACATTTTAACATCCGTAGGCGGATCAAAGCTTCTTCAAACAGTTATAATTAAACCCATTATTTAGCCTCTGCTAATGCTGCTGTGTGTGTTTGTTGAAGAGCTGCTGTATTCCGACTGAAAGGTTAACTATGCTGCGTGCGTGCGTGTGATAGAGGAACATTGGTCGGTGCCCTTGTTTGCCATCTGTCATTGCTCGTATATTACAATCTACGTGAACATGGCAAACATTGCAGCATCCGTGACATCCTGGAGAATATACGTAGTTTCCCTGTTTCCATTATCGCTGATGTCACTCAATATTATTTAGCAACATGTATTTAGAATACAGGCAGATTTTAGTAGTTTCCTACAAATATTAATACCCTGGGCTAGTTTTTTTTTGGACTTTGTTAATTTGTTGTCATCGCTGAGTGGAATTAGTTGAATTAGTAAGATAACTGTAAGCTAATCACCATGAACTCTAATGTAGGTTTAGTGCCAGTTAGCTACAATGCTAAAGACAACTGTAATTGTAGTCATTTCCTGCTAAGCAGAAGCCTATTACCAGGATTTTTAAGCACATTATCATCACTTGTGGTTTGGTCTTCAGTCATAACAGTAGAGAAGTATTTGCTTCTTCTGCTCTACAAAGTTGTTATTGCTAGCTAAGCGTCATAACAGATGGATCCTGTGTTAGATTCTATTATTTACCCTAATGACATAAAACTGAGTCAAATGTCATGACTGACAGCAGCCAGGGCTCAGTTCTGCGATGCTACGGCTGAGGAAAGGGTGACATATCACACCTGAATGGGTGTAGAGTGCCAGGCCCACGTGTTCTCGACAGAACAGTTCTTGTTCTGGATGAATCATGAGATGTTTTGCATATGTTTTCATTTCAGATGCTGATCTTTCAAAAACACACGCCGTGACACATTCAAACGCCGCCCGGCCCACAGGCCAGAGCAAATATAAGGAGGAGAAACATCATCATACAAGCCAGGAAATCTGTGGCTCAGGCCTTGTTGTGCTGGTTTCCATGACAGCAGGGAGGCCAAAAGTGTGTCCTCATCGTAAACAGCTAACATGGAAATGGGTCAGATGGCAGAGTAGCTCAGAAGACTGGAATCATTAGTAAATCACACACTTTAATCACAGTTTTCACCGCTTATCTGCAAGAATAAGAAAAAGATCAAAAAGAAAAAGATCAGTGCTTTGTTTGCACCAGTCTGCACGCAGGTTTTGGGAAACTTTCCGACGTGCTCCCTCTTGTCTCTCACACGGGCCCTGAAATATGCACAGCTGCCATCAGCTGGAGACTCGCTCTTTACTTCAGATCCCACAAAATCCACCTTTAAGCGTGGTGTCAGGATCCGCTGATGTGGGGTTTCGCGTCCCTGACTGGTTGACTCACCGAGCCGCGCCGCTGCACATCCTGGAGCTTGACTTGATCAGCTGTGACAGTTTCAGTTTATCCACCTCATGTCAGGCGGAACTTGCTGTACCTCACCATTCCTGACGCTGACCCCGGGTCAGTTGTCGGACGCGCTCAGAGAATGAAGCCAAAAGTTAAGTCTCAGTGTAGGAAAACCTCACATTTTTCCCATTTTTGCAGGAAAAATCACGATTTATTTTCAGCTGTAATGTAAAAATACGTGTATCATTTGTTCGTTTGTTTTCTGATTTAAAACGGAAACTGAAAAAAAGGAATATGGAGTAATTCTGGAAAAAAACGGAAGTTGTAAACATGCTCTTCTTCCTCAGCTGTCCTTGCTGTCAGATATTGCGGCGAAGACGCGATTAGCGGTGGCCCTGTCCATCTTAATGAGCGTGTCTGGACGACATATTTGACTCGCCGGAGCCATCTCCTCTAATCTGAACGTCGACTTGGAGGCAGAAGCTCTGACATGGCGCAATCAGGAGGTCCTTATTGGAGGAGACTGTCGTCCTGATCGAGCTCAGGTTTCGCCAATGAGGCACCAGCGAGGGCCAGCGCTCCCTGGAGCATCAGCAAAGTGGGACGAAAATACAATAAACTGTCAGGGCCAATTAAACAATAAATGCATTAGGCCTGGCTGGCCCGTCGTTAGCATGTTTGCAGCAGAAAGGATGCGCGGATTGTTTGGCGTAATGTGAAAATACTGCCTAGGTCAGCGGAGAGGATGTAAATTCATGTGCTGCAGACTCCGCCCGAGCCATCAATCCACCTCACTGTGGACGGGCCGAGACGTGGGATGGATGAGCAATCTTTTAATGGAGTCCAGAGCGGGCCCGATTCACGGGCCTGCTTCATCAGCCATTAGCATTTACTGTAGCATTTAAAGACTTCACACATAAGTAACCGTACAAAGGCCAAAGACAGACGCATAAATCTGACCTGCTGGCTTCGCTGCGGAGCGACAGCCGATCGATGATTCTGATCGATGGTTCTGTTAGCGGTCGGCTACAGTTCAGTTCTGCATGGTTCTGTAGAAGATCAGAACTCTGCATCAATACTGACCGAAGATCTGTCTTCAGTATTACAGAAATACAGAAAACATGTTTGTGGTCTGTGTTGTGTAGAACTCATAACTCTTGAGCTAGCATGCAACAGCTGTGCTTTTTAACACTTTAATTGCTTAAGTTTGCTGTTCAGCATTTACTGTTACCAAATTAAAAGCACACCTTTTTATGCTCTCAGTGTCAAAGATTTGGTGGCATCTAGTGGCGAGAATACAGAATGGATATTCTGGAGGGGGGCCTGCCTCTTTATATAAAGGTTGTCTGCTGTTTGTTGAATCTGGTGCTAAATTATCGGTTTTCTCCATCTCTGCACCAGGCTCGAGCATCAGTTTAAAAGCTTTCTGGCAGAAGCCGAAGACAATGAAGACGGAGACAGAAGAGGGTCAGTTTGTGACAAATGCATTAGAGAGGACTGCTCTATTATTGCAGAGAGAGAAGCATCAGGATTATCGGCTGATGAGCTAATGATGAGAAGCATTCGGCTGAGAGCTGCTCCTCTGGCATCAACTTAACGAGCAATGTCAGAGAGATTGACCCTCTGTTTTCTTAGCATTTATTAAACTAATGTTGTGTTTAATGCAGGATCAATAGCTCTGCATGAAGATGACTGGGATGGAGCACACGCTGATGATGTGAGAGCATCCATCAAAAACCTGGCAGAGCTGATTAGTTCTGAGCTCCAGTAAGGATGCTGCTGCTGCTGCTGCTGCTGGGACTGTTACAAAGCTGCTTCACACTTAATAAAAGCTTTTTTTAAGTTGAGGGAGGTGCAGAGACCATTAAAATGTGCATTTAATGCACATTGCAAAGAGCAGTTATTTTGATGTTTTATGGAGGCAGAAAATCATGGGTGTAGCGACGCTTCCTCCAGGAGAGTCTCTGGTATCAGATCTTAAAATGCCCAGTAAAGAAAATACTTAATAATAGTTATTAATACTTAATAAGAGCACTTCTGCTCCCCTTCAGTAGTGCTTCATGTCGAAGCCGCTTCACCTTGCAACACTCTGGATATTTGTGAATCTGGGCCAAGTTCCTTCTGCTCCCCTCAGCCCTCCTCTGCTGTCAGGGGCTGAAAAGCTGTTCACTAATCAGGGCAGATGCGGAGCTGCTAATTGGGACAGAAAAATCTGAAAGAAGTTGTTCAAAATCTGACAGCCTTTTTTTTTTTAATGCTTCCGTTGTGTCTGCTTTTACTTATCACAACATATAAATCAAACTTTCCTCCAGTCATTGATTAAGTGTTGTTTTTTTCTGTTATATAAAAGCCTTGGATGCATATATGTTTAACTCATCGAGTGGGTGGGGTTTTTGCTTTGGCCACGCCCCCATCGCGTCACTCTGCCCCTCCTCTGCATCTGGAGCCTTACCCTTTGACAGGATCTGACTGACTGAGGTCATCCTTAGCCTGAAATTCACCATATGGGGCGCGTCCAGGGAGGATTTGCTCGTCATGTTTACTGCTTAATAGCTACAGTTTAGCCCAGGCTAACCACGCAGCTGCAGAGCTACGCGATGCCACGTACCGATATCTCCCTTGACACGAGTTCACATCCGTTGAGGGATGTGAACTATTTGCTCAGCATGTTTTATGGCGGTATTAAAGTGTAGCAGTGGAGTTCAGCCTTGGCTGGAGTCAGAATAATCTGTCACAAACATGCCCTTCTTGTGGCCTTCGGGTTTGTGCGTCTCATGCTCGTCATTCCTACACCGTGTGGTTTCGTGTGGGTGGACTGACGTGGCGTCTGCTGGAGCTCAGTATTTTCATGTTACAGTTGAATGTGCTCCCCTGCAAAACTTTGTATTTTTGTGCAGCACCTTGAAGAAACGAATTCAGGTTTTAACAAAGTAAAGTAACAAAATCATCCCACTGATGAGATGTGGTATTATTAAACCAAAGTACTTAAGTAAATCCACTCTTGAAGCAATTTGTACTAAAGTGAATACTTATTTAGTCTATCCCTGTTCCAGTATAACCAGTCTGTTAGCATTTTAGCTATTAGCTGCTCGCCACTTCTAGGGTGTGTTTGATGTCGATGCTCTTGCATACTTTCGGGTGGTGCATTCAGACAGACATTTAAAATAGTCTAAAATACAAAGTACACATCATTATTCTTCCACTCCTGTAATTTATCTGTGTTGAGAAACCTTGGTTTAACAACCTCCCACGGAAATGTGCAAGGCAACAGCGGGTTTCTTCACAAATCTTGCATGAACAAAGAGAGAGAAAGAAAGAGAGAAAGAGAAACGACATAAAATATCTTACAGGAGAAAAAGAAATGACGAAAACTGTCCTTCGATCCTGTTGTGGTGGAAACACAATGTGCTAATAAACCACACGCTAAAATTTAGACGTGCACACTGGCACTTCTGAGTTCCTGGTTTCAGTCTGTTCCACTGAGCATGGTGATATTAGCATGCAGCACAGCATAAATAAGTGTATGCGAGGTATCGTTGTGTTCTAAAAGTGATGTCTGACCTCAGCACCTTGACCTTTGCACCTCCTGTCAGAGGAGCAGGGCATTGTTGGACATCACACATTTCCTCCCATTTTCTCCCGTCTCTCATCCGCTCTCACACTGCGGCGGACCCTTGAGCAAAGGTCCGCTGGGGGAGCATTGTGAAGGCCGCTATTCCTGCCGCCATCCATCACCATCGTTTTACCTCCTTGAATGAGGGTCGAGTGGATTGGGGGGAGACTTAGGTGGTGAAGTAACGTTGCATCAGTCCGTCAGCAGTTAGCACTGTTGCTGATGTAGCTGAGTCTGGTGGGAATTATGAACGATGGTCAAAACCATCTTTTAGACGCCGCCGTCATCGTTTTACTTAGTGACCCAAAGGTGACTATACTGATATCCTCTGGGGGATATCAATATGTTTAAATATTTAAATAAATCGGATTTCCAGTTATTTGCTGTGGACCCTGTTATTTCTTCACGTAAGTCTTGTCGGTTTTTTTTTTTTTTTTAATCATAAATGTGGTTGTAAACCCCAGGAAGCTGGCGACTTCAAGAGCTGCTGCTGCCTTGATAAGTATCTGGATCAGCTATCAAAACAGTCACACTCGTCTTCTTTTTCTCCGTCTGCTCGTATCGGATGACGCGCTCTTTTGAACTCTGCAGGAGTTGCAGAGTGCTGCTGACTCTTCAGTGCGACTGAAACCAGAGGCTCCACAATAATGGCATCATTGATCACTGCCCACTTTCCCCTCTTTGTCCCCTCTTTTCAGCGGTTTCGCTAGCTGGAGAAAATGTTTCTGAAACTGAAAAGATTGCTTTTAGAAGGCTCTTAGTGTTGTGGCCTTGGTCTTTTGCTGACCTTCAGAGGACGGTGGGTGTCCTCCAAGAAACAGAAACTTCTTCATCTTCATCATGTGCTGATGATCTCCTGAATCGGAATGATTTTGGCCTTCGTGTAGCTTCAGTATTTGTGGATGACAGGAATTGTGCTTGCTTAGTGTGTCGTAATAAACTGACGAGACTTCGGGGACCATGACCACGTATTTCAAAGGCATATTTCTGTAATATCAAAGCCAGAATTCCGTGATTAATCAACATAGTCTGTCTCAACATAACTGACACTTTCAGTTGGGTCACGTGACCTGGTAACGCAAAAAAGCTGTTGTCATTGCCGTTTTATGAAACATACCAGATTCCGATCTGTTAAGGAAGTAGTTACATGAAATTGTTGTCTCGTGCATGTGGCATCTGAACAAGGTTTGCATTTTATGCAATAAAATGTACTGAAATAGACAAACTAAACAATCCTGACGTGTGCGACGTTATCTGATCGCTTGGTTCCTTATTATTAAATCTATTACGTGTCCTGCGCGTTTAAATCTACCTTAGTCCCGCCCTTTGCCATTTTGACGAATCAGCGCCGCTCACACACATCTCCTCCCCGAGTTTCTGACCAATCACAGCCCACCTCTCAAGACCAGCAGAACGGGCTGCTCTGGTCCTTCTGCCCTCCTTCAGTCCCTCAACCACCAGCGCAACAAGCTCACCTACCAAGCGACGGACCCCGTCTCCGGACACAGAAAATGCCCGGAAAGTGACCCCAGATTCCCGCTGGAGGTTGGCACCGGACTGACTGGAGCGACAGACCGGAGTCTCCTGCGCCGTACCGCAGCGTCGGTAGGTTTCGGGGCGCTGTGGCGTTGGTGTAAAACCCGTCTCCTGTTTAGCTTTGGGGGTTCGTGACCGCTCGGTTCCGGCATTCCGAATTACCGCTGTTCTTAGCTTCATCTTAGCCGAATCCTCCTTCTTACCCTGCGGGTTATATAACCTTTCCCATGTTATCTCTCAGGACTGATGAAGACGCTGTTTTGGGTGATATATTATCACACAAATCATGGCTGTCAGTACATGTAGCGGCGGTGTGTTGATGGAGGACTTTTACGGTACAGTTCCGAGGAAACAAACAAAATAAAATAAACCATAAACCTGATTTACTGGCATTTTCAGTCGAGTTCGTATGTACAGACGTTAGGGCTCAACATACCTAATACCTCCACGTATTTACTTGGACATCACGTATCCGGAAAGGTCAATAATCCTCATTTAGTCCCAGTAGCCAAGTCAGGCGGTCGCACTGTAAACTGAGATATAGAACACACATTCAGGGCACACACACATCTAGCACGTTTCCTGCACATGTGGTTTAAATTAGGCCAAAAGAGAAGTCTTCATATGTAACTTTTCCACTATAACAGACAGTAGCTCTGTGTCTCGACACTGGTGGCTTCATATTTCCCAGTATGCCACTGGAAAGAACATAACAATGCGGCTAGTGCGAGGTTAAGACTTTTGAAGGTGTCTCCAGGAAGGACAGAGCCACGCTTGGTTCCAGTGTCTCTGTAGCCATCGTCTGTGGCCTGGAGGTGGTCCACAAGACCGCTTCTCCAGCTGTGGACCTGGATTCCTCAGACCCTCATCTGAAGCAGTCATTACAGGCCAGCAGCTGCGCCACCGTGGAGCGCAGGCTGTCCTTCCAGCCGTGCGCTGATGTCCACCTTTGTGAAGTGTCTCCAGAGAACGCTCGCTGATGCGGAAGATGGCGTCAGATCTCCTCCGCAGCTTGAAAGTCTCGATCGAAGGGCCAAGGCTGAGCGGTCGGGGCCCAGAACTGTTGTGACGCAGCCGTCTTTACGTTTGTTTATGTTGTTGTTTGGAGAGAAGGGAAAAAAGAAGAGAATTTTGGAGCTTGGTGCCCATCCACACTTTGGTCAGGTTTCCGTGGCAACCTTCAGTATGAGTTCATGTGATAGATGGAAGTAAACTGCCTGTTTTAGGACCTTGGAGGTTGGATGAGTGCAGCAGTTCTTCTCTCTTTTAAAAGTAAGACATATTAGTGAAATTGTCATGTATGTTCTCATAAATACGCTCATACCTGAAGGTATGTTTTGCTCAACATGGAAGTTCAAACATGCCAATCAGCCTCTAGTGGCCGGATGCAATAGATGCTTTTTTTTTTTTTAATATTCAGAAATTCTTCTCAACTTTATGTTGTTTCATTTTACGTTCATGCAGTTGCTGGTTTGCATTCTTTATTTGACTTCAGTTTGGAAAAAGAAGAGTCCAGTCCATGCGTTGTGCTGTTGTGATAATTAGAATAGCAACAAACGCACATGCTGCTCACTGGGAATTTGCTCGTGTCCGTGTCAGCCAGTCGCCGGACTGGTCGGCCGTGTGTCGCACACGTTTACATCTTTGCGTCCGTCGTCTGGTTGTCTGCCAGGCTGAAGCTGCTTTAGTGCAGTGACGGCGATGCTGAAGGATGTTAAATTGATCCTGCCGTCTGCGCTGAGCCGTATACTTGCAGGCGAGACTGCCGTGACCTTTGAGCACTTCCTCTGTGTGCGAGCTGTTTAAGTGACACCTTACATGTGTGGTGACGAAGGAGGCCCAGCTGTTGCAACGAAAAACTGGTTTGTTCTGCCTCCCAGCATGGATTAATGCCATGTAGCGCGACGCAACGCAGAGGACGCCTTTGACTCGGCCTGCTCGCAGTCTGGTTTTTCATTTCCCAGAATATCTTGAAACGGGTCTCGGTGTGCAGATCTGCTAGCAGATTAAAAAGTTCTGGTTTGTTCACCTGCAAACCATCAGCTAGTTGGGGGATTTGTGGGTGTTTTCAAAGCTTAGCGCTTCAGCTGGGTCAACCACAGCGGCTAGCAAACCTCTACAAGGTCAAGCAGTAAGATGATGGTGCTTCTTAGTCAGAGCTCAGGAAATACCCACTGTATTCTCTTTATTACCTGGATCACTGTGTGTGTGTGTGTGTGTGTGTGTGTGTGTGTGTGTGTGTGTGTGTGTGTGTGTGTGTGTGTGTGTGTGTGTGCGTGCGTGCGTGCGTGTGTGTGTGTCATCCTTTATCTGTTAAAAAAGGTGAGGGGAAGATGTGATTATGCCCGTACCAGCTCATTAATTTGTCCAGGTTGGGTTTTAAACAAGCGAGGCTAGTATTTGCCGCGTTGCTGTAGGCTGTCACACCATTGTTGGGGGTGACGAGTCATTCCAGGGGCTCTTTCGTTCTTCCTGTGCAGATTTATCGGATCTGTCTCACCTTTAATTGCACACACAGCAGCTTCTCGCGGGCCATAAATTGCGCTTGTGTGCGTAAGCAAACCAAATCCCCCGAGAACACAAGGTTGACTCAAGCTTTGCCCTGATGAGGGGGTGGAGGATGACTCGTTTGCCCTCGTCTTCTGTGGTGTTTGCCCTATAATCCATGCACCTAGTACCAAATTAGCATTCCAGCTAGGAAAAAGCAGCCCTGGTTGATCTTTCACATGATTCTTGCTAATGTAGAGTGGCTGTGGTTTTGCTGTGCTGAGGTTTTCAGCAGTATGTGATTTATGATGGAGCCTGAAGGTTGGAGCTCGTGGTCGGGGTAAAGGCCACAACCCGGCTGAAGAATGCTGCAAATCACAGCACTGATGAGCCCTATTAAAGGTCTACTCATTAACCAACAATCTGATGAGCACATTTGTTTGTTCTTTGTTTTTAGCATCGCTCACGAGCGACACCTGGTGGTAGAGACTTTTTTGATTTGCATTTTGGTAGGAGGTCATTTTATCCAAAAAGCCTCTGCTTGTTTTGTGCTAAATGTGGGTTTAACTCCATCATTCTAAAGTTTTTATTTGCTGTGAAACGATGTTGTGTTCCGTGTCCAGCTCCTGCTGCGCCGGAGACTTTCCCAAACTCCGTCGGCCCTGTTGGGAAACCAGACGGGGGCTTTGGGGAGCTGCCAGAACTGCACAGGCTTTTGTATCCCTTCTCAAGCCTCTCTTGCTTCCGGAATGTGGAGACGACTTGTGTAAACTTTAGTTGATGGAAACTATGGGGCCGAACGCCGTCCCACCTCCCTGTGCTGCTTCTCTTGAAGATAGCAGCCGCTAGCTCTGCGCCACATTCCTGAAAAGGTCTGCCTCTTCCTGATTGTTGTCTTCCCTCGAATGTTTTTATTTTGGAAAATCCCCTGCGTGATGATTTGATGTGTTCTCTTCTGTGACCTCGACCTTGCTCACTTCCTGTCCGTGGCTCGGTTGCTCTGCCCTTGAGCACAACACCCCGGCGATCGCTCCAGATACCGCCTACCAGGCATCCGAAGATTGGAAGACATTTCCAGCCAGGTGACGTTCTTTCCCAGGTTGTGGTTTGATTCCTGGCCCAGCAAACCCTGCTCACCTCCCGGTTCTCCGGCTCGTCCTGGTTATTAAGTGTTGCTGTGGTTTGGTTTCACCGTTGCTCCGCAGAGAGCAACTTCAGCCGCCGCTGCTGCCCCTAACAGATCAATGGGAAGAATCTCCCACGAGCAGGATACGGTAACAGGAGAGAGGAGCCGCAATTAATTTACCACAGACACGTTTCAGCGCTGGCGCAAGGTGGAACACGACTCTGCTCTGAAGCTGCGCTGCAGCGAAGAAGGATGCAGACTGAAACGAACGCCGGCTGCTGTTTGTGTGCCGTTGCTGAATCTCTAAGTCACGACTAAAAGACCAGCCTTCTTTTTGAAGTTGCAGCAAGCGTGCAGAGACTGCGGGCTTCTCCGCTCCTGGCCCCTCCTTGTGACGCTGAATCACTGAAGGGAAGAGACAAAGATGTGCGACTGCGTGGGTGGGCCGAAAGAAAAGAGGGAGAGCAGCCACAGGAACACGAAACACCGGTTTTCCCAGCTCAGTTTTTCAGGCCGGGAGTCGAATGCGTGGAATCACTGCTGATGATTGGTTGTCAAAGACGTTTTTTATGTGACATCGCTGCTTCAGAGGAGAGGATATTTGCTTAAAAAGGCCAGTTGGCTCGTTAGGCACCGACAGGAAGTTGGCACCGTTGCGCTCGCTAGCTTATTTTTGGGTCTTTTCTCTGTGTGATGTATAGATTAGCCTGAGCTCATCTGGACCAGATGCTAACCACGCTGATTCTCAATGCCGTTTGGACGTGTGGACACGTCTCCACTGGAGCTTTGCCTGCATGTTTGCTGTTCTGGCCTGTGTGATTCATTCAGGAGGAACTCGCAGGGTCCTCGACGTCGCCGGCCAAGTATGCAGAACAAGCTGTCCTAAACACTCGTGTGTGTGTGTGTGTGTGTGTGTGTGTGTGTGTGTGTGTGTGTGTGGAGAAAACAGTTTTTTTCCTCTCCAGACTTTCCAAATCTCAGCGTCGCTTCCAAAGTCGTGTGCTGGCCGAGCTGGAAAAGCGGCTGATTCAAACTTCCCGAGGTTGCAGTGAGGATAACGCTGGCTGGCGTGGCTCTGCTGCGTTGAGCTCCAGCTCTTCACTAGGGCAGCTGCACACACACACACACACACACACACACACACACACACACACACGAGCCGCGATGGAAAGCAGCCTGCTACATACCTGTCACATTCCTGCTGCAGCAGAACACGCTAGCGCTCCGCTTCGTGCTGCAGACGGACAGAAAGCGTCCCCGTGTGGCTGTTTGTGGGTCAGAACCTGGTCTAAACCAAAGTTTGATCCGTTCTGCTGCAGCGTGTGTTGGTCCTTGCTGACTTGCGCTTTAGGATTCTAGTATTGTCTTTGATAAGCTTTCAGGTCTGCGCTGGCCTGCTGAGGCTCGCTCTTGTCCTCCCTGCGGCTGTGGCTGCGGGGCCAGCACGCAGGAAGGCCCCCGACGGACAAGCCGCAGTAAGCCTGCAGCCTTTTCTTCCCAGCAGCAGGAGAAAAGCTGCCAGCTCACTGCGGTGTGCAGGATTTATGTGTGGGAAGTGTCTGAGCAGGGGAACACGCTACCCTGTCCACAGAAGGAGCACGTGTGCACGCCAGCCAGTGTGCAGATGTGCTGTTTTACAGCAGAGTTTTGGTCTTTCTGTTCCTCTCAGGGTATTTTAGATCTAGATCAGTGTTTCTCAAAGGACCAGTGAACCCTTAAACACTCACGGAGCACCTGACTCTAAACAGCCCCCAAAACAACATGCTAAGTAATGATCGGGTGCTGGTATGACAGATGCGTCAGGAAATATACAATAAAGTACATTTTTCAAATCTCGGGAGTTCAAGAAACGCTGATTTTACACTGAATTTTAAGTATTGAAAATTCAAACTTTAAATGTGATTTGTTACAGGTCACCTCGCGGACCACTAGGGGTCACCTCGCGGACCACCGGTGGTCCGTGGACCACTCTTTGAGAAACACTGATCTAGATGAACGTTATCCTGGTTTATTCTAGAACTAATCAGCCGTCTGTTGTGTCTTTTGTGCTTCCATCCAGGACTCATGGAGTTGGGCACTCATCACCTGGATCCATGCCCGGTTCCCAGCAGGAACACTTAAAGGGCGGGAACCTTAATCACCCTTCCCTTCCTTCCCCCCGTCCCTCCCCCGGGTTACCCCTGCGCTGATACTTTCTCGTCCCGTCTGGCCTGAAACATGATCGGCAAGCTGAAGCAGAACTTGCTGGTGGCCTGTCTGGTGATCAGCTCGGTCACGGTTTTCTACCTGGGCCGCCACGCCATGGAGTGCCACCATCGCATCGATGAGCGCAGCCAGCCGGGGGGGGTCCTGCCCCTGTCGGCGCTGGGGGGCAGCGTGAGGACCACCTTGAAGATGGGCCAGAATCTCAGCACGCCGTTTGTTTACAACAAAGACATGCCGCTCATCTTCATCGGCGGCGTTCCTCGCAGCGGGACCACGCTAATGCGAGCCATGCTGGACGCCCACCCGGAGGTGCGGTGTGGCGAGGAAACCCGCGTCATCCCGCGCATCCTGGCCATGAAGCAGATGTGGAGCCGCTCCGGGCGGGAGAAGATGCGGCTGGACGAGGCCGGCGTGACGGACGAGGTGCTGGACGCCGCCATGCAGGCCTTCATGCTGGAGATCATCGTCAAACACGGAGAGCCCGCCAACTTCCTGTGCAACAAAGACCCTTTTGCGCTGAAGTCACTTTCCTACTTGGCCAAGATTTTCCCCCGCGCCAAGTTTGTGCTGATGATCCGCGACGGGCGGGCTTCGGTCCACTCCATGATCTCCCGCAAGGTGACCATCGCCGGCTTTGACCTGGGCAGCTACCGGGACTGCCTGACCAAGTGGAACCGGGCCATAGAGACCATGTACACTCAGTGCCTGGAGGCGGCAGACAAGTGCCTACCTGTGCGCTACGAACAGTTGGTCCTCCATCCGGAGAAATGGATGAGGACGCTGCTGAAGTTCCTGGATATTCCCTGGAATGATGCGGTTCTCCACCACGAGGAGCTCATCGGGAAGGCTGGAGGCGTGTCCCTCTCAAAGTAAGTCGACTAAAGGTTACTATTGAGACCAGAATGAGTCACTGAACGCAGCTCCTCTTTATTCCGTTGAAGAGCAGAATTCCCGTTGCTCCCTCTCAAACACCGTCTGCATCCCGCTGGGCTGCCTTTGGTATCTGAAGTCTGGATTCTTGACTTTTTGGGTGCTTGACCCCTTTGGAATGCAGCGGCAGAGTTGTCTGGGGTTTCATCTGACCGTGCGCAGAACTTTCTCCCTTTAAGCAGAGACTTCCTTTGCAGCGGCAGCGTTGGGATTTATGGGATGGTAAAGCCAAAAGGACTGGTTTCAGTCTGCAGCTCAGAGTCCACGCGAACCCTGGGGTGTTTAGCTTTAGCCTGGCCAACAGTTTTAACCTTCAGGTGACGACCGAGCCGTTAAACAGGCTGACAGGCCAAAGGGGTCACTTTCCATCTCACCTGTAGTCCTGAACACACCATTCAGACCCGGAACTTTCCAGTTTCGCCTTCAGTTCCAGATGCTAACTTCCTGCTTCTGCTGGGAAGCTTGTCTTTAGCTCCACAGAAGCTTTGGGCTCTCCTGGACTGTTTTTGTAGGCCTTTCTCCTGCTTTAGTCCAGAGACTGACGCTGGGGGGGGTGATCCCATTCCTCACCTCCGTCTGCTCCCACCCTCTTCCTGCCACGTAGCACTGAAACACTCATTTCCTCTGGAGAAGATCTGGCCACGTTCAGTCAGACGTGAGCACTTTTAACATAAATCTGAAGAGCTTTAATGAAAGAAGCAGCAGATGTGATGTGTTTGACAGCCATGGGGTGGATTTTATAACCCCACATCTGAGGGCAGACGGTGGTTTAGAAGTGTCCCCTTAAAGGTACCATGCTAATGTTAGCATGTGCTAACGTCATCAGACTCAGCCGCTATTAGCATCTGTGTTGCATTACTGGCTTTGACTGGATTCACTTTTGAAATGGTGTGTGAGGTAACCATCTATTTACACATGTCCGGAACCCAGTCAAGCGCTCGGTGGACGGTCTTGAGATGCGCTCAGGTGTGTTCAGCTGCTTCAGGAGAACCCGTGGAGCGTCTCAAGTGTCCTTCAGCCTCTCTGCCGCTGGGGCCCGAGCCTCGGGAGACGTCCACGTCCTCACGCGTCCCGCTTTAACACAAAGACTCAATGAAATATTAACCAAAGAAGAGCTGAAGCCGCAGACCCTCTGAGTCGAGGGTAACCATGGAGACCGCTTTGTTCCGCATCAAAGGAAACCACAAGGAATGATGGGAATGTTTTGTGAGTGCAGCCCTGAGGGTACAAATAACCTTTGTTGTGGAGAAGATTTAAAAACTCTGATCCCAGACGACAGTCTAACACGGGCCCTGGTCCAGGTTGGCCCCGGAGGAAGCCTTCAGGGCCGCGCAGCGAGCATGTGCCATCACCTGAAGTGCTTTGAAGTCACCCCCCTGACACGGGGCAGGAGAGGCTCCGCCCTCCACCAGCAGCCCCTCTCTCCGGGCTCTGTCTCCAGGAAGGTCTCCCCCATGGAGAGAACCCTCTGCTCCCAGAGGGTTCCTGGTCTTTTATCGCCGTTCCCTGACCCTCCGTCCTGTTTAGCGTCCTCATCCCGCCTGATTCCTGCCGGCCATACGGAACACCACCTGGGGCGAGGGAGGCCCGGGATGAATAATTGAGGAGCTGCAGGCCATTAAAGCATCCGCTCCAGAGGACGTGATCACATGATCGGTGGAGGGGTTTTGTGTTTTTTTTTACTACCTTCCTGACATTTTAAATCAATTAATGACAAATGTTGCTGTGGCAAAGGCCTTCCTCATCGTTGGCGGCTATTTTCAGGAAGTTTTTATGAGCTGCGTGTTTTATTGATGACTAAATAACGCGTGAACGTTTCTGACTGCGGGAATGGCTTCAGTCTTTTTTTGTCGAAGCCCCCGCCTGCATCTAAGCCCGCTCGCTCGCTCGCTCGCTCGCTCGCTCTCCATCAGTTTATGTTTCACGTCAACACTTAGCGTCCTCGCGGGTCTGGCTGGAGGAGCTAAAGTGATTCCCGGCTCATTCCCAGAGAGTGGATGTTTGGATCAGGGCCCGTCTCAGAAACCATCTCCAGCGTCCTCCTGAGAGGAAAAAACCAAACAAGCTCCTCTATTAATCGCGCAGGAGACTCTGCTCGTAAAGTAAGTGGATTCGAGGGAGGAGCTTTGCTGTGTCCCGATACGGAGTCACAGGAAGCACGAGGACGGAGACGTAGCTTCTGGATCTGCCTCTACCAGACGTTACAAAGCAGCAGTTCAGAGGGCACCAGGACAATGATGACGTCAGTCTACTTCCTGGGAGCTCAGATCTGGTCATGTGACTTTTTTTTTTGTTTTTTTTGCTTTCAGGGTGGAGAGGTCCACAGACCAGGTCATCAAGCCCGTCAACGTGGAGGCCTTGTCCAAATGGGTGGGGAAGATCCCGGCCGACGTGGTGAGGGACATGGCCGTCATCGCCCCCATGCTGTTCAGGCTGGGCTACGACCCCCAGGCCAACCCTCCCAACTACGGCCAGCCAGACCCCAAAGTTCTGGACAACACCAGGAGGGTGAGTACCGCTCAGCATCCTCCGCCTCCTGTCCTGACCATGGTGGACATTAGCCTAGCTTAGCATAGATGCAGACGGCGTCCTCGCCTGCCCTCAAACCCTCCTGGGATTCTGGGGAAGGCATCTGCTCTTTCTGGAGCAGAATATGTTTTATTAAAGTGTCCCTCAAAGCCGGTATGTGGTCTCCCAGCTCAGTCCTGGGCGGAGCTACGAGACGGGAGCTTATTTTGGTCCGCCTGTCGCTCTGCGGAGACGAGCACTCAAGGTCGTTGTGCGTGCTAGCGTAGAACTCAGAGCAGCAGGCGCAGAAGGCGGCTGGTTCGCCTGTTTCTGGTGGCGGCGATGGCTGATCAATACTGTTTCCTGCTGCAAAAGCGTGTCAAAGGCCAGGACACCCGAGAGGCAACAGCCTGCAAGTCAGCAAATCCCGAATGTTCTCCTCAGTTCTGTCCGCACGTGTGATACCTGAGAGTGTTTGGGATGATGGGAGTTTTGTGAAGCTTTCCAAGCTGGATGAAAGTTGTACGGAAAAGTCGAGGGTCTCTCACCAGCTCCGGAAAGTCTTTGGATGGCTTTTGCAGGGAATTTGGAAAGTGGAGCGAGGACACGCAGACACACACACACGTTAATCATGTTTGCTGACTGTCCTGATTCCACTGGAAAACGTTGGCTGAGTGAGATGTGAAGCGACTTTAGGAATTCATCGGAAAAATGTGTCCGACCACAAACGCTGATGGAAACTACAGAGCGGGAGAAAAGTGTGACGTCACAATGACCAAGTGTAAGGCGACTGTAGCCGAGCTCAGCCTGGGCGCTCGTTCAGCACTCGATCATCAGCAGCGTTCGTCTGAAACCTCCTCTCGTGGCTGACGGGAAGCCGGAGTCACGACCTCGGCTGCTGCTTCCAGATGTTTTTCATCTTACGGAAAGATGGAAAGAGGCGTTACAGTCTAGCTCATTAGATAAGTGTCTCTGGATCTGTAGAGGTCTGAAAAACATGGCTTTCCTGGTGTTTGGATGATAACATTGGCTTGATTTGTGATGACTGATGCATAAATCCGGTTTCTGCCTGTTCCAAGTCCACCTCCCGGGACCGACGCCTTTGTTCTCTGTAGGTCTCGGTGAGAGCGAAGCTCATTCACTGAGCTTGATGCATCTGCAGAGAATTAGCAGCGGTTTTCCTTTGGAAGGGTCCGGCTCAGAAATGTTAGCTTGCTCAGCGGCTACGTGTCAGGTGACGTCTCACGAGTTCTGAATCAGATAAACACGGCTGACCCTGCGGATGAGCGCTTTGACCCCTGCAGAGCAGGCTTATCTCCCAGTTTGCAAATGTCACAAGCAGGCCTGGAAAACATCTGGGATGATTTTATTTTTTAATCGGGGATCTTTAGGTGTGTCAGGGGTCAGTGAAGGTCACGCTCAGAAGGTTCCAGTTCCAAAGGTGGCCTTTCTTGTCCAACCTGTGGAAGGCTGCTGCAGAACTGGGCCCACGGATCCACGGGACCACCCCTCCTTTGACGTCGGGAGAGTCCGGTCCTCATCTCCGTGAGGCGGAGCTCATCAGGCTCTCAAAGCCGCGGTCGATAGCGTCTAAGTGGCTTTGAAGTTGCGCTTGTTCCCTGGTGAGAAATGGATCTGGGATCAATAATTTCTCAGTTTCTCTTGTGTAACAGTAATGAGATCAGTCAGTGGTGGGATGAGAAATCAACGTCCTGCGACCTAGACCCCCTCTTCATGATCAGCAGGCTAATCGGATGCTATCGTCTGGTACTCTTAACGTGGCTCCCTGACTTTAACTTCAACCATCACCTGGAGGAGCGCCGAAACAAACATTAACGGCTTGAACTGGTGATGATCGCGGAGTCTTAATCCTTCTTTTCTGGCCAACGAAGAGCAAAGTTGAACTTTTCCAGATCGTATCAGCCAGATCAGATCAGAGTAGCGCTGACCAGAGGTGGATTCAGGCGGTGCGGCTTCGCAGCTCTCAGATGTGTGAGCAAACGCGTGTTTGTGGGCTTGCTGGCTGTAGCTTTGGTATGTGGAGCTACTTTGCTAGCTGGGCTGCTCACATGTGCTTTTTTGTTGGGTTGTTAAATTCTGCACTGGTTATTGTGAGGCCAGTGGTTGTAGTGGGCTAAAAATAGCCCAGTGTGTCTCTAAAGTGGTTTTAATCAGGCCACAGGCCGGACCGGCTGGGTGTGTGTGGGTGGGATGAGGCCGACTTGGTAGACGTCAGAAGCGTGCGGGCCTCTTTTGAAGAACGGTTGCTGTCTAATCAAGTTTGGAGGCTCCAGTGTTTCACCCACCAACACGGGAGGCTTGTTACTGGGCTAGCTCGGCTCTTCCCTCCCAGACTGGGCTCTGCTGAGGCATGCTGGGACTCGAGTCTGCCCTTCAACAGTTTGTTTTGACTATGTCTGGACTCTTTCAGTGGCTACAGTCGGAATTACTGTGCCTCATTTCACCGCCTTTTTAAAAATGATTAAAATAGTTATTTAAGTCCAAATTACTTAATGTTCCCTTAACAAAATAAGTAGTGGACAGCACGCTGTTGGATTTATTACCCATGAGCGTGTGAACCCGTGCGCAAACACTGGCCATTCTGCTCCAGTTCTTCTCCGCCTGCTGGGTCATTTCTGCTTGGACAGACTGGGAACGGTCTGGCCCGGCGCCCCAGTGAGCCGAGGAAAAACCGGCAGCAATGAGGAAATTGGAAATGTGGCGAGAGTTTAAGGCCAAGAGTGGAATATGAGCCAACAACTTGCAACACTAAAGTACATATTCTCGGAGACCTGCTTCAGTATTTATAGAGAAGTTACAATAAAATCTGATCACGACGATCTAAAATGAAAAAAATAAATAAATAAATCCAGCTGAATAATTTACACAGCTTTGAATCTCTAAATTTGGTCCTTTTTTTTCCAGGTCTTTAAAGGTGAATTTCAGCTTCCCGATTTTCTAAAAGAACAATCACAGGTACAGTAACTTCTCTGCCTGTCATTGGGCTCCCCCCCACCTCCCACTGTCAAATATTTGCAACATTTAGGCTTCTGTTTGGCCATGTTACGTAACCGTAGGCGACGTTTTTGTGCTTCTGAAATTCACTGGTTGATTATTGAAGAGCGTTTCTGCCCTCTGCTGGCAGATAGATGGAAGGTTTTCACCTCATTCATTTGCATGTTTCATTCAATCATTTGTGATCGAGTGATTCCCCCCCCCACCCCAGTGTAGCTGGTTATGGCGATGTATTGTAGGATCACCTTCTTTTGTGATCCACTGACAAAAGGTCGTGGGAGATGCAGGGTGAAAACATCTCAAGGCAGTAAATCACTGAAAATTGATCATTCCATCTGTTTCTTCACAGATTCAGAAATCTGCAGAGTTCCAACACCAGCTAAGAGAGGATCAAGTCCCACAGGTACAATTGTTTATTTTGCTGTGAATGATCAGAAATCCTGCTTGTTACAGAATTTGTAGTAATAAAGCTGCATTGAATGGGCTGGCAGTTCGTTGTCGCCATCTGGTGGACAAGTTAATGAACAACATCCCACTGGTACTTGTAGTGAGGGAAAAGATTCAACGTCTAAAAATAATTTACTGAAAATTATAATTCTATTTTAAGGAAAAGTTTAAAAATGTGTCTTCTGCTCCAGTTTAAACAGGTCAGGTCATCTGCCACGTCCTGAATGCCTTTCAAAGGTCACATGACTGGTCTCATCAGCAGCACCGGGCCACTTCCTGGGGGCCGCCACCACTCATCATTCGGCCTTTAACGTCGTACTGTACAGAGAGAAAACACACTCGTCTTAACCATAGAATGTCTGCTGATTGTAATTTTTGTTTCACATCACTTTAAAAATGATTTCTGCCTATTTAGAAACTGATTCTGTTGTCAGAAACTACAGTGACATCAAATCAATGCGTATTTATGAATGACAAATTAGCTTTTGGAAGAGGAAATATCTATTTTAATGTTACTTTTTTCATGCCTTTGTATTGTGCAATGTCATGGGTACTGATCAGACTGGAGAATCTACCGTGATAAAGTTGATTTTTTTTTTTTTTTTTTTTTTAAACAAGCTGGTGTCTGTTTCTCGTCATATACGTATTAAAAATCTGCACTTCACAAAACACTTAGATTGAAAAACTTAGATTGAAATTTTAGAAAGTTCTATGAATTGAAAGTCTATTCGGACAAGTCATGGCCAAATTAGGCTAAAAAATCCAGCAGATAGTAAAAACAAGGATAAAGCCAGTAATTAAGTCCAGTCAGCTGATCACAGCGGATTTACAAAACTAACAACCAAGCAGCCGCCTTGAGTGAGATCTGACAATGTATCTCCGGAGAGATAAATCTTAGATTAAACTTTACAAAAGTATAAATCTGTCCCAAAGCGCATTGTAATGACCAGTTCTTTGACGCCAAAAAGTGTCGCGTCTTCAACCTGCCCAACTGTGATGCGTTCACTTACACTGACAAAGTAGTACAACTTACTGTTTAACGTGAACGCGTTTGAGTGAACTCTGAATATAAACAGGCTGTGATCACAAGGATATACTGCAGTTCTGTGAAACCGTCAAGAGTAAAGGTTTGCAGTCCAAACATCGTTTTATTCCAGCTAATATTTCTTAGCCGTTTCACAATTAAGAGACGAACTACAGCTGCAACTGTCACAATCAGTGTAAATATGGACGGCTGATACAATTTCCTAATAAGGTTTTACTGATCAGAGTGTGTAATTTCTGTTGTCACACATAAGTTCAAATGTGATGTCTTACACATTTAATTTAAATGGTTAAATGACTTGAACGAGACATACCTTAGTTTAGAAGCTAGCGGCGGTCGGTTCGTGTCTGATTTTTAGTCCTTTCTGGTTTTTAATCAAACGACGAATTGCAAGAACGTTTATGAGGCCATTTAGGATTACTGTTACTAGGATTGTTAAGTTAGTTAAACTATGAATGGGTCGTTAAAGTTTTCTAGTTTAACCCGCTCTCCGTGGAGAAAGGAAAAATCGTTTGTAGGATATTCTTCCGTTCCCGTGATATGTCGTTAGTGTATTGACCAATCAGACGCTTCCAAACAATTGGGATGATTCTCTCGTTCCCATTGGTTGAGGTGGTCCGGGAAAATAGCAAAGACGTTACGTCGGCCATGTTTACTCTGACGTCAGTTAACAATTACGGAAAAGTATTTTTAAACCATTTCAACCGATTTCACGAATAAAACCATGCCAACAGCAAAAGTCAAATTTAAGAAAATACTTGAAGTAATACATTTTAGAATGTGTATATTATTTCTTATCATGTCTTAGACGCCAATCGACAGTCTGAATGCTAGTTAGCTGCTAGTTGAAGATATACACACGCGATGCGACACCACTTTTGTTCCTCATCAGCCACCGTAGTTTGTTTTTAACATGGAAATTGAAGCAGCACATAAATGAACGTCTTTTTTTTAATAATACATTCAAGGCAAATGACACATCCTCATCGATACATAGTCAGCAATGCAATCATCAGCTCTCTGAATAAATAGAAATCCAAAGTCAGTGCACGACATTGAGAAAGAACACTTAACAGTCAACGTGTAACATAGTCTGCACGCGTTCCGCATCTCTGCGCAGTAATACCTCTGACTAGTGTTGCCAAACCAACATAAAAATAGATCTCAAAATAAGTTATATATGTTCTGACCGTCCTCATAGAAATATTGGGCTTCCGGTTTTCGTATTTACATCAATATAGACTGTGACAGAGTTTCTCAAACAACGGAATTTTGCACAGTAGTTAAATAATCTAAGATTAACATTTTTTTTTTTCTCCAAAAATACTTTACACACATAAACAGTCAGTCTTAAGATGACGTATGAAATTGCACATTGTCGTCATGCCACAGAGGGGGCTGTTTCAAGGCTTTGGTACACAAGGTCCTGATTGGAAGAAGAAGACAAAAAAAAAAGCTCTGCTATGGGCCCTGGATCCCCCCCACTGTGACAGCAGGGGGGTGAGGCTTTAGCGAGGTTCAGCTCCTGGGATCGCGCTGAATTCAGAGGACGACTACAGTACACGTCAGCAATGGGGAAGACTCTTGGCACTTGAATCACAGGTGCAGGTCGGCTGGATGACCAATCTAATGCAGCCTTTTTCAGTTAAAGAGGTGGGAAGGGTGGACAGAGAATACAGCCTCAACCAATACTGGAAGGGTTGGCCTTAAAACCAGCTTCTTCTGTAAGAACAAAGACATCTAATATTCTGCAGTAGCTAATTTTCCGTGCGCATGTTTGACTCCAGTCCCAGTCCAGAAAAACGGGGACCAACCACAGCTATCGCCGTCTGCACTGCTGGCATGGTGTGACGTGATTTAACGTCAAGGACGAGAGAATTTCTAAGAATTGTTCGCAACAGTTAAAACATAAATATATAAATGTCAACATAAAATAAGATAATTTGGCTTAAATGTCACTTTCAGATAAATGTAAAAAAAAAAACAGAACTGATCTTAAAAGCCTCATCTGTAAATAATTTTTGACAGTGTGCTTTTCTCTTCAATTTGTGCTCTGCTCTTATGATTTATTCTGACTTGGAACAAGGAGTAAACGCTGCGGCCACCGCATTGCGCTCAGAAGGGTTCATTCTTCACATCCGAGACCGATTCGGCCTGTTATGGTGCCTCTGGCCCCACCACCGACCCCAGTGAGGCCTTCACAGACACCATGAAGGAAACGCTCACCAAAAAGTGCAACTAAGTACTTCAGGCTGTTTCTCATAAAGGCAACATTTGTGAGAGAATGAAGACTTTTAAAAAAGAAAAGAGGGGCTAAAAACACACATGCTTGTTGTAGAAAACACTCACGATCAGGTAGTTGGCACAGTCCATTTGGTCACTTATGAGAACCTCTTCGTGGCAAAGACTTCTGCTTCTCCGAAAATACGGATCGTTTCAGGCACCCAGCATGGTCAGAGTCAAGAAGGGCGACAGCCTGGAAAACTGGAGGAGTGTGTGAGACTGTGTGTCTGTGTGTGAGACTGTGTCTGTGTGTTTTCATGCACGCACACAAGCGCTGCAGGACCAGATAAACCGAAGAATGCTTTCACAGTGTGATCAAACTCACAAGCATGCAGACAATTCCACATGTCTGGACAGACAGCATGGGCATTCCGAGGGGACAAAAGGTACATGTAAACAGATTGAGGCTAAGCTCCAGAGCTGGGCCACTTCAGAGGTGCTCTGGCACCACACCAGGGGCCTTCACCTGGGCAGAGAGCAGACCTGGACTCCCTGGAATAACTCTGGAAAGGTGGAGGCCTGGAAAAACTCTGTCTTTCCAAGGGAGGAAAGGAAGACACTTCCCTTCTTCTGTCACTTGTCCATCAGAGACTGGACTTTGTGCACCAGCTCACGAGCTATCTTCAAGATATGTTGGACGTCGTGACGCTCGGCCATCTCTGCAGATGAGACAGATGTTTAAGAGGCACTTATAGAAACACAAACAGGTTTATTACTTCAAGCCTAAAATTCCAGGCTTCCTGGAAACACGAGCATCCGGACATCTTCCTTCTTCTAAATATAAAAAAACCTGTAGTCGCCACATGCGGCCACAGGGTGGCGCCATGGGACGCGTTGAAAATCACATTGTCAGATAATTCAACAAAACCGTAAATTCAAGAGCATTTTATTGTTTCAGACACTGATAGAAGAGAGAATATGTTTGTTTTAACTTGTTCTCACAAGCGCCTCTTACCGTTGAAGAACTTGATGATGTCAGTGAAGTCCATGTTGTTGTCGATGATGATCTCACGGTAAACTGTAACCAGAGCCAAGGCAAGAAAGAGGACAAAGTGCCTTGAGGAAATCCTGGACGCCACCCAGATCACCTCCCAGACGGCGAACACGTCCTCGTACAGGAGCTCTGCACCGACAGTAGCACATCAGGCCACTTTTCTACCTACAAACCGGAAGTGGAGGTTGGTGTTTGGTTCACCTCTCTTGAAGTCCAGCAGGAACCAGCGGTAACAGAAGTAGAAATGAGTGTAGTCTCCGTTCTGCTGCATCAGTTCGAAGAGCTCCGAGTCCAGAATCTGACATCAGAAGCAGAGGAAAGAAAATCCGTTTTCTGCCTTTTACTGGGATTACTTCCAGGAAAGAAAACACCACACCACAGATGGCTATTTATTTATATGCCACTGTCCTGCTTATTGAACTATTAAAATAATTATTACAAATAACACACACATACACACAACTGCTCACCTGAATCAGTGATCTCATGTTGGCAAAGTGTGTGTCCATGGCTCCACCGTTGGGGAAGTTCTGACTCATCCTCTTCATTAGTTGAGTGAAGCAGCTGTACGCCAGACACTCTGACACACACACACACACACACACACACACACACACACACACACAGAGGAAGAGCACTGGGATGTGAAACGAGGATAATTTACTGTGTAACTGTTACATAATACAGATAGATGGTGTGTAATTGTGCATCGGGAGATGAAGTGTGAGCGGTCTGAGTGTCTCACCATCGTCCAGGACGACCATGAGTGGAGCGAGCAGGTCACACATGCCCTGAACGTAGCCCATCTCTAAATGCTCCCACACGTAGCTGCAGGTGAGAACATACAGAAATGCTTGAATTAGCCTAAGATCAACAGGTCAGGCTTCCTGTTGCAGCAGTGTTCCCGGTTATCTGGTGCTCCAGGGATGGTTCTGATGTATTCTACAGAGAAGGTGCAGGTTGTGACTCTCACACCTGCACATGATGTTTCGTAGTTTCTCCAGGTTGGCTGTTGTGAAGTAGCAATAGTTGCGGTCGCAGCGCTGCACATCTTTGTCTATCCTGTGGAGGTTCAGGGCGACCGTGTCCAGCAGCTCGATCTGCAAACGGAACACGTCTGTCAGCTGGAACACGCCTGCCGAGCTCACGGTGCGCGTACCGTATATGAGGAGAGCGACGGCGACAGCACGTCTGCTGCCGCTCCGCTGGTCACCAGCTTGTCCAGCTGGCTGCACAGCCTGTCCTCGCTCAGGGAGTCCTGTGGCCCTCCCAGCGCCCCTGGAGTCCTGGCCTCCTCCCCACCGGCCCCCTCCTCCTCCGTGCTCTGGCCGTCATCGATGCTGGACAGGTTCTGGGAGTGAGCTGAAGTCACCGAGTAGTTTCTGGAGGACGGAAGGCCTGAGTCAGGGGAGTCGAACTCCACCAGAGGTCTCTCCTCTTGGGGGAGGGCGGCAGGAGGAACCAGGGTGGTCATGGTGGGGGTACTGTCCCAGCCGCTGGGGGTCTCCTGGCTGCCCGTTTCTGGCTCATCCACGGACATAAACACCTGAAGAAGAACGGGACAGTGTATTTTACCTGGGCTAATTATTTCAGATATCCCCTGAATCTAATTTTGGACTGGCCACATGTCCTCTGAGCTGCTTGACCTCGTTGCTGAGCGTGGAGTCCCTGTGAACCAGCCGCAGGACGTGGCTGTCGATGCTGCTGCCCGAGGAAAGCTTGGCAAAGATGGCCGACTGCATCTCTTTCTCCCTCTGCTTCACGATCACCTCGCAGGCCTTCCACTCCCTCATCACCTGCTGGTACCGCTCGCTGATCTTCACGTCAATCTTCAATCACAGGATAAAGACACTAAAGAAGAAGCTCTGATTTAAATGTCAGTGCCAGGGCTGAATGGATAGATCGGACAATCAGTCAACTACTTCACACAGTTACTGCTGGTATGTCAAAAATGTCAAGGGTTTAAGGGTTAACCCTTAAATTTAAGGGTAAGTTTACTGGGTTTGGGCTTAGGCTAAGGGTTAGCAGTAACGGACTGGAGAATGCATTATGTCAGTGAAAGTCCTCACAAAGGTATGAGTACAAAGGGTTGTGTGTCGTACCTGGCTCATGTCTTTTTTTCCCATTCCAAACTTGTAGTGCCCCAGCAGGAAAGGCCAGACCTCCTTCCTGATTTCGTGCTGAACGCCACCATAATAAACCAGCCTGAGCAGCTCCAGCTCCTTATAGTTCTACACACACACACACACACACACATAAAGGTTAACAAGCATACACAGACCACCACAAGAACAAGAAGAATGATGACAGGAAGGAGCGCGGCTCCTGAGAGGAAGCGCATCAATAATGCAAGTAGAGGAAGAGCGATTGCGATCCGTACGGAGGAAGACGCAGGCGAGCGCAGAAGATAAAGGGCTGGTGAATAGGGTGTAAATTAGTAATGATGACTCTGTTAAAGTGGATGAATGATCACAGCAGCTTCTTTAATAGCTGCGATGGTATCTAATGAGACGTCATTCCAGTGGAACTCATTATGTTTTATTATATCCAGGAAAAGAGAACAAAACCTATGCGACAGCGAGGGAGAGCGTATTCAGCTCTCGGCTCCAACACAAGCTGCAGTCTAATCTGAGTTAAAGTTGGCCTGAACATTGAAGCATGGGGCTTTAAAGACATCTGGTTATTTTTATTAGCTGAAACCGACAATAGTTTCACTTCTTTCCTGGAAAAACTGCTAGAAATATTGAAAAAGAATCCAGGTTGTAGGTGATTTTTGTTTTCACTCCTCACTGGCTATGAAATATTACTGTAATGGAGACTTGCACAGAACATAACCAGGATTTATCAGCAGCTCCACAGTGATGACTCAGCGATCGGCTCTGATCACTGCTGTATTTCTAACTCCTCTGGCCTGCAGCTGTGAGGGCGCACGAGCTCCGTAACTCACCTCTCTGACACCTACCTTGCAGTCTTTCTGGTACTTGCTCCACACCTCTTTGCTCAGACCACCAGACGCCTCGCAGGGTCTGTCTGGGGGGACGATGTTGTGGTTGACCAGAGCTGACAGGTGAGTCCGCACCGTGGACAGGTGTCGGCAGTAGGCCAGCCCTGACGGACAGGTGAACAAGCTGCTTTATTTTAAACTCTAGCTTCAACCAGGTTCAGAGACCACTGGGTATTTTTTTAACTGTTGTTCCACGATTGTACCACACGGTGGAGCCAGACACACCAATGCCAACAGATTAAAGAGTCCGGAGAAGATTTAGCAAAGACACTACCTTGAGAAATGCTATCCCTCAAAGAAAACGCCAATCATGTGCTATTGTCACACACATCCAAAACTGTACAATATTATACTGAATTAACCCTTTTGGCTTCTGTCAAGGACACCGATGCAACGGTAACTTCAACCCACCTGATGCAGGGGATCAAAAATAAAACATCCTCAGTTTGCCGTCTTTTCTGCTCTTTTTGCAGCAAAGCAATAATGACAACTGCTGCTAAATGAACCTTCCCCCACTAATGCAGTCTTTAATTCTTAGTTGATGCAGTTATTGTCAATGTTGTTGCAGGAAGAGACGATTAGGCGCTAAAGTACTGCAGTGATTTCCCTTTACTTGTTTATTAAACCACTGATCAAACTGAGCTTGGGTAACATGATTAAGAAGTTCTCGACTGATCCTGCAACTAAAAACAATTATGCTGTGAACACAATACTTTAATAACCTGCTAATGTCATCATGCCAGCACCTTTTTATAAAATCAGTGACACTAATTTTTCATTACAGACCAAAGCTCTTTAACGGCAGCTTTTCTAAGTCACTTTGATGGTTCCAAAAATCACATTTGCTCTTAATATTACTGAAAGTCTTATTATTCCTGCTGTGTGCAATGTATGTGACATAATGGAAAGAAGTACGGTTATTTTTGGTACGGAGCACTAAAATAACAGGACGAAGATAAAACTGAGGGATAAACAGACGTGTCTTGTGGCTGTGTGGGTAAATAGATACTTGCATCCATAAAAAGCTCTGGAGACGATCTGCCTCTTCATGTTCTGGCACAGCATCTTCAGAGGAATACTGCTGGGGAAGAAACAGCAAATGTTGTTAAAGGCTCCAATAAAAAACTACAAAATATTCAGGAACAGAACCAAGAGACAATAAAGTTTAAACTCTTTCTGCAGACATACGTGTGAATGTCTGCTTGGTCGTGTGTGCACGTGCAGCCGGCCGGGTAGTCCAACGACACGTTGCTGGCGGCCGTAGAGCAGGACAGGCACAGGGACTCCTGAGTGGTTACATCGGCCTGTTGCCACGACGACGGGCTGCCTCCGAAACCCTGCATCTCCATCATCTCCCCGTGGTCTAATCCAGAGAGAGTGAAAGTGAGGAGAGGGAGGTCTCTGTGCCGCAGGGCAAAACGGGGGGGCTTCAGTTTTTGATGCTAAAGCGCTGCTTTGCTGTGGCTACGGCCTGCAGACGGGATTCTGCGCGACATCGTTACGGACATGCATGCACAGCGAGGAGGCAGAGGCACTGATACGCAACAGAGGCAGGTACATGGTGCACTGCTAGCCCTCATATGTAGCCTAGCTGTCTCCGTCTTCTCTGCAGCTGTGGTGTAATTTTGAGAACACAGACAGATTTTACAGCCTGGATTATGACGCTGTCGCCGGTTGGCTGCTTCTGTTGTTAGCCACAGCACTGGAAACACACTATAAACACAAACCGCGCGAGTAGACGACGAGATAAAGGTAAACACCTGTAACTGTAAAACAGCTGTAATCATCATATAATGACCCTGGATGTAGCTGACCAGAAATCTGTCTGTTCTTACATATTATGACGTAGGTCCCTCAGCTCAACCATAAATACATATTTCCATGTATTTGTTGTGTTATTAAGAGATGAGGAGATGGATGAAGTCTGACACTCATGTTAGATGTGAGAGCTGAAAAGATGCAAGCGCAGAGAGGAAACCAAAGGTGGAAGGAGGGGGGAGACAGCAGAGAGGATGATGGGAAGCCATGCTGGTTCAGTTCATTCAGAGAGGGCGCCAGAAGAGAAAGAAGAGGGAGGAAGGAGGAAGCGGAGGAGGACAGGGGAAAGGAAGTGAGGGACTGATAGAAGAGCAGAGGTCAGGGACAAGGCTGACACTCAGGCCATGCAGGATGCACAAACCCGGGACAAGAGACAAGAAATCGTCTCAGAAACATGACACCAGTAAGAGGGCACACAAAAGGAAAAAAAAAACAAAAACAAATGCTCTTCACCTTAATTCTTCAGGTTGGAGCTGATGACCTGTCATAAATATGAAGCTGCGCTTTGGCGTTTTTGTAGCCCCACAAAAACAAGTTTAAACATAAAAAATGTCAAAAAAGAAAAAGAATGCTGGAGCGAGACCAACATTTGCCCCCCCTCCCCTCCCCCCAACCCTCAACCTTACTTTAGGACTGATTAACTGCTGCTTTTGGGTTCAGTAATGCAACACTGCTGGCACAAGAACTCCACGTCTCTACTACTGCGGAACCCCACAGGACCGTAATGAGAGGGGTGGAGGAGAGGGAGGGGGTTGGTGTGGTTAGTGAAGAATTACAGTGAACAGCATCGCAGCAGACGACTGCACACACAGACGAGAGACAACTCAGCGAGCCAGACAGAAGAGAGAGGAAGAGGCCGAGAGCTTCATCACAAATATGCAGGAGCAGCAAGTCGTCATTTTAGTGGAAAATAAACATGAAAGGGGCGCATAAATCCCATGCAAGATTTGTCAAGCATGTAGCAAGTGACGAATGAAAGGACGAAAAAAAAGGAAACGGAATCACGCTAAATCAAAGGAGAGCAGCAAAAGCAAAGAAAAGTTAGACTTGACCACCCAACAGTGTAGAGACCCCGAGAGCCTTAAGAGACAGTCTGCACTGCAAATCCCAGAATGCTTAGCAGCTGAGCTAGCAAAACTGTCTTGAAGTAAAATCAGTAGTTTTTCTCCTCAGAAGCCAAATAACACAACAATAAAGAAACTTTTGAGTCTTTTAACAATGTAATACATTTTTTTTTAACTCTAATTTACAGAATTCCACAGATATAAACACTGAACTTATACATAACCAATTCCCCAAATAAATGGTTTAGGCCAGAGATCACAGGTTTTAACAAAACCACAGAAATCAAATGTTAAACAAGGAAGAAAATTCTACAAACCTGCTAAACGAACAGATTAATGTCTGAGGTATAAAGAGAAACACCTCAGTTTATCGAGAAAGGAGACGTTAAAGAGTGTTTGTGCCTAATATCCAGTCCCCCTTTTTGACAGAAGACTGTATAAAACGGTGCGTGTCCGATGTGCACGACACAAAATCCCAGCCAAGCAGGCAGATTAAAGCAGGCGCAGTCAGGGCAGCGAAAGCTGCGGCATTTAAGTGCACATCTGCTCATAATCTGTGACAAAGCTGCCACTTTCATCTTGTAACTGTCCAGGAGATTTACGAGACCGTGAAAGCTGGAAATGAATTTTATTGTTGAATTAAAGCTCCAGAATGGTTGGATTAGGGCTACAATAACAGCATCCATCCATCCATCAAGGTGATGCAGACTCCTTCGCACAGAACGACAGGTCTTAAATCTCCTGTTTTCCTCTAGAAACACAGCAAAACTGGTCATTTTTAACATTAAATTTAATAGGAACCAACCTGTCCTTTAAGTCAAGTTCACAAATTAAATATAAAGATAAAGAAGGAGAGAACAACAGCAAAATGAAGAGTTGTTAATTTTAGACTAAGTACTAAGAGTGTGTTAATACAACCAGAATCAATAAAACAGCTCTAGAACTGGAATTCTTGGTTGTTGCTGTCTCAAACTGTAACCAAGCAACTAGAAGTTTACAACAGCAGTACTAGAAACTCTTCAGACTTCATACGTATCGATTTAAGAGGGATTTATTGACGCAGAACTGCCCCATTCTGCACCTCTCCTTTCACATCCAGACCTAACAGTCGATAACTGAGTTGCCGAGCAGTTAATTGGTATCATGTCAGGTGGTGAAAGTGAGGTAACGAAGTATAATCTGAGCCTAATCATCAGTCAAAAACATGCTGGTATCGCTCTAAACTCAAAATGTTTGAGCCGTCCTCACATCGGAGACATCAAGACTTTCCCATCGATTCATTCGGCCTTAACGTCGTCTTTACGTGGTTTAAAGACGCGTTGAGGTTTTGTGCTGTTGAGTATGATGTTGAGTATATATATAAAAAAAAAAAAAACTAACCCAAACTGTGACAGTTAACGCGACCAACGCCACACTGTTGGGCTCGGCATCAGGCAGCACACAAGTACACACAAACAGGCAGACGAAGCTGGGGGAGGGGGGGGTCGGGAGGGCCTGGAGGGGGCACAACGGAGCGGGAGGCGGGCGGAATGCCAGAAGCGAGGTGAGGTTTCAGGAAGTAGGGGGTGGGACTGGGTGGGTGTGTGATCAGGTGATAAAAACCTTTGATGATATTAGGGTCTGTGAGGTTCCGCGAGCAGATCATTGAGATCATAGCATGGAGCCTATCTTCCTCTTCCTCATCATCGTCCAGCGACGGCGCGCGGCTGCCCGTGCTGTGGTGGTAGTTTATAGTGACTGCTTACACCAGTGGGACAACAAAGAACACAGTTAGAAGAGCGCCACCTGTGCTGACCCCAGGAAGAAACGCCATGCTACACCCATCATCACGGAACAGGAAGGTACAGTTGTAGCAGCCGCAGCTGTATCTGACGAGTTTTACTTACTGGCGTCGTATCGGTATCCAGGGTAAACGATGCGGAACACATAGTCTGCAGCCGTCTGCTCCTCCTCATTCCCATCCTGGTCAATGAGTCTGGCAGTGCTGCTCCTCTTCCTCAGTTTGGGAAAGACTTTTCCCTGCAGATCACAAAAGAGAACAGATGGCACCGTGGCTAATAAGTAAGCAGGCTAAGCTGCCATAAATGAGAGAGAGATGTCAGAGTAAACGCACCTTTCCTTTTTGGGACCAGAGGGGAGGTTCCAGCTGACCCCGGGGTAAAAGGCCCGTTTCCAGGCAGGAGAGGAAGGCCAGGAGGTGACCGCCGGGAGGGAAGTGGAGGGGCGGCCGCTGTATCCCATCCTGACTGACCAGAACCAGCGTACCACCAGAGTCAGCTGGGGAAAAAAAAAAAAAAATTAACAGTCAATTTTCACCTTCTCAAGATAATTAATGACATTTATCTCATGGGAAAGTGGCCTTGAACTCACGGCGTTGATGACAGTGGATACAGACAATCTGGCGCAGAGGAACAGTCAGTGCATAGTCCCAGTAGATACTGTCCCAGCAGGAGATGCACACAAGATGTGAAATCTACAGCAGGACGATTCTGGACATTCCTGTGTAGTGTGTAATCTGTGGCTGTTTTTCTACCTCTTCTCCAGGTCACAGTCCCCCAGCGTGCCGTTGATTAGCTGGTTAGGGGTCCACTTTAGTGTGAGGTTATCCCCGGCCTGGTGGAGGGATAAATAACCGCGTAACACCTCCATGTCCTTCTTCTATCACAGGAGAAGGAAGAAGGGGAGACAGGTTTTAACTTTCTGGTTCACGTTTCATATAGACGGCTTTCTTTTCAAAGATCACACACAAAATGTGACATGTACATGTTGTGTAATGTTAGATAAATAATTTTGTGTTTGTACACAGGCTGAGTGGGTGTAAATCGCTGGTTGTGCATCTGCAAGATGGATTTATGCCTTCATCCGAGAGCAACAGAAGCTGCGGGGCACCGCAGCGGCGCGTTAAAGACAGCTGGGAGCACGGCTTCAGGCCCGAACTTGCTTTTTTAAATGCTGTGAAAATCAGCTGGCCTCAATAAAACCGAGAAGTGAAGTGGAAAAATCGGGAGCCACGAGACTGAGATTTGATCATACTGATCGGGCTTGGACAGATGCAATGACACATAACGTCGCACTGAGGGGGTTCTGCAGCTGTACCGGTTGCACCAGGACGTTGTTTTTGCCGTAGAGAAGATGCGTCCTGGAGTTCTGGTGGAGAGACTCAACATACTCCCTCGCTGATGCAGCAAACCGGTCCTCAGACATGTTGCTGCTGGACTGCCTCTTACGGATCTAAGAATTTAAATGATTTTAGGAATCACATTGTCACTTTTCTTTAGTTACGATGACGGCAGCCGCCACACTCACCCCCAGAGCTGGTCGGCGCCCCGCCGGCGTATCCTGGCTCCGGTGTGCTCCGTGAATCCGGTGGCGCTGAACCAGCTCGTTGGCTGAGGGATCGGTCCAGAAGTGATCTGAGGTCTTGAGTTTGGTGTACTCCAGAGCACAGGGCCCCACTAAAGATATCATTAATGAGTATAACCTCGCACCTCAGCATGTGCACATTTTAAAGCTTTGTGAAACAATGTTAGAACATAAATCTATGATTAAATCAACCGTCTGGATTGATGTGGTCTGGACTGAACCACCTGCAGTTGGAGGGCAAAAGGTCAGATAGATTCCTGATATGGGCAACACATCCACTTTGTTCCACCAGGGGTCGTCCGCGAGTTGCTCTGCTCTGTTCACCTGTTGAGCGCTCCACCTGCGATCCTCTGCCCCAGTGTTCTGCAGCCTTTTGTCAGACAGCTGAAGACCCCTCTCTTCTTTAGCCTACTGGACTTTGTTGTCTGACTGGCTGTGATTTGTTTTATTTCTGCATCTCAGTCTCTTCTGCCCCCATGGCGTGTGAATTGTACCTGATTTGGTTCTACTGGGAACTCCTGACAGTCACAGCACAGTGTAATTTATGGTACTCACCCAGAAGAGCTGCCAAGATGGGCCCGAAGACTGAGTCATGCATCAGAGCCTCCCTCTCATAGTATTTACTGCAGAGATAACCACACAAAAATATGATTTTTCTCGTGGAATAAATAGATTATCTAGACTATCTAGATAAATAGAAAAGAGGAAAGCCTAATTAAATTGATGTTTTTGCCTCAAGCCTGTGGGAGCAGAAACAATGGTTGCTAATTGTTAGCTGTTGTTTGACGCATGTAGAAGCCCAGATTACAGAAACTGTGAAAGTACCTGGAGTTGTCCACGATGTACTGCACTATCTTGTCCAGAACCTTTTCAAAGAGAGCTGTCCGGACCCAGATGTGTTTGATGGCCTGGGCGGAGAGGGGCTGTGGGGGGCGGCAGGTAGTGGAGGAGCCCTGCCGCCTCAGAGGTTCGTGGCCTACACTCTGGCTTCTCCTGCACGACACCAGAGCGTTAAAGCCAAATGATATTTGCTGCAGACCCCAGCAGTGTCTGTGATGGCTTTTCACCAGCTGCTAATGAGACGTTCCTCCATCTCCTGCTACAACATTACCTGTGGTTTCGCCAAAAGACGGCGGCGTGCGGCACAACAAACTCTCAAAATAAGAGACGAGGCCGAACGCTCTTCTGAGCTTTGCAAATTTTATGAGTGTGGTCCTTTCAAAGTCAACCGGGATATGAGATGGTAAAGACAGGACATGGAGGGTGCAGGTTACTGCCTGGCTGCAGAAGCACAAAAACAAAGACGTTCGCTGGGCTCGTGTGAGTTTTAGTGTGTGACATCAGCCCCCCCGACAGATGTGTGTGAAATCACGACGTTACAGATCCCCTACCATTTTTGACAACACATCACGTGCACTTGTGCGTGCAGTCCCCGTGAGGAGAACAGAAAGATGTGAGAAATGAGGCAGAACATAAGGAACAGGAGCTTCCTTATCTAAAAGCTGCAGGTGCTGTTTTTAGCCATCTTTAATGTCTCAAGTTCTCATTTTTTTTTGTCACTCTTTAGCACCTGAATGCGCTGAGATGCCGTTTTTATGGGTTCAAGGCAGAAAATACTATTACATTCAGAGCAGAGAGGTCAGGCATAATGACACCGATTCTGCTGACGAATACTGAACATTAACGCCAATAAAATACATCTTTTAACAACATGGTCCACAGTGCTGACAGGACAAAAGGAGGGTTCGATCAGTGGTTTTTATTCTTCTGTGACCTCCCGACATGCCCATGTCCTCCAGGAGGTTAGGAGCTAAGCGTGCCCATGGATGACGTCTAGGATGCTGCGCGACCTTTAACTTTAATCCAATCTGTGACGGTTACAAACAGATTGAATTACAAACACTTAAAGCACAGACGCGCCGTTCGCGCTGCGGTTGCTGGCTGTAAACTCACATGGGGTTATAAACGCTCAGTCCTGTTCTTTTGAGCTTCGGATTGCAGGACTGATTCTTGCGCTTTAATTATACAGGCAAGTCAGTCAGAAACACACCTTTGTGTTATAACTGTATGCTATAAGGTTCTCCCAGTAAGAGATTCCGCTGTCAAACCAGTTTAAGACAACGTTTCCTAGTAGCAGCGCGAATGAAGCGAGAAAGAACATCCCCGTGAGCAAAGAGTTGTCAGAAGACCTCCCCAGGTGGCTAGTTGCTATAACTACTTGATGCGAAAGCCGGGATCTATTGTTAGATCCTGGACGTGACTGGAAGATGTGACTGTGAAATTCAGCCCTTTCAGTGACAAACTGGGATTATTTTTTAATGTGCATGAGAGCAGCTGCTGGAGGAAGCGCCAGGGAAACGAATGCAGATGATGCTAGTTTTGCCCTTTTCCCACAGCGTGAGGAAGAGGAGAGAACAAGAGGGCGGCGTGCTGGTCGTTGATCACTTTACCAGTACCCACACACACACACACAGAGCTCTTGTGTAAGTGCAACTGTTGATGTCTCCCCATATTCTCCTTCTCATGCAAACACACACACACAGTTGACCGTTTCTCATCATGCTCTCTGCCTCTTTCGCCGCCAGGCGTGTAAAGCCACGTTGCCGTGGCAACCAGGGTACATGAGAGATGGAGCCCTGAGGTGGGATGACAGCGATATGAGGGTTGGGGGAGGGTGGAAGCGCACCGGCGTGCACGGGTCCGTGGCTGCGTTCTGGCACACAGAACGCGGAGCTTGCTTTGGCTCGTGCGCAGGTCCGTGGCTGCGTTCTGGCGGAGCTTGCTTTGGCTCATGCACGGCAGAGCTTGAGCGCCACGTGCGGTTTGTGTGGGGGAAGTAAAGGCTGATCAGACGGGACGGATGAAGCCTGATGAACACATTCGACTAGACCCCGACAATCGTCATGAAAACGCACTTTTCTACATCTGCTTGCAGGGCTGGTCTGTGTGCACGCCGCCAGAACTTCATCGCTCCTCTATCCGTCTGAGCCTGGAGACGCAAGCGGTAGCCTGGTGGCTCCGTCTAATGGACAAATAATGGGTTGGCAAACAGCTCGGCTAGCACTTATAAGTGCCTGCAGAAAAAGCGGTTTATCATACTCGGCGTAAACACATACATCAGCGTTAGCGCCAGAAGACACCTAAACCCCCGACTGTGGACACCTAGAAGAGGACGGAACGCTCATCAGCGCAAACACACATCACCAAGTGTTCAGAGGTGAAGGTGAGGTCACTGGTGAGACCACCGCGATCAGGAAGTGATGTCACCAACCTGGTGAGATCGGCCTGCTGCTGGAGCTGCTCTTGCACTTTGCGGCAGATCTCTCCGGCCGTGTCGTAGACTTTGCCGACTTTGGTGAAGAGGGCGGCGATCTTGTCACTGCGGAGAAATCCAGCTGCCCGTCTCTTCAGCAGGTGGCCCAGGCAGGCCTCGATGGCAGCTGGGGGGGACGAGAAAACTCACTCCAGTTTTATTATGTCTAGGTTTGCAGAGTCAACGTTTGAGAACTCAGTCAACAGCATACAGTCAGAAAAAAGACGACCATCAGATCAGGTGTAGCGGCAGAACACAAAAGTGGTGAAAAAAAGAGACTTAATGGACCCGTGAGCAGAAAATGGCAGAAACACTGATGTAAACATTTGCTAATGGGCATCCATCCATTTGTCCCTCCCTCTGTAAATGCTTCAACAATGCTTGGACATCATGACCTTTCATCCGGGCTGAAAGAGAAAAAAACGCTGCTTTTCAGCAAAAAAGCTAATGTAATGATGTTCCTGTATTTGGAAGAGCACAGTTTTATGTAAACATACCAAAGAACACAGAGAAGAAAAAAAATCTTTTTGTGGAATATATAGATAAAAATCAGCACAACTGTTGTTGCTGTTGTGCTAAAAGAGGGAATAAACTGAAGTGCCAAAGATTTAGCAGCAGTTGGAATGTGGGATTGTCTCCGCCGAGGTAATTTGCAGATTTAATCAACACAAAGCTAATTAGCAGGTACCAGCCCTCTCACTTTCTGTTAGCGTCTTGTCTTCCCTGCCCTACGCCACTCTGTGGCTGAAAAAGCAAATAACATGGGATCCATTTTACTTGCCAGACCTGGCATTAAAACATACTTTGGGGTGTAGCATTAGCATAAACTGTACACACAGCCGTTGGTAAGGTATAATTTATAGCCAACATTAAACACACATTTGGAGTCATAAATGACCGCAGTGTCACTGGGAATTACAGACTGTGCGGTTTAGTGTTGCTAAAATTTTAGCCAAGACCAGCAGAACTCTGCAAAGAACATGAGAGAAGTGAGAATGAACAAAACACGTAATATAGAGCTGCGAATAGGTGTGAGCTGTGAGCTATGACTTTAATAACGCCGCCTCTGTGAGGCGCTACGACGAACCCGTGTCCTTGTCTCTGCGGTAATATGTACATAGGATGAGTGAATGTTCCAGATTAGCTAAACACTCTTTGGTTCAGTTTTACTGACAAATACTGGACTTATTGATCCAATTAGCACCAGAAGTAGCCCTAGACGTGAACAGGGTGTGGCACACTCGCTCGCTGTGGAAGCTTTAAGTCAGCTTTGGGGAGAAAAGTGAGTTTCCATTAGAATAAGTTACTTCCTCCGACACAAAACCAAAGACTCGGGAGGCAGAGCTGCTTTGAAAAGAGGCCTAGCACTTTTGAATCCTCCAAACAATTCTCCCTCCCGAACTGCGAGATCCATTAGACCTGCCTCAGGTTACAGATTTCACTTAAAACCTGATCTAGAACCCACAAATAAAAAGAACATGTACGTAAAGAGAATTGATGTCACAGAGCATGTCTGCTAGCAATTTCTCCAGAACTCTTCCATAATTTGTGATTAAGCCATTGCCTGTCTGATCTCATGAGTCACGCTGCCAACGCCGGTCCAGAGCAGTCGGGGATGGAAACGAGACACGACGAGGGACAGAACGACTGCGAGAGAGAACCCAGACAGATGGACGAGACAGAGAATACGACGGAGGAGTGAATAAAGTGACAGAAATGATACTGATTTTAGCCAGGGAGATGGGAAACACTCGCTCATTTCCTCCCACTTTCTTCTCTTGCTGCCCAACTCCCACAAGGAAATCACGAAGCCTGCAGCCAAACGGGTGACGAAGCTTTGCGTGCGGCCATTTCTGCAGCGTTATTGAAGCCCTGAAGCGTCGATATGTGGCCGATCTGCTACCGCTGTGTCCGATGAATGCTAACATCAGCTAATCCTTGTTGACGCTAACCCTGACGTTTAGCTCAATCTTAACCAGGAGCTAGGCTTCTGAGCCTGTGATAAAAAGCCTCCAGGTCAGACCTGATTTGATCGTCATTATATGCGATGGTTTTGTAGCGCAAAATCTCAAAGGCTAAATTCAAGTTTCCTGTTGCTCTTTGTGCTTGCAGTTCCCTTTGTGTGTTTTAATAAAAATATGCGAGTGAACAGTAAACGCTTAAACAACGCTAAAAAGCCATGGACGGGGCAGCGGGACTCCTGCACTGCTGATGCTTGAACTCTGATATTTGCTTTGCGAGGATCCGATCCGGCGTGTGGACAGTGGCACAGTGAGACGGCGTTATCTACCTCGCGCAGATCCGGATCGAACGTGAAACCTGGTAAATCTGCGTCTCGGATAGATTTAATGCAAATTGACTCAGCCTCTGGAGAGGCTCTGCCTCTCAAGCCTTCTGCTGCTCTCCTGTGTGGGATGGGAGGATGTGGGAGGCAAAGAAAAGGGAGAGAGGGAGAGGGGTGGTCAAGGGGTCAGCCCTGTTGGCATGGCGACTGATCTGCATCTGTATTCAGTTGCCGTTGGAAATGAACGGTCACGTTGTAGAAGAACAGGTTGTAGGACGATGAGGACATTTGGAGAGCAGGGATAATCTGGGTTTCACTTTTCTGTGTGACATTTGCAACCTCGGCTTCTTGATGTTCAGCGTTTATCATGGCGAGCTGGAGTGGGGGAGGGGGTAATGTTTAGTCGTAACGTAATTACGACGGATGCGAGCGAGAATGACAAAGTGGAGGGAACGCAAAGAAAAAGCCAAAGAGGCGTGGGTTCTGACAGGGAGGTAAAGGGAGGATTCAGCAGCTGCGGCTCGGTCTCCTCGCCGGGCTCAAGATTTCATTTATAGCAGCAAAGTTCACCAGCCTGACGCTCAGACTCGCTCTTCTAGGTGCGACCACCCCCTTGGGTCTTCACTCAGCTGTTCCTTTCATCTCTCAGAGAACTCCTCAAAGACACGCGCGTGTCCCTGAGATGGATATCCTGCTTCTACGGGAGAGATGACACTCGGCTTGTATTCAGGCCTTTAATCTCCCTCATCCACTCGGCTCCGGCTGCATTTGAGAGTGTGATGCCAGATGATTCACACCCCTCTTCACACCTCTCCCCTGACTTTCTCACGATGTCTGTGTTCACCTCCTGACTTCCAGCATCTTCTCTGAAGGCCCCTCCCCTCTCCCACCCACACCGTTATGGGAATTAGCCGACTGGGCAGAACTATTTTCACCTTGGGCCGTCTTACTTGCACCACCTGTAGGAACTCTGACGTGACTTTCGGGGTCCTGAAACACGAGCCAGGCCCACCCATAAACTTGCTGGAACTTCTGCTGGAGAATTCAGAGCCTGAACTTTCCACTTTCTTCCAGTCAAATGGTGTATTTCTGTTATTTATTAGGGGAAATCCCTCAAAGTTTAAGCCTGTGATATTTACCTTTAATAAAGGGTTTTGGAGGAAGGTTCCTCCTTCTACTAAGGGAGGAAAGTAGTTCCTGGGAGGGTAATATTTAAAATATAGTGCCCTACTATTTTCATTTATGAGGAGAGATAAGATTTCTTTCCAAGTGCGGATTTATTTCAATAAGCGGGGCCGAAGCGCGACAGGAAAATATGCCTCCTCTCCGATCGCAGCGCCAGCGGCCGCCTGGTATTCTTCAGGAGACGCGGTCGCTTAACTGGCATCGCGCAGCATTACAGAGAATCGATGCTTTCTTCACCACGAGACAGATGTGCTCATTACAAGTGGAGTGGAGCACTGATCACGCCGGCTGGCAGAGAAAAGGGAAGGGAAGGGAGGCTGCGCTCGCATCCAAGCTCTTTCCAAACACGTGAAACGGCACCTGGAGGACTGGCACCACCATCCTCTCTAACAAACGAGGAGTCGAGTTTGTGGAGAATCTGTGAAAACCAACCATAAGTTCTCTGCCCCAGCGGGCTGCTTCTGTTCTCTCATATGTTCGACCCAGAAATGCATTCAGCAGCGTATCATGAGGCAACGACTGAACTGCTGCTGAACAACTGCTCAGAAAAAGTCTCGCCCAACTTAATCCTTCCTGATCTGGTGTTTTTACCGTCTCCACCCACAGGAGATGGTAGAAAGACGGCGTGGGAGTGAGAGAGGATGCAACCAGCCAGCAGCAGCGAGGGAGGAGAACCAGGGAGAGAGATGGAGGGATTAAATCCTGCATGGGAGAAGTGAGAGCAGGTAGCGGTTCTCACAACCCCTCCGTCTGCCGTGGCCTACGGGCCTCCTCCCTGATGGCTGCTGCATCTCAGCAGGTGATCAGGAGTCTTGCGATGGTGATAGTTGTACTCAGCTGCAGTATTTACTTTCATTTACACAGCTGGGATTAGCCAATGGCATTAGCAGGACTGGATTTTATGGCCGCTGTGCTCAGTTTCCCTCGCTGGCTCCACCCAGCATCACCAATTAAAGGATGAAAGGATGTGTTTCTTATGACCCACACGGGGCCAACCATGGAATGACTTTCCAAGGCGCTTGTCCAGCGAGCGACATTTACTGGCCCTCCTGTCACAAAACCGGGAGCAAATGAATTTTCTGGCTCTTCTTTATGGCTGTATCGACTAAATCGTGTAATTCCACCTTCAGCCAAAGTAGCGATGGATTAGTTAGTGAAGTCACCGGTTCTACATTCATGTACAAGTGTAGAAAAACAAGCATGTGAAGGAAATGGCCTCTTCACGCAAGAACGAGGCGTCCTTCCACATTATGTCTTCTGTGATCCGTTCCAAGAAAAGCTGCCTTGCTCATTGGGTTCCGGAGCTTTGCTGGCAGAGAGAGTAGCGTCCCCGCAGTGACAGGAGGTAAACGCTAGTGCTTCTTTTTCATTGTCGTCATCGTACATATTTGATGAGCGGCGATGGTCGAATGGCTAAATCAATATTTAATCACCCTGTGACACTGGGGAAGAGCATACTGGTCAGCAACACTGGGAGGCTTTCTGAAAATATCCACCTCTATTTTTCACGATTTGGCTGACTTCTCAGACAGAAAAATGTTTTCTGTTGTTTCTCAAAGAAAGAAAAATAAATTGCTTCCAGCTCTGTGTGAAAATAAAGGCAAATACAGACGCGCTGCGTAATTTTCTGCTGCTGGATCAAAGCCCTGAAACTGTTATTACACTCCAGCACATAAACCTAATTAAATCTGCTTTAAAGCTCAAAAATCAATAAAACACAAGCGAGCTCAGATATGGAGAGTGTTCTTCATTACGACGGTAATAGATATGAGCCTTTCAGATTCCCATGGCACAAAGCTAATAACAAGCTAGCTGTGATTTAAAGGTATCAACAATAATGTTGCCTGTCTCCATAATTCCTCATATTTCCATACAGCCAGTGGTTTCATATTAGCCCTCATTGCGTTTCCCAACAGACGGGCATGAGATCATTTAATCTCACCAAAGTCATGACACACTCGACACGTTTCACCATTTAAACTCCCAGATATATTTAAAGTCTAACTCCTAAATATAAAATGACCAAGATCACCGTCTGCACAAGAAACACCGCCAATGACACGTCTCTCCAAGTCCAAGACCGGCAATAGCGGAAAAAATGATCTTGGTGACGTGCAAGCACACAACGTGGAGCCGTTTCTGAAACACCAGCAATTAAAAAGCCATCTCCAGGAGTGAGAGTGTGAGGCAAATGGTCCAGCAACAGGCTGTAACGCTGCATCAGGAGTCAAGCAGATGAGATTAAAGCAATTAGAGAAAGCAACGCGTTTCAGCAGTCAGGAAACTGCAAATCTCAACACAGTTCTTGTGGAATTTCTCTGTTTTAAGAGGCACTTTCTTAGTCAATATCACCTACTTTAATTTAAATGAATCCCCCGCTGCATGTACGCCTAAAGCAGCGTTGAAAACCCGGATATTCAACGAAAACCTTGGGGGTTTTCGGCAGTTGTGCATTTGAGTTAATGGCCATTTCAGAAACTAAAATATGGCTGTATTCAGTTTGCGCTTTGAAAGAAAGATTCCTGCAGACGCTGACATTCCGTGAGTCGGCCACACGCTAAGATAACATCAAACTTTTCACACTGACTTTGTTCAGCTTGTGGTGCTTTCGCTCGCAAGTTGCAAACATTTTCTTTGGGAGGCTGGGCTGCCATGGAAACCAGTTCTAATCAGCGGAACACCTGACGCTTCCCTGTCTTTTGACTTCGTATTCATGTCGCCCCTAATTAGCTGTGTGCCGCGGAGACACGCAGGAAGCATTACGCTAATGGAAACGCTCGAGTGTAGCAGTTGGGATTGTCACATCTAAACGATGCAAACATCTGCCTGATGTTTCACACCTGTGCGTTAAAATACATCTCACAATATAAACCACGTGCTTTAAGATTCTTGACACTGGCAGCTAACTAGCCACAGTAATAATTCAATAGTTGTAAATCACAAGTAGCATGACCAGTAAAAACTGTAGATTACTCACGAGTGCTAAAATAACGTGCATGACGATGCCAATTTCCAGCCTTTATATTTCTTTTATCTGAATGTACAGACACAAACCTCATTTTTCTTTCTTTCCTTTTTTTATGCAGAAGCCGAGACAGCGAATCTGTGACAGGTCATTACATGATGAGAGATCCTTAACGAGCCAATTATCCTTCCCCTTTACTTTTTTTTAGCAAGGCCTCCGAACTTTCCCGGTAAATCACATCATTTCCACGTACTGAGTCACCCACCATGACTAATATGCATGTTGTTATCTATTCATCCTTTATATATTCTGTATATTTGGTTTAAGGTGTTTAACCTGTTTCCTTCAACTTTGTCACTTGTGTTAACGCTACTGTTTTAAACGACAGTGGCATCAGCTGTCTGAGAACCTTTTGCCTTTTTCTGTAATCACACGCCCATGAAACTATGGTGCAACGTACTAAAGAGAACTCACACGTTCCACAACTTTCCTCCTCCATCTGTGAGGCTAATGAGAGCCAGTTCTGCTCACGCTTTAAACATCGCATGAGAAGTTTTGGACTCCTACACATAGACATGGTTATACAACAGCTAGTACCGACCACGCAGACAGGCCGGCCGACGGACCCGCAGGTTCTCATGTAGAACTGCAGGAAATGTCAAGGTTGCCACCCTTAACTGGCACGTTATTAAAAATAGAAGGACGAGCGGAAAAACCTCAAGCTGCTTCATAGATCAGTTTTGGATCCTTCTGACTGAACAGCAGAGAGAGTAAATAAAGCTGTTAGTGTTTTCTCGTTAGCACACAAGCTCATCTGATGGCCTGGACGGTCCCCCTAGGTGAACCTGGTCCTGATCAAGGTTTCTGCCTGGGAGTTCTTTCAGGGCATTGTTGCTCGCTCGCGGTCAGGTTCTGGGTCTCTGTAACAACCCAGTAATCAATCTGACCTTCGTTAGCCACCGTGGCCACGAGGGAAGTCAGGAAGAGCGTTTGCAGGAGTGCCTCATTTCTGCCATGACATCACCGCTAATCATTAGCATTTGATCTTTATCCTCACGCGTTTCCCGCGAGGTTTGGAGCTGAAAAGGGTGAAGAATGGTACGCGCGATGGTGCAGGCAGGTGTAGCGGAAGCCAGAGTTAAACGGGAAGGTCGTCCTCATAGTATGGAGCATTTATCCCCCAGTTTGGTGGATTTTACTGAGGATCCACTGGATTCAACAGAAGATAAGGACACAGCTGTCTCTGTTTTCTGTCCTGTTATTAGCACACGTCCGGTTTGCTGGCGAGGGTGAACCGCACAGTACAAGTTCAAGAGGTCTGCGTAATTTCCTTGATGGGGTCATGTGGATTATCCGGCAGGAGCCGCAATGACTCACCGCAACATGTCTTCCTCAGGAAAAAAAGAAAAAACTGATTCAAAAATTGGAGAGAGGCGGTATATCCACTCACGTCTATTATTAGAAAAGGATATATCAGTTTGGAAATTGGCAGTTTAATCCTCCTCTCCTCTCCACTCTCCTCTCCTCCTCTCTCCTTTCCTCTACTCTCCCTTTCTCTACTCTCCTCTCCTTCTCCTCCTCTCCCCTCTGCTCCTCCCCTCTTCTCTCCTTCTCTTCCTCTCTCCTGTTCTCTCCACTCCTCTCCCATCCTCCTCTCCCATCCTCCTCTCCCATCCTCCTCTCCCTCTCCTCCCCTCTTCTCTCCCCTCTTCTCTCCTACTCCTCCCCTCTCCTCCTCCCCCTCCCATCCTCTCTCCTCTCCTCCTCCCATCCTCTCCTCCCCTCCTCTCTCCTGCCCTCCTCTCCGTGGTGGTTCTGTAAACCATCCTGCAACAATGGTTATTGACGGTGTGTAAATAAGATTGGACCGAGCGTCTGGCCACATGGTGGAGGAAGACAGAGCGCCACAAAAAAAAACAAAAGAGATGACTGACAGTTTAATTTCCACACTGCCCTGCGGCCAGGTCGGCCATTAGGAAGGGAACAGATGCGTCTGTCCGTGTTCTGAGGAGAGACGTTTGGTCCACTGATGGATAATGAACTCCGCAGCAGCATCGACCTACAGCGGCCCATGGGGACGCCACCATTCAGCCCTCGATGAGAAAGAAAGCACATTCTGTGTCTTTAAAATGTCCCCCTGACACCAGCTGGTGTTTCTAATATAATTCAGCTGCACGAGGTGTGCGAGAAGATCCCGAATATTAAGTGGGGACCTGGTGTTGCTGCTCGACTGTTAAACACTTTTGAACGGAAGAAAAGAGCTTGACTGACGACCTGGCTGAGCCCCTCTTGGGTTTTGGCAAAGTTGGAGACAATTAGGATGCGGAAAGTATTAAAGTTATATCTGAAACGGATTAACTGCGGTAACCGCGGCAACACTGGGCTATAAAGGCATCATTTCCATGCATTTTTGTAGAACAGGGGTCATCCCCGGTCAACAGGGATCAGCAGCTAATGCAGACTGAGACCAAGAAAACAGGAAGGAAGCGGAAGAATGAGGATATACACGCTACATTCTACACATTTAACGACTAAAAATAAAGTTAATGAGGGAGTCGATGGACCTGGAGTTAACCCACTTGCTTTCATTCACCCTATTGCAAGACTGTCTGTAAAACCACCCAGCGGTCGCAGGTGCGACACAAAGGACGACCAACTGGGATGCATGGGCGTCCTGCGTGACGGCGGGTTTAGTTAACACTTACCAGGAACTTTAACGGCACTTTAAACATCTAAAGACGGAGCTGATGAAAAGTCCTACTGATGTTTTGTGCAGTGTTTTATTTTTTTTTTTTTGTATAATTACCCCGCATGCATTAGCTGTCGTGTGTCATCTGGCCAGCCTGGGAGTTGTGACTCACACCGACTGGAAGCTCCACCATCCGGTGAGCAGCCCCTCTGCACGCGTGGACGTGTCCGCGCATGAGAGCGCCTGTGTTTCCTGCCTCTCGGCTCTGAAATTGGTTTCCATTAGCTCTCTTGTGATTACTAACTTTCCATTGATGCTGCCGCGTAGTCAGAGGCGCGGTGACGTCAATGGATGTCCTTCAGCGAGACGCAGCACACAGTCAGCCGCTGAGGAGTTCGACAAGTGTGCGCGTGCACGTGTGTGTGCGTGTGTGAGGAGTGTACTCACTGCAGAGTGCAATGATGTGGCTGCTGTCTTCGTGGACAAACTTCTTTGTCACCGCCTCCTCCATGATCTGCTTCACCTGCACACAAAGAAAGGGAACCGTTAGCGTGAACGTCTCAGCGTTAAAACAACAAAGACAGCTCACGTCCAACCTCCAAATGAAAGCAACAACTCAGCCTTTCATCTCCAAACCCACTGCCGCTGTTCTCAGGCAGTCTTCTCATAGTCGACAGCTATTAAAAGCATCTCTGACACACTCGCCCAAACTTCTGCACCGCCGACTTCTCGTTAACATCCTGACATGGTGGAAAAAAAGGAAATGAAGCTGCTTCTTTGTGTTCCCGTCTGGGGACAGGAGCCTCGGCGAGGCCGGTTACTCTGATTCAGTCTAGCGTTCAGCTCCCTCCATAGAATTAATTGCCGTCAGTAATTAATCCAAGACCTGTCTGGCACCTTTGGAACTAACTGAAAGCAGAGTGATCTTAATTTCTCGTTAATAATAAAGCTTCGATGACAAGAAGCTCAGATTTGCCCTTTCTGATGGAGGGCAACTGGTTTTAGGATGACGGGTCTTAATTAAAGTTTTACCAACAAAAAAAAAAAAAAAGACTGCAAAAATCTTCTGAGTCAATTGTGCTCTAAAAATCATGATGATCCTCTAATCTCCCCCTGGGGTGACTACAGAGGGCATACGTTTGTGTAGATAACCACCTCAGCGCAGGTGACTCGACTGAATAAACCATCTTAACTAGTGGTGACTGACAGGGTTTTAATTTAGGATTCGATGAGATTAGTTTGCCTCACAGTGTCTTTAATGTGCAATGCTACACTTTTGTGAATTCTTAGAGACAGGAATGTTTTTAACGTGTTTTAGATGGCAAGTACAGTAGCAAATGTCTACCAACGCAACGTGTTGACTTTAGCGATGTTCTTGGAGTCTGTAGTCGTTCATGCGGCGTTCCTGGGATGACGTTAAAACAACAACGATAGCTGGTAAATGTCAAACTTCTGAGAAACCTGATGCTACTCAGAGGAGAAGAGCTCATTAGCCAACTGTCGCTTACATAAGGACAAATGTGCAAACATCGCAGCATCAATGGAAGTGTCCAACAGTGACCCCCATGATGTCCGGTGGTACTGCAACATTCGGACCGTACAAATAAGCTGAAATAACAACAAAATAAGCATAAAGTCATGGGTGTGCAGATGTACCATGAATACAGTTCAAGACTTCAGGGAAAGAACTTTGTAATTTAAAAAATTTAATTACAGACCCATAGAATTCGAAAACACAAAAGCACTGCTAACTTATGGTTTAGACCGAGTGGCTGCAATATAATACGGCTCCGCCATCGGTAATCAACTATTGTTCAGGTCACACGACCATTAATGAGGTAATTATTCATGCGCTAGTAGGCCTGCTAGACAAGGAGGAGTGAAGAGGCGCGCTTTTGTAACAACAAAGTCTGTAACTCTTCACTAATCCTGTGCAGTTTTACTCTCTCACACGCACAAAAAAATAAGTTTTTACATATCAGATTGATTTAGACACACTGGAAACACACAATAGTCTCCGCTGGTTTTCATTGTCTGGACAAAGACGCAATAAAACGAAGCAGAGAGAAATGATTCTGTCCTGGAGGAAGTCTGAGGGAGAAGGTACCGACACACGGCTGCATAATGACAGAATATTTCTTCAGGGAAGAGGCAACTTAATGCTGTTTGGCTGCGAGTTGCAATATGGCAACCGTGGTAGCTCACTGTGGTAAACAAAGAAAATGGGATTAGAAAAATGGAAACCTATGGCTGCGGCTCCCTGGTCAGAGGACTGATGTGGCAGGCCTGAAGAGGCTGTCTGAGCTTCGGGTCTACCTTTTACTGCTTTCAAAAAAGGTTCCATTAGTAGAAGTGTCCATTGAACTACCCGTGTCCACGTCGCTGACCTTACACTGACCCTTATGATGCTTCCTGACATGCACAACCTTAGAAATATATCTGCAACCATCTACAACCTAAATTTTATATCTGTCAGAATGAATAGGATCATGTAGTGGTTACGCTCACACGTTTGTGCACTGTGGCAGTGTCTGAGAGTTAAACAACCACCAAAATCTACAAAAATCCATAATGTGTGACATTTCAAATCTAAAACAGGATTAAAAGCGCAGCTCCTTTCATTTCCTGGTCCATAATTGCAGATAACCATCTTATATCTACATAAAACACTAAAACTGTGCAAACACGGTAGCAGGTGAAGACAGAGAGATATCGCCTGACACCTCGCTGTGGCAATATTAACGGCCAACTGGTGCAATTTAAGTTTTGGACCTGCCAATGCTTTCAGTTGCCAAGCAATGGTGAGGTAGCTGAGTGCTGAATAAAGAGACGGGGAGCGAGTCAGTGGACTTTGCTGAAATCACAGACGTTTACTTTGCTTTAAAATGTCAAAGGGCATTGATTAGCATCTCACCGACAAAGTAAGGTCAATCGCACCATCGATTTTCATACTGGGTACAAACCGGGTACACACACAGAGGCTAGAGTGGAAATCTTTTTAGACAACACACAAGATTTGCAACACAACAGATCAACGCGTTTCTCCAGCAGCAGCAACTAAATCAAATCGGGGGAAACTGATTGCAGCCTGAACTCCAATTAGGCTCAGTGGCTTTGGGTTTATACACAATAAAAAGTATTTATTTTTTATAAATTCCTGACCAGATTAGAATAGGGGTTCTTTGTTGAAATATTCTAGAAATTGGAACTGCCTAGCGTGGTTGGGATTGCCATAAAACCCTCATTTTTCAAGACTATATGCAGACGACTCTGTTATCTTCCAGAGAAGAGCTCAACGACAATTTGTCTTAGGCAAATGTTCACTCGTGCCAAACCTCATCGATTGGTCATTAATTACAGGACGGTGACACCAACAGGAGAGGGGGAATCACTACAACAGACGCAAGTGATTTCAGGATTTTCTGTATAAATATGATTTTGGCGACGCGATAGATTTCCAACGACACCTCTGCTTGGTTTCTCAACTTGATGGGGCAGCTCTCATATGTTTATGTTCATATGAACGTCAGCTACATTAGATTTATTAACTCAGAAATTACAGCGCATTCTTTTGTTCATGTGAAGCATGAGAACAACTGCTATAACGGTGCGTCCTGCTGTTTCTGTGGGCCCAGATTCAGGGGTTTATTCAGCGAGCCACACCTTGCACACAGTCAGTCTCACAGCCGGCTGCTTTCTTTCTGACTTGCAGTCAGATTTCCATGCAGGGCCAATCTTTTTGGTTGTGACTTTGGGCAACAGGCAGCTATGAGGATTACAGCAGGAGTGGGTAGAGAGGTTAAAGGAGTAATGATTTATTTCTCGCTGGAGAGATGCGAGACATTAATCACCAGGAACAAACAGCCTGTAGCAGTTTGAGCCGTGGATGTTGGTGGAAGACAGGCGGTAATACACCTGCAATAAAGTGTTGGGATTTCCTTCATGATTAGTTTTTTTTTTATTGTGATTCATTCAGACAGACTGCTATTGTCTGCCTGTAGGACCTCGAACTGGAAGATTATAAATTGTAGGAAATAGACTTTGATGTGTTTTTTTTTTTTTTTGTCATAAAAACAGAAATATTCTGGGAAAGAAACTGTGTTAAAAAGAAACTTGTTTCTTGTAGATACAAGAGTATAAATGTACTGCAGAACACCCAAGTCCATATAGGGTTACACCTAAACCAAAGTGGTCTAAATGTATCAATCCTGAAGTCTTTTAAAAAAACAGGTCGTGTTACACCTGCAGGTAACTTAGCAGGTAACATGTTAGCTGGGTTCATTAATTCAGCATCACTTATAAACTTGACCGCCCGGTTCAACACACCCGTTAGAAACACCCAGCGTAGGCGTAACACCGCCGATCATCCTTCGGTGGGTTTTCAGGTGATTTGTAACAGAAAATAGCTATTAAAACCCAGAAACGTGATGCTAAAAGCGAAAGCTTCGCCTACCTCCCGTTTGACGTTCCATAATAATTTCTCTTTGTAGTCTTCCTCCGCGGAGCGCTCCATGGCGGCGCGTCCCTGTGTCCGTCCGCGGTGAGCACGACGTGGGTCTCGTCTCGGCGACGCAGTCGGTCCACCTGCCCACCGGCCTTTCAAACCTCTTTCCCCTTTTTATTCCTCGTTTCCTCCTTCCTCGGCTCTGTTGGACTCTGACGCAGCCGGGCAGTTTTGACGGAGACGTCAGAGGATCCGCCTTCCCCGCCACACCGGTCAATGGCGGAGGGAGGGTAAAAAATAACACCGGGGCTCACCGAGCATCAAGCCCCGCCTCAACCTGCTGCCTCACGGCAACCAACGCTCCAACCTGTGGAGCGTTCAAAGTTATTTTTAGAACCGTTATTTGTCTTCATCAAAATAATCGGTAATTGCATGTTATTATGGGGGTTATAACACATTCACTTATATTTTTGTTTTTGAATGGGCCATACATAGAATTGTCTGGGGCCCCCTCAGGGTCCGAGGATGCACACGCGAGCGCCAAACAGGCTTCATTCCCATATTCAAATCAAAAGCTGGTTCTTCTCAAAGAGACAAAAAGCTTTGATTTTAATAAATATGAACGATATATTGATCGAAATGTGTCGTCCCTACCTAAACTTTCCAGCCAAAAACTCTTGGATGTTTCTATTTACGTCAAACACTAAACAATTCTGAGATTACCGTTAAAACTCAGGCTTTACGTGGCTGTAATCCCCCCGAATGAGAGGCGCTGAATGTGTGATGCATTTGGCCAGCTCAGTAAAATGACTTCATTCACAAGGCTGGCACAAAGAGACGGCAGCTGATTCCAAAAAATGGAATCTAAAAATAGTGTTTTCTGAAGAGCCCATTGCTCGTCATTCTCAGGGACCGCTGCGGAATAAATGACGTCAGGGCAGGGGTATAACAACCCCTAACCTGCTCCTGTTCTTACCTTGTTCTGCCTCCATGTGGGCCAACAGTGAACCTGCAGCCATCAGAGGGTCTCTAACATAGGAGCAAGCAACAGGGATAAGAGTACAAGTAAATGCATGTATGTTCGTTTAATGCTCCTCACTGTGGCTAATGAACAGAACCAATTCATAAAAGTGACTCCATCATTGTCAGTACCGTGATTCCACTGCCAAAACAAATGCAGAACCGCCACTGTCGTTGCCATAGATACGTCAGTGTTGGCATAAAACACTAAATGCTTCCACGCCAAAAGGGGCAGGCCACATTTGTCCAATCAGAAGGAAGACAACTTAAAAGTGATGAAACAGGCTGTATGATAAACTGCATTAAAACACGTTTAAGGCTCGGCAGAAGAATTCAAACATCTACGACAACACAAGTGGTTCAAAACTGTAAATGAAAAATAGAGATAATAAATATAAAATCTGCCCTAAATATGATTTGGGCTCTGATTGTGTGTATTTCATGTGATAAGTCGTGTAGATTGGTCATTTTTACCTGCCTGACTCTAGGTGTTATGGACTCAAACATCCTAATGTATGTTTAAAGAACTCTGGAGTAAAAACACTTGGCGGTAAAGATGGTGCATTAAGTCTGAATGTTCCTCATCACTGCGGGACGCTGTGAGCAGTTGGTGCTCTCAGTGGCCCAGTGGTCGGTCGTCGTACGTGCTGTATCTCTTGACGTGGATCCGACGGACACGCTCGCGAAGCTCAGGGCCTCCCGGCCCCTCCTCCTCTTCGCTGTGGGAGCCGCTTTTGGTGTAGCTGCGGCGCGTGGCCTCCAGTAGGGAGTTGTCTGGCAGCGGCATGGTCTCGTAGAGCAAGGTGTTCAGAGTCTCCTCGTAGATCCGAGCTTCTGGAAACTCCACCTGCAGGAGGAGGAGACGGCAGAGTTACCCCGCAGTTCAGCGCTTGGCACAGTTTGGAGCGTTGCCGTACAGCACGTAGGCTGGGTAGCAATAGCTGCACCAGTGCAACATCAAAGCAGCAACACATTTTAGTTTAGCATTTCTAAATCCTGATGTAAACTTTGTCTATTATCCCAAACAGCAAGGTCTACTTCTCCTCACCTTGGTCTGCTTTTTCTCAGTAGCGTACACAATGGAGGTGCAGCAGACCTCGGCCAGTTTGCGGCCTTGACCGTAGAACGACCAGCAGCAAATCTCATCCCCGATCACGTCTTTGATGAAGAGGACGCGACTGTTGAAGCTGAGCGACAGCCTGTCGAACAACTCGATGTTCTTCAGCAGGTGGTCATCCGAGTTACTACAGAAAGTAAAGAGGTGAAGAAGTGCTGCGTTGTTTACCTGGCTCTGCGGCCCCCAGCTCATTGCTTTATTAGAAACAATCTGGTCATTCGATGAAAGAACAATTCAATCGTGTGTAATGAAGGAAGCGGCGGGGGCCTCTGGGGACGCGTCTCATACCTGGTGTAGGAGTACTTGTTATTGCTTCTGTTGTACACCAACTTCACCACAGGCTAAAGATGAGATAAAACAGATTATAACTTTCAGCAGTGCTGGGGTTTAATTAAACTTTGAATCCAAAGTTAGATCTCTGTGTGCAACTGGACTGTAAGATAAACTTTTAATGTTTCACAATTATTCTTCCACACATAAATGTGGGTTTACCTTCGTAGATGACTGGATGAGCCGCTCTTCTTCTTTAAAGGAGGTGACCACAGGTATCTCACACAAGGGCTGCTCTCTATTGCCCTGTCAGTCAAACCAACAAATCCCAAGAATTACAAATACCGTTTAAACTTCAGTCCTCTCCTGAGGACAAGCCCTAATTTCTGAAGATGTCATATAGAATTTGAATGGAGTGTTACAAAAGTCACGTGTCTGACCTGCAGGTTGTTTTGACAGAGTTCTATTAGGTCTTGCATCAAGTAATACTTGGCTTCAGCCAGAAGCTCCTGGACAGCCTGGCGCCCTTTGGGCAAGGCGAGGTTGCCATCCCGAAGGTAGCACAGGATGCTTCCGAAGTGCTTCCCACTGCGGTCGATCAGGATCCAGCCTGGACATTCACAAGAGGACCACTGTGAGGAGGTGTGCAGCTCAAGACTCGGTAAACTCCTCTAAATTATATTTAGTTACATGTATTATAATAATGATTTATAAATGGCTTAGACAGAGGTCTCCTAGATTTGGACTCTAAGTTTGATGCAAACATAATGTGACAAATATCATTCCAGACTTCTGTTAAACTGATGATGAGACCTTCACAGATTGAATCTGCTCACTGCAGAGAAAACGTACCCTCTTTATCGGTGAACACCTCTTTCTTTCCACTGAACATGGCTTTCAGCAGGGAGTTCTCTCTGGTCAGCACTTGCAGTGTGGTGTAAAACAGGTTTCCACCGACGTTGAGTCTGACATACTTGTTGCCCAGGCCCATTGCTCCACGATAACTGCAAATCTTAGTCTTGGGACAGGACAGGGGAGGGTGGGTACTGAAGGACTGAACATGATGTTGGGGCAGGGAGTTGTCCCCAGACATGTCCCTCTGGAGGTAGATGACCACCCTGCAGATGGAGGTCCGAAGGTCCCCCGCCGTGGTGACAGCTACTGATGAGGACTCCACAACCGCTTACTGCTCCAGATCATTCCTGAAATCACAAAGATCTTTGATCTACAGCAAGAACCCGGGTAGAGGCTGAAACACGACACCCAGTGGCCGAAGGCAGTATGACAGCGTGGAGTGGAAATCACTCACCCCACTGTTACCCTTTCCTCAGTTCCCCTCCCCATTAGATGGAATGTGGCTGGGCAGGAATCTAAAGTGAGCAGAGGGCAGATATTAACGCACAAATATGTTTCTAGGTAAATTACCACTTTGCACACTTGTCTTAATAATCACAGCTAATTCTCAATGAACGATTTAGACGTCATATAATTTCAAAGATATAAACACTCAGGCTATCATAACAACATCGAGATTCTACTCAGACTCATTTAATTGTTTTGTTTTTTTTTTGTAGCTTGTGTAAAAAGTAAACTTTAATCTAAAACATCTGTTATTCTATTGCTTTATTGCTATCTTTGAGAGTACGTAAATTCGGAGGTATTTATAAATGTGGGTTGAACTCCATGTTAAACAGAAGCTAACACGTAGCAAAGTAAAGATCCATCTCTAGCTTTCATAGCACCACTTTCGAGGAGAACAAACTTTACCGAAACGTACCATTGTCTACTTTTAATATTATTTGTGATGTGAATGGCACTTGTCTTTTTGTTATTATCGAAAACTTTTACCAGACACACGAGTTCGAAAAGGCTTTAAACTGATTTTTATAACAGAAGAAACACGGAACACGGAAATCAAATCTCGAACACCTTATATTCCTCGCAGATGGGGAAAATGCAGTATTATTAACTAATACCAAATTTAAATGCTAAGATTTTAAATGGAATGCGTCATACAGTGGTCACTGGCTACACCAACCAGCTAAGTGGGCATCAGTTTATGGTCTCTGCGATTTACTCACCGAATTCTTCTAACTTGAAAAACTCCAGATTAATAAAACCCGGTCGTTGCCGTATAGCTAGTTGCTTATCTTGAACTTTTCCTCGTCAGACAATAATTTACACGCGTATAAAACAGTTATAGTGGCTAAAATCACAAACTCAAACTTTCTCCTTTTACTTCTTCTTGTAAAAAGTTTCAACATGCCAAAAAAAACAAAACACAACGATGCCCCTAGCGGACAGGAGTACGAATTGAAGGCACTGTGCATGCTGTAGCGCTTGTGACTTTCTGTGCATAATATTAAAATGTTTGAATAAAATAAATATGATTCAAATAGTATGATTTATATTTGCATATTTTTTTACACATTTTTGCAAAGCAGTAACAAGAACTATTAATATAATAACTATAAATAATAACAAAATAACGATAATAAACTAGCTTGTATACACTTCCGGGTGTTTGGTTTCTCTGGCAACTGAATGAGGGGCGGGGCCTGGAATGATGGCTTATGCCACATAGCCAGACAACACAGGACCTGCGATAACGGTGAGGTTTGGTCAAACAGGTAAAACTGAACTGTTTACTGTCCTTAAAGTATGCATTAGCCGTTTTAATACCATCAATGCTAACTGTTCAGTCATTCAGCCGCAATGAGCGCATTAAAAAAAAGTGATATTAAATGAGCTTCTGTACGGAAGCTAACGGAGCTAACCTCACTAGCTAGGTGGGTTTCATTGCATCATCAGTCAACAATCGGTCAAAGTAGACATTAAATGTTTATACTGCAGCGGAAGTAAGCATGCATTTATACTGATCTTCTATGTTTCTTTTTGATTATGTTCTTCTATTTACATCGTCGGTAAGCGTCAATGTTATAACCTGAGTATAACTAATTGATGTTAAAGAAACCAATTAAATTACAAAGGTGTTTACATTTAGACGTGGCTGTTTGTGTAAATAGCAGTTACAGTACACTAAAGTCAGTAATGTCAATAGTCGTACCATATGGTGGACTCCAAGTGGAGGTCATAGTTCACTAGACTGTTTTAGTTGAACAATAAGGCCATATTTCTGGGTTGCTAACGCTCATTTGACAGTAAATGAACTTGTTTTTAAAGTATTTTTCTATTACAAAAACAATAAGACCATTGTTACAGTCACAGGAACACAGCAGAGTTTTAAGCATGAAGACAAAACAAGTAATTTCCTGACCTAAAGTCTCCAATGACAGTATAGATACTTGATAATGTCAGGAAGAATTCTCTATGTGTGGATAAAAAATTACATAGTGTCAGTATAAGATTACGTTCCGTTGGAAGTCCTTTATTAATCATGTTTTCTGTGGCTCCGCAGTGGGACCTGTGACCATGGACAAAGACCCATTGGAGACAAGCTCGCATTTTCAGAGTGAGCTGAAGGTCCTCGAACCTGAGCTGCAACAGGAAAGCTCAGACCTCAAGGAAGAGTGTCAAGAGTTTGCTGACAGTAAGTACTGAAGAGATTATAGCCTTTTTAAGCTCCTCTGATATCACGGGATCCTTCAGAATCACAGATATTTGCTCTGCTTTGCAGAAATTAGCCAGTATCAGAAAATAGTGGAGGGTCTAATTGAGGTGAAGGATGAGATGACCAAAGAAGTGGAGACAGAAAAGATGAAGGTATAAAGACTGACTCCTGGGACTTTGATGGCTCATATGGTTTGTTGCTTGTAACTGAATTATTTTCTTTCATTTCCATCCAGGCAATCGGAGCCCGAAACCTGCTGAAGACAGTGGCGAAGCAACGGGAGGCCCAACAGCAGCAACTTCAGACTCTTATTGCTGAAAAAAAGATGCAACATGAGCGGTAAAACACTGTTCAAACTCAACCGCGGATGAGATGTTTGATGAATTAGATGAGTCCTACAGATGTGTCCTTCGTGTGTTTCAGGTACTGCATCGAGTATGAAGCTCTGCGCAAAGTGGAGTCGGAGCAGAACGAGTTCATCAACCAGTTTGTACTACAGAAGTGAAGGACGTAACGACACGTCTGCCACATCACCTGCCGAGTGCCTCTATCGACGCGTTCCGCTTCCTCCACGGAACGGATCCGATGCAGTTTTTCCTAAAGCAATTGCAGAACTTTGACTTCAATGCAAAACATCACACTGATGGGCCTCAGTGTGTGTGTGTGTGTGTGTGTGTGTGTGTGGTGATCATTTCACCCCAAAGAACTCAATATATTCAATAATCTTGATCCTAGATGGAACTATTTTATAAAGAAAAATCTTATTTATAACAATTATTTATACAGAAGTACTGTGTAAATCTAGTTTTACTATTTACATATAAATGAAGTACTGCATGTGTGTGTAAATGTTTTTTTTTTAAGTTTACACTGATTTTAATTTTATTTTTTGCCTTTTTCTGGTGTAACCAGTACCAATCATGTTTACATATCCTACTTCATGGGTGTATTTTATACTTGAATAAATATTGCAGGATACAATTATCTTCTTTTATAATGCCAATGATAAAACCTTTACACTCTTGAAGTCTAATTTTTTTATATTTTTATCTGATTTTTTTTTTTTTTGCTATCATCTTGTGGAGACAGACATAAAAAAATTCCATTCTGGATTATTTTCAAGGTAAAATGATTATTCATAAATTATTTATTGATAAGTTAAAAAAAGAAGGTCAAGCACTTCCAGAATGATTGATATTTACAGGCTGTCTGAGCTTTCCAGGTCTAAAATCAAGGTCTCAATTCTTCTTCCTGTACTGAAAATCAAAGACAGAGTTAAAAACAACTGTTCAGTACCTGGAAAGATATTTCAAACCTTACTTTATCAAGAATCCAGTCTGCATCTGTAATGGCTCTGTGGATTATCATCTGTATCCTCTCAGGGTCGTCTTCATCTGAGTGACTGTTGTAACTCTGGAAACCAAAACGAGGCATTGTATGGAGTTGAACCTTTTCTCTGGTCTTAATTTTGAGCTTTACATGTTTTCCACGCTGCTTTTTCATAGCAACATTTGCTGGGGCACTTTACCTGTCTTATGGCGTGACGATAATGCTGCTGCACAGCTGCGGTAGGCAGCAGTCTGCAGCATCGGAGGAGGTATCGGTAGAGCTGCACCGGCGTCTGGACCAACTCCGCTCCGACCAAAGGTGACATCCTTTCACGTAAGATGCTGATGGAAAATGTAAATATTAGGTGGAAAATGGTCATTTCAAACTGGGATTATGTGGCACGGTGCAGCTTTTACTAATCAATAACGTTAGCATGTCACTGCAGATGGTGCAACTCGGATTTAGAAAGGAAGATTTAATGTAATCAGAATTATAATTGCAGTTGATTACAGAATTCTTATTCACATTTAAACAGGAACGAATTTCAGGTGTACATTTTAAGTACTGGATTTTAATTAAACATTCTAGAGAGTGCTCTAATCGGATTTCTTATCCTTTTATTTAGGACACTTTATTCTAAAATAAATGCTAACCAAATACCCAGGAGAAGAAGAGGAAAAAAATGTGCTACCGCACAAAATTACAAACATTGAAAATACATCGTCTTTGTCGTTAACTTACGAAAATGTTAGGAAGCTTTTAAAGACTGAGAACAACTCGAACACATGATGATGACGACACTCTTTTTCTTCGTGTGTTATTATAATGGTGTTTGAAACACTACCGCCCTCTGCTGCTTGAAATGGAAACTATGTCAGACACAGATGTCGGAAGATTAAGGTTAGACCCTGCCTTTGCTATGTTTTTTTGTTTTGTTTTTTTTTTTTGTTATGTGGCATAATTGCTGGGAATTATTTTTAAATGAAAAGAAAAACCGAAATCCTGTGATGTCTCTTCATTTCATATTTAACTCAGTACTTAATTGAGGTTTTATCAGCTGTTACAGTCTTCTTCCAGTCTTGTTTCCAGTCTTCTTATGGATGATGCCACAAGCTCAGCACACCTGGATGAAATAAAAAAAAAAATAAATGCATTTTTTTAACACAGACAGACAGACAGACAGTTCACCACATTTCCCAAAAGAGGCAGCGCTTGTACTATTGACCCGACAGCAACTGTTTGTGCAGACTGATTAAACACATATCTCGGGCTAAAGAGCACTACCAGCCTACGCTTTATTTATTTTGTGCAAACCCTTGCAGTGAGTTCAGCTGTGTTTGGTGACGAGCCAATAATCATAAGCACTCAGCAACCCTTTAACTACGCTCCTTTCCGTGCAGTGACTGTAATAATTTCATTCTGCCCATTTAATTCTCATCATTTGGGCTGGTTATTGAAGGACCATCATCCACTAAACCCAGACAGCAAGTTAGCTCGCTAGTTAGGTGATAGTTCTTCTTTTTAGTGTGTAAACTCAGAAAGCTATGACTCATCACTCCCTCTCAACTTTTACAAAAGGCCAAGAATGACCAATCAAGTCAGGTCAACTTTATTTGTCAAATATGCTATACATGCTCGACATACAGCATAAATGAAATTTCAGTCCTCTCGTGCACGGTGCAACAAAGTAATAAATAAATAAAAGTACAAGTCTCAGGTCTGATGTCACAGAGAGGGAGAGAGGGAGAGGGAGAGAGAGCATCGCAGTGAATGGGGGCAGGGCTCTAAAGACTATTTAATGGACTCCGCAGCTCATCTCTCTGTCAGTCAGTCAGTCATGGCCCTGCCGGGGAGTCGTGCTTGCACGTGGGCGCTCTTTCTTTGCCTAAACTGGATCTTCATAGATGGAGCGGCTGCCGGACCGTGAGTTCTTCTGCTCCGCATTTCTTCCATCCATCCATCAGATTTGTGCTCTGTCGGTGAGATGACTGTCACGCTTGTACGTTTCTGTGGCTGCAGACAGTTCATGGTTGCCATTCCCGCCGTCATCGAGGCAGGGACGGAGAGCAAGCTGTGCGTCAGTCTCCTGCAGCCCAACGAGACGTTGGCCATGACCGCCGCCCTTGACTTCGACAACAAACAAAGTGTCATCTTTGAAAAATCATCAGACACAGAATTCCACGAGTGTGCACTCTTCCAGGTCCTATGAAGCTTTGGTTAACGTCCAGTTTAGATCATTAATTCTCTCCCTGGTTGTGACTGTCAGTTCTAATTTTGCATCTTTCGCCACAGGCTCCAGAGGTGCAGAAACCCGAGGTCCACACCCTCAGAGTCACCGTCCGCGGAGACCAGTTTCACTCAGTGGTATCACGAAAAGTCATGTTTAAATCCTTCAAACCGAAGACGTTCGTCCAGACAGACAAACCCATCTACCTCCCTGGTCAAACAGGTAGCCGTAGCCGATCAATCGCACGTGTGTAAGAAAGCGATTATTCACGTTCATCCCGCCTCTCTCAGTCCATTTCAGGGTCGTCACGCTGGACTCCATGTTCAGACCTGCAAACAAGCTGGTGAGTCTTTCAGAACTTGTCCACTCGTGGGTTAGGTAACCATGCAAGGTCCAGCTGCAGGAGTGGAATCAGGCAAACCAAACAGAGCGTGGGTTGTGCCCTTTGACCTCTGATGTCTGTTTGATCAATTTGTGCAAACAGCTGGTCAAGAGGATGAAAGGTCAATGAATCAGTCAAATCCAGTCGCCCAAAACTCCCAGTTATACTTCTATATTTATTTAACTTTTGGAAATAGCATCAAATATTGAGACGCTGACAGTAAAACCGCAGTTTTGTCACACATTTCTCTCTTTCCTCTCTTCCAGTACAACGTCATTGAAGTTCTGGTAAGAACCACGGAAACGCTCACACCGATTGTTCTGTGTCCCCGTAAATTCTGCAAGTAGATTCCAGATTTTTGCTCGCTTTCCCTTGGCTGGTTTCAGGACCCTCACCAGAACCGGATTGGACAGTGGCTGAACGCCACCTCCAATGGGAAAATCCTGCAGCTGTCGTTCTCCCTCAACTCTGAGGCCCGTGAAGGACAGTACGGACTTTCGGTTTGGATAGATGGAAGTCAAATAAACAAAAGATTTAAGGTGGAAAAATACGGTGAGTTGCAGTTTTGTGTTTATGAGCTGCTCTTTTTGTTTGCAATCACCAGAAAACAACAAAGCTCCTTTTTCCTCAGTTCTCCCAAAGTTTGAAGTGACGATTGAGACGGCTGACAAAGTGAGCGTTGGAAAAGAGGAGATCGAAGTGGACGTCTGTGCAAAGTAAGCTTGTTTTCACCATTAGCGTTAACCCTCTGTTAACACCTTATCTTTTGTTTAAATCTTTTATCCAAACAGATACACATATGGACAACCTGTGCCGGCAACCGTGACTCTGGAGATGTGCCGGAGACTGAGGACCACTTACGACAATCTGATCCCGGTTCCGTGTTTCAAGGAGGAGAAACAGGTTTTTTTTAAACTCCTGTTCTAAACTATCTAAAACTGATGTTAGAATATGTAAGACCTCCTCCGTAAGCTGGGATGAATCGCAGTAGAGGAGTAAAATCAAGATTAGGTGTTCAATTCCCTTTTTTGAAATGATTTTATCTCACCACAAGGTGGCACCAAATCTCATACAGAACTAAAACATTTCTGGCACCTACAGTGTTAGCTTAAACCAATAATCAACAGCAAAGAGGTTTCAGCTTGATAGTCTAATAATCGCATATCCTTCTGGAAACATTTAGCGTCCCTCTGATTCGTCTTTTACCATCCAGACAGACAAGAGCGGCTGCGCCAAATTCACCCCCAGCATGTCCACTTTCACCAAAACCGATTCAAAAGTGTTGCAGAGTTCCGTGTACCTCACGGCCAGCGTGCGAGAGGAGGGAACAGGCAAGTTTAATCGCAGATTCTTCTGCTCTGGCAGGATGTTGCCTTGCGCTAATCTGGCCTTTTTTTTCCTCAGGTACTTTATTCTCCAAACAGAAAATGGTGGAGCTCTCTTACATTATCGGGAAGCTACTCTTTGTTGACACACCCAAAATTTACAACCAGGGATCGATTTTGGAGGGAAAGGTGGGTTGAAAGCGATAATTTTCAAGGCTGCGATTGTGTAGAAGCTTTGGTGATTCTATCGGGTGCCTCCTTTCTTGTTTTCCACAGATTAAAGTGGTTCACTACAACGATACGCCCATCGCTGACAAGCAGATCCAGTTGCTGAATGATAAAACCTGGCAAGGACAGCTGCTACAGAACCTAACCACGGACGCCAACGGAATCGCCACGTTCTCGCTAAACACGACACTGTTCAATGGAGAGGACATCAAACTGAAGGTATGTGACGCGTGTGGCGCCATTGTGGGTGGTTAAAACAGTCCGAGTGTCGATAATAATAATAATAATGTTTATCCCACCTACTGTCCAATCAGGCCTCAGTGCTGGGACCAGAACGTCATTCTCAGAAACCACAATTTGACAGCGCATTCCACACCGTGTCCTTGTTCCAGCCCCCTTCTCCTCATTCTAAATCCGTCAGCTCTCTGACCGTGAAGAAAAAGGAGGATCCTCTTCTGTGTGAGGGGGATGAGACCATCTCCATCCAATACGCCTTTGTTGGAGAAACCGCTGGAGCTGTGGATCTGATGTATTTGGTGAGCAGCGACTGGAGGCTTTTTAAAACGCTTTTAAAGAAAAATACACCTGGACACAAGTGTGCATGCTAACTGTAATGCTAACTCTGCAAAAAACAGGTCAAATTCCAAATTCAGAGATTATATTCACCTACTTTTGTCACGAATTCTCCCAGGTTGTGTCAAGAGGGAAAATCATCACTCAAGGAGTTCAAAATGTGGAGATTCGAAATGATCCCAGTAGGCAATCCCAGTTTTTCAACGTGTATTTTGGAAATCTGAGTTTCTCCTTCCGATATCAACGTTGCGTTTCCGTTGCAGCAACGGAGGGCAGCATATCCTTTACCCTGAGAATGTCTCCAGAGTTCTCGCCAGAACTGCGGGTCGTGGCTTACGTCATCCTCCCCAGTGAGCACATGATTGCCCACAAGGCCGATCTGGCTGTGACCAAATGCTTCCTTAACAAGGTCGGTTGGTGCGTGACTCAGACCTGCGTCTGCTTGTGTCAGAAGCCGTTTGCTCAGCTTTAAACCTCCGCTCTGTGTGTTAGGTGTCTGTGGAGTTTTCCCCGACCTCCGCCGTCCCTGGAGAGGAAACAACCCTGAAGGTGAAGGCTCTTCCGGACTCGCTGTGTGGCGTGAGCGCCGTTGACCAGAGCGTCCTTGTCAAAGAGCCCGGAAAGACCCTGACCCCCGAGCAGGTAACCGCCAGTGCCAAATGTAACCAAGAGCGTTTAGAAGCCCACTCTGACCCCCCGCAGGGTCATTTGAGGGTCAAACTGAACAAAGTGAAGATGCTTCAGCCAGTGTCCATGTCCAGCTTTAACTGCTGGTTTCATTTCCAGATGTTTGAGTTGTTGCCTGAGGGCGAATCCCCCGGTATGCCGTATGAAGAGGATGCGGTATCGTGTTTACATGTGAGGCAAAAAAGATATATAGGTCGACGCCCTCCGTCAGACGTGAATGACGTGAATTCAATTTTTGAGGTAAATTCTATCTTGTTCTTTCAGCCATGGGTGGTATATACATGGAAAAGCAAGCTCCAACTGCTCATGACATGTTGTTGACACGTTTTGTCCAGAGTATAGGTCTGAAGGTCGCCACAAACTTGCTAATCAGGATGCCACAATGTGTGAACTTCAGAGGATTGGAATACCATCGTGGCATTATTTGTGAGTACAACTGATGACGCAACAACGTTCACCGCCAAAACTTTACCTTTGACTCTCGACGTGGTGTTTCCTCAGTATACAGAGATTCGGCACCGCGTATCATGGCCATGAGGAAGTTTGGTCTGGCTGGGCCATCAGGAAGAGGTGTTATCGAAACCATCCGCACTTACTTTCCAGAAACCTGGGTGTGGAAGCTGGTCGAAGTCGGGTGAGCTTGCAGAAAAGTGTCCCAAAACACGCCCTTCAAATAGTGGGTGGTGTGACTCTGATGCTGTAATTCCTACTATGTCCACCAGTGGTCGCTGAAACGCTGGTGTTACACCTGGCCAAAGCCTAATCTGACTATTCCACCACGTAAAACCAAATGATTGAAGGTTAACTGAATCTGTGCGCGACGTCTTTGCTGCCTCCAGAGAGTCCGGAGAGACGGATGTGGCCCTCACCGTCCCTGACACCATCACCACCTGGGAGACGGAGGCTTTCTGCCTGTCCTCTCAGGGTTTTGGCTTGGCTCCCCGCAACAAGATCACTGTGTTCCAGCCCTTCTTCCTGGAGCTCAGCCTGCCGTACTCCATTGTCCGCGGCGAGCAGTTTGAACTGAAGGCGACCGTCTTCAACTACCAGACCAGTTGCATGATGGTAAGCGACGCCACGCTCTTCTTCTCTGGATTGTAGTTCTGTTTGCTATTTCTTTTGTTTACTGTGTCCTCAACAGGTCAGCGTGAAAACAGCCACGTCTGAGGACTATACCCTCACACCCCTGTCTGGTAACGACTACACTTCCTGCCTGTGCGGCAGTGAACGCAAAACTCTGAGCTGGACCATGGTGCCCTCAGTCATAGGTGGACATTTGTGGGTTTTAGTTGTAGCTGAATCCCTCATCAGACTGTTGAAAATACTGGTTCTGTTCACCTTTGCAGGTGTTGTTAGTGTAACCGTGACCGCTGAGGCTGTGGCGTCACACGCGTCATGCGACAACGAGATCGTGAGCGTGCCGGAGAGAGGTCGCATCGACACGGTCACGCGGTCGCTTATCGTAAAGGTAAAGACTCACCAGCCCGAAGCACGTGCGATATGTTGTCATGGCGATGTGAGCATTCATGTGTTATTATTATTTTTTTTATTTCAGGCTGAGGGGACGGAGATGACAAAAATACACAACTGGCTGCTGTGTCCAAAAGGTCAGTCCGGTTGACATCTGGGTACCGCCTCCTCTCTGCCCCCTGCTGGTGGGCTGTGGTGCAAGAATAAGCCCCTCCTCCCGCCACTGTTTAAGACACTCAAACTAAAATTGTTGCTCATTCACGAGACCATCAGAAGTGCTGCTCGGGGCTAATCGTTTCTGCCTCATCCTCTGAACCGTCGTTTTCACGCGTGTGTTTTATTTCCAGAGGAGCCGTTGAAAGAGGAAGTGGAGCTAGAACTTCCTTCAAATGTGATTGAAGGATCAGCACGCGCTTCCGTATCTGTGCTGGGTAATCAGATTACTTCCTTTGAATGATCTATTCGTATGATCTATATGTTTCGATAACGTCGTCGTACGTCGTTCCGAAATCTGCCTCTCGTGCAGGCGACATCCTGGGCCGAGCCCTGAAGAACCTGGATGGACTGCTGAAGATGCCGTACGGATGTGGGGAGCAGAACATGGCGCTCCTGGCCCCCAACATCTACATCCTTCAGTACCTGAAAAGCACAGAGCAGCTGACGGACGCCATCCTAAAGAAGGCCATTCACTTCCTGACCAGCGGTGAGGATCCGGAGCGAGACGTCTGGAATAAACGTGGAAAGAGGAACTGAATGAATGATGGAGATGTTGCTTATCATCACCCAGGGTACCAGAGGCAGCTGAACTACAAACACTCGAATGGCGCTTTCAGCACATTCGGAACAGGAGACGGGAACACCTGGTGAGGAAAACAGTCGGATCGCACCGTCCGGATTTGCGCGCTAAGGTTAATCTGTTGACAGGCTGACCGCTTTCGTGCTGAGATCTTTTGCCAAAGCGAAGACCTTCATCTACATCGACCCGACAAAGATGGAGGAGTCCAAGAACTGGCTGCTAGGGAAGCAGAAAGAGAACGGCTGTTTTCAGCAGTCTGGGAAACTCTTCAACAACAGGATGAAGGTAATCGGACGAGCTGCCCTCGGATCCCGCCCTGGTCGTGGGCGACGCCGATGGCTTGAACGGTGCTTCCTCTCCCCAGGGCGGCGTTTCCGATGAAGTGACGCTCAGCGCTTACATCACGGCTGCCTTCCTGGAGATGGGCATGTCGGCTACCGTAAGTCCAAAGGCTAAAGCTAAGAAGTCGGACAGATACAGGAAAAGACGGAAAAACAGGCAGAATTTTACACGGCAAAGGCCGATGAAGGTCAGAGACTTTAGGGGTTTTACGATTGCGATCATCTTTCCACTGAATGTCCTACAGGATCCGGTGGTCCACAAGAGCATGCTGTGCCTCAAAAGCTCCGTCAGCAACCTGAACAACACCTACACCACGGCTCTGATGGCCTACGTCTTCTCTCTGGCTGGAGACATGAAGACGCGGGATTTCCTCCTGCAGCACTTGGATACGGTCGCCTCCCAGCAAGGTGAGTCAGAGGACCTGAAGGGGACCGTCAGGGTCTGTCCCAGTTGACCCCTGTGACCCTGTCTGTAGGGGGCTTACTCCACTGGTCCCAGAGCACAAAAGACCAGTCGTCCTCTCTGTCAGTGGAGATCAGCTCCTACGTTCTGCTGGCCAAGCTCAGCAGCTCTCCTACTACTGAAGACCTGGGCTACACCAGCCGCATCGTCAGATGGCTCACGGGGCAGCAGAACTACTACGGAGGCTTCTCCTCCACGCAGGTGTGACCGGAGGAGGTGGCGCCGAGGGGGACGGTTGTGCTATAGGTTTAAAACATGTCCCTAGGAGATGACTCAGCTGTCGTTGTCAGGACACGGTGGTGGCTCTTCAGGCTCTGGCCCTTTACTCCACGCTGGTGTTCAGTCCAATGGGTTCCAGCACGGTGACGGTCCAGGCTCCCAGCGGTCAGCTGGTGTTTGACGTCAACCAGGACAACAAGCTGCTCTACCAGGAGAAGACGCTGCAGGACCTGAAAGGAACCATCAACCTGGAAGCCAAGGGCTCGATGTGTGCTTCAATACAGGTGCAGGACCACAAAAGAAGAGCCCAGGACTTACATACTCGTTTCTACCTGCCCCATAACAGCCTTCTGATTTTTTCCCCAGATTTCTCTTCACTACAACATCCCGACTCCTACCGACATCAACATTTTCTCCGTGAAGGTCAAACCAGAGTGCAGGATGGAGAAAAGTGGAGTCACGCTGAAGCTGACGTCCCTGTGAGGAAAAGTCCAGCTGCTGCTTCAGAAACCAGAAGAACCCCACCTGAGCACGTTTGTGGATCTGTTCCAGGTACAGCGGGAACGACAGTCCCACAAACATGGTGATCCTGGACATTAAGATGCTGTCTGGATTCGTTCCCGACCCCGAGTCTGTGAAGATGGTGAGCGATCAACAGGATTTTAGGGTAAACCAGTAAAAGCGTCTGAGAGTAAAGAGCTTTATTTTGCGTGGACCCTACCTGCAGCTCCGCCGTGCGCTTTTGGTGGATCGTGTTGAAGAGAAGGAGGACCGAGTTCTCGTCTACATCAATGAGGTCAGAGAGATCCGCTGCGTCAGTAGATCTCCAGATTAGATCCCAGTGACCACGTCAGTCTTTTCTACAACAGCTGCTGAAGGACATCCCGATCAACCACACTCTCGACCTGATCCAGGAGGTCCCGGTGCAGAACCTGAAACCAGCTTTGGTCAAGATCTACGACTACTACCAGCCCAGTGAGTCATTCTTCTCCGCTTCTTCAGACGCAACAGACGAGTTTAGATTGAAATTTAACTTTGGATTATTTTTTACGATGACCTAATCCTTCTGTTTCCTGTCAGGTGACCAGGCAGAGACGGAATACGTCTTCACCTGTGCTGCAGGTAACGTGATTGAAGCGTAACCTCGCAAAACATTTTTAACATTAACTGACATAAACAGTCTTGCTAAATCATAATTTCACATTCACTTTGTATGAAAAGTGTGTTTTGAGTAAATTAAGCACATCTTCCTTTGGTTTTCAGATTAAATAATGAAGTAGCGTCACTTCTCTGGACGTTTTTTAAGAAATAAAGTATTACAACAACTCAATATTTTCTTAGAATTTTTTTTAACATCCTTTCGACGCGACGTCAAGATTAAAGGAAGAGTTGGGTGAAGCCATCAGAGGGTGTGGTTATCTGCAACCTCGGGAACATCAAACATGACGCTAAGTGAGGAGCACATCTGTGTTTTTATTAGAATATCTGACGCTTTAGTTTTACAGCACAATTTAGCGAAGATGCAGGAATCAGCGTCTTTTCATGGAAAAATGTAAAACATATTTCCTGCTAAAATGCTTCTTCTTCTTTGGTCGGACTTTAAGTGCTCTGTTTTACTGAAATGCGCAGTTTATGCAGTTAAAAAAACAAACGTATTAGCACCAGGAAGGGCTTGTCCCTGTGTCGTTACAGGATACAAAAAGTGATTCAACTATTGTGTTAAATATACAATTAGACACATGAACTCATCACTACAGATAATACAGTACTGGATAACACGATTAAGGCTGAGTGGATTTATTATAAACTAACCCTAAAGGTTCTTTTTAAGGTTTTACGTGCAAAAATATTGCTCCAAAAATCAGGATGAAGGTTAATTTACAACAATCAAATTGTTAAAAAAAAAAAAATCCTAGCTCAATGATTTTTAAAAAAAAATTGCTTTCAGGTTCAGGTGCACGTGTTAAAAAAAGAAAAAAAAAAAAAAAAAAAAAAAAAAAAATATATATATATATATATATATGTATAATGTAACAGTTTATTCTACATGTTGAATAGTGTCTTCTGCATGTTACGGTGACATATTAGCATAAGAAAACGACGGATAACCCTAAAACCCTAGATAACCCTTGAGCACCACGTTTCAAAGTAGGTCTGCTTACTACCACCATTTCTGATATATTCCTTTACTGTATAATCGACAGGAAACAGGGGAAGCTCCTAGCATCTGATGCCTAGAGAGCCAGTCAAGCTTTGTTAATCTTTAGAGGACAAATGGACTGGTAGTCCACAGTGTCTGAGGTGACCAGCACTGGGTGGTTTAGAGGATGACTGTTGGTGCGTCGTCAGTCGCTGCTGTGACAGAACGCTGCAACATTTTGATCAATAAACAACCAAAATAAACAACAGAAATACCCCAAAAGGACACCCTGTGTGGCGGTAGCATCGAGGGAGAATTTAAAGCCACGTCTATCGCTCGGACTTGACCTTGTAGCGGAGGACAAGGTAAGTGGTCAGCCGGAAGATGATGAAGAAAACGCCCAGGACGATGAAATCCATGTAGAGCTTCGCGTCTTCCACATCCAGCAGCTGCAGGACTTCCTCAGGCTGCTGGAACTTGCACATGTTCCCCGGACACTCCAGCTCTGAACGGTTCATCCCATAGATGGAGAGGATCACCCCCTCAAAGCCGTACCTGAGAGACACGCACGGAGCAAACGCGGGGTGAGCTAAGCCATCCGGTCGGGCAGCACGAAGCTGCTGATTCTGCTACACACCTGACGTAAGAAACATACGAGCTCCACTGCAGGTAAGTGGGGATCGTGTCAAAGTTGACAAAGAATCCAGAGAAAAGCAAGACTGGGATGGCGGTGACGGGTCCAACAAATGTGGCCACCTGGGTCGGGATGGAAAACACGTGTTGTTTCATCCCTACGAGGAGAAACCTTCAGCATCACAACCTGTGGTACCTGCAGCGAGGGGGAGGCGGCCCCCACCAGCAGGCCAAGGGACTGGGCTACCAGGGCCGTACAGGTGGACAGGGCTATGAAGAGAAGGTACCGGCTGACCTCCGGAGGCTGCTCTGTCATCCAGTAGACGATACTGCAGTACATGATGGGGCAGATCACCTGACACACACAGTTCACGCAATTAAACGCTGTCGCTGAAGCGACCGATAAAGATCTAGCCCAGTTATGCTTCAAACGACCACTAGGCGGCAGCGCTAACTTCTGTAGGAATTGAGCGCGCATCAATCACTCGAGGCAGCTGACCTGGAATGGAATATCCGCCATGGTCTTGGCCAGGTAGTAGGCTTTTAGACTGTACCAGTAGTTCAGGTGTTCCCGTAGAAACACAGACATCTCCAGAGGAACTAAGACAAGGCCCATGAAATCCAGCCGTCAACAGAAACTCCACACATACTCAGTTTTGACAGGATCCCTCCCTTCCTTCTACTTACACGTCAACACGGTTGGCATCAGCGCGCCAAACATGATGAAGAGCATCGAGAAGAAGAGGAAGCCGGTGTTGTTAAAGACCTTGCTGGCATCGTTACCGATGTTTAGGTACAGCAGGCCTATTAGCACACCTATAGCAATGTGGGAGATCAGTCGGAGGTGGGTCAAAACCTGACAGCAGAAGAGAATCAGGTAACAGTACGGTAACAATAAAAGTTCATACAGGTCTCATCACAGGAGAACATCCCTTCGTCACCCACCTGGTCACGACAAATCGTAATGAGGGTTCTCTTGAAGAGGATGCAGAACTGTGTCAGTGTGCTCGTGGCAAAGGTGTGGCTCTCGATGTGCCCTGCACTCTGGGAGGAACACAGGTGGAAGAAACCCACAAGAGGTGAGGTCTAGGTGGAAAACACATCTTTTGAGTCTAGAGCAGCAGCTTCTACGCACCATTGTGTACTTGTCTGGACAGAGCGAGGTTCCATTGTTAGCGCAGCGGTTTCTCTTCTCCTCTAGAGCACACATTCCGCCCTGGACTGCCTCAAACAGAACCGGGTTCAGGTCTCCGTACTCTCCTGACGCCACTTCGATGACTGAAAGCAAAAGTAGAGAGACGATAAAAGAGGTAAGTGTCCCCGATTTTCCTCATCCCAGTTTGACAAATGCAAATCAGGCGAGTTGACGTACCGAAGTCTGCTGGGTTGTGATATGTAGGACAATAGAGGCCCAAAGTCTTCAAATAGGGCACGAGGTACGAGACGGAGCCTTTGTAGATGCACTGCCCCTGACTGAGAATGTAAAGCTGCAGGGGAAGGAATGACACCAAGAGCCTGTTAAAAGCAAGAATCTTTGTAGAACCTAGCTGTCTACAGTCCCGTTAACTTCAGCGTCCAGCGCCGCCCATTTATTCCTTCATGTGACTTGCACCTTGTCAAACATCTCAAACAGTTTGGCACTGGGCTGGTGGATGGTGCAGATGATGGTCCGTCCTCCCATCGCCAGAGAACGCAGTAAAGACACCACCTGGTAGCAAGACACGCTGTCCAACCCGCTAAACGCAGCAAGCAGAGGAGGCGAAATTAAGGACCAGTTTAATGAGCTGGTTGATGCGTTAAACCTCAGGGCGACGTTTACCTGGTGGGTTCATCGAAGAACATGAGCGGAGGATTGTTGACCAGTTCCAGGGCGATGGCCAGACGTTTACACTGACCGCCGGAAAGCGAGCTGGTGCGAGTGTGGGCACAGTCCAGGAGCCCCAACGCTGTGAGGATCTCAGTGACCTGGACGTTGAGAGTCGGGTAAAGTACAGCTTGAAAGTGAAACTGCGTCAGGCGGCGCCGTCCGTCCGTTTCCTGCTCCGCCGCTCAGAGTCATCGGCAGAGTGAGTGAAGATCAGCTCACCAGTTCTTTCTTGACGTCCAGAGTTTCATCCAGCTTCAGGTTGGCAGAAACCTGCAGCGGAGAGACAAACGAGCTGCCATTTTCAGGAAAGGGCCAAAGGTTTGGACTTGTTGGTTCTGCTCACCATCATGGCCTCTCGTGCCGTCAGATGTGGCAGCAGCTTGTCTTCCTGCATGATGTAGCAGGACATTTTCCTGAACGTCCGCAGGTCCCGGGGTTTTCCGTTGATCAGGACCTGGCCCTTCATTCCAGTTTGTCTGGAAGGACAAACAAAAGAACTACCTGTAGGAGTCGTCTGAACGTTTTTAGACCTCGATGTGAGATCATTCCGGATCACAGTCACCTGTATCCAGCAAGAATGTTCATCAAGGTGGATTTCCCAGATCCCGACGGCCCCATGATTCCAATCAGCTCTCGACTGCAGAACCTCCCAGACAGGCACTTCAGCAGGGCCTTGAAACCTGGCGATGACGCCAAACGCCAATAATGCTCTGAATCACAAACCTCAGGAGACAAGAACCTCAGTTAACGCATGTCCTCACCTCTCCTCCTCCAGCACGGGCCCTCCTGGATGGTGTAGGACAGGTCGGCGAACTCCAGGTCCACGGCTGAGCGTTTGGGCAGGTGGGAGAAACGCTGCGCTTCGGTCGTCTGGTTCTCAACCTTCTTCAGGCGCTGCTGAGGTTGGCCGCTGCCGTTGCACACGATGGGCTCCTCCACGGGGAGGCTCACCGTGTCGGGCTCCAATGCCTTATTGTCCATCGCTCTCAGTCGCGAAGGGTGGAAACGGAAAGAACACGGTATACCGATCTGCTGCAGCTCCAGCCTCCGTGGGAATTTACATACAGTTCCTGGGAAAAGACGTCCACGCTTTGACCAACATCACACAAAATCCACTTGCACTTTCTTGGCAAGACTGTAAGAAGCAGAAATATGCAACTGTCCTATGATTGCAAGGCGATTAAAGATCTTCGAAATGGAGATAGGTCTAATCTACTTTGTGCTGTGTAGACAACTGTAGAAACGGTTCCCAACTCTGAGGTGGTACAGTAATTTGTTCTTTTTTTTTTTTGTGAAACACAAGTCTCATTTAATGACTCATGAGGGTCTTAATCCCCTTGGGGATTAAAATCAACTTTTCTGCCCTTGATCTATGTGGAACCAGAGGGGCTGGAGTCGCCCTCTTGGGAAAAAAAAGTGCAGATTCAGCTACATCAAGCCCCGGGTCAAGCTAACGTATGGGAATTGACTGCTCCTCCAATTGGGGGAGAAAAAAGGAGCCAATGGAAAGTCTTCTGGGTGTCAAATGATCCTGATAAGACAGGTTACATATGCCAACATATCACGAGTCGATTCAGTGGGGAGGTCTAGAGGCGAACGAGGAGGGAAGAAACTCAGTGACCTGGGATCACAACACTTCACTTTAGCCACAGCTTTACCTCAGTTACACTTCTGGATCCGAGTCTGAGAGCGCCAGGCCCAATACTGCTGGATCAACTGCACCTTAGCGTTAATAAAGGGCTCAGGACCACAGAGCTGAACGACGGCATCGCACCATACCGACGTCCTGGCGTAACCGGGTCCGACAAATGCTCCCGTTAGCCTTGGAAGTGCTCAGAAGTGTAAATTAGCTTCCCCAAACTGGCCAAACACAGTAGCAGCGGTCACAAAACTGTGGAGAATGAGTTCCGCACAGGTAGAAGGTTATGACTACCTCAGTCTGGCCCAAGAGCTGCTGGAACGGTGATAATCAGCACCGTTGTGTCAACCCGACCCAAAATTGTGAGAGACACAGGCATTTAAACACGGGACCAGGGCAGTCACTTAACAGCTGCTCCCCCATGACTTTGTAAGAACGAGTTAATTCACTGAAATAAGTCTGGAAGAAAGTGCTGCTGTACATTCCTGCAGCAGAGCCTCACTGAGCGACCGCAGCAGAGAGACGTGTAAATGCATTCTTACACGATAATACCACCAGCTGCTAAAAATCCAGGTTTAGCTAACTTTCAAAGCTGGGTTTGCCTTAAAACCAAATAAACCAAATAAGTCCGATTGAGCAATAACAGAGCGATATAGATTATAAAGTTTACAGGTCATTTTGATGTCTGATCTAATTTTAATAGGTTTTAAGATTTGTTCTTAGGCTTCTTTGATTGTACAACAGTCATATTTGGCATTTAAACATCAAATGTTTGAAACGCTCACCCTTTAAATAACTCATTCATCGTTATTCTCTAAACACTCTGCACATGCATTAGTAGCTTAAGTGGCTTTTTTAAGCTCCTGCGTGTCAGAGTTTACTACTTTTCTAGCCAAACAGCGGGGTTAAACCCAGGAGACGCATCATTGTTGCACAAGTGCAGACAGGACAGTCAGTAAGTGCTGCTTCATCTAGAACAGGCAGGAAACGGGACGGCATTCTTACACTGGCTGCTGTCGGCGCTGTCCGGCTGTCTGGATGCTCTGATCCCCACCGGCTGCTGCTTCCAGGAGCAAACTCTCTACGGCATCTCTGCGCACCGGAGAGCAGAGGCTGGAGGGCGGATCGAGGTGGGGGGATGGCGTTGGATGGATGGAGGAAGAACTGGAGCTCAGCTGCTGGGGTCACATGGGGAGGATGACTCCTCTGGCTCCGAAATGTGGCTTTGTGCCGTTATAATCTTTATAGACTGTGGCAGGTATAGGCTTATGTTTATGTAACACACATTTCCATAACCTGATTATCCTCAGCGTTTATTTCCCACCCGGCTTCAGAGCTAACCGACAGGGCGAGGAGGTCTCTAAGGAATCGAATTTATTGTATTTTTAAATTTATTTGAAAAAAATCCCCTTGTCACGTTAATATATCTCCCGAATCACAATAACCGGAGGAACTTTAGTCTAGATTTGGCTTTAGAGCTACTGCTTTAGATTAGGATTATTGTGACGGTAGGATGAAGCTGGAGGGGGAAGGTGGGGTATGTTCTCCAATGGAGAATCAGAAGGCACCTGCCTGCGTGTTCATGTCAAAGAAGTGACACAGAGCACCAGAGGTTGTCTTTTTCCAAAAAATGTCACCCAGAATTTATTGAAGAAGAATACATCAGCCAAATGGAATAAAGAATAAAAAGGCACAGGCAAAAATATAGTGGTGAATCAAAACCTAAAAAGGTCAGTCGACTGGAGAAGAAGTCGTCGTCGCCCCCCTCTGCTCTCCAGAGGTGTCCCCAAAACGCTCGGCCGAGACTAAGACACGTCTCCGGGCTTGCTGTGACGCCGTCTGCCCCCGTCGGGCGCTAACAGTTTGCTTATGTGCTTCCTGAAAGTGCTCAGTCACACAGAATCAGTCACACAGCCAGCTTCGTCACCGCTTTGCTTCAAACAAACAGTCCCCGTTCTCACATCCCTCAAGGACACGGAGCACAGAGGCCCCTGATAAGGTGAGGAGGGCCAGCTGCCCTGCCAGGAACAGAATGGACAGACCCATCGCCTATCTGTCGCACACACAGCAGGAGTGTCACCTGTTTATCATGATTCAGCAAGTTGTCAGCTGTTTTGGCCATGACTTAATTAAAGATTATGTTTAAGCAAAGCACGCTAGCACACGCTCACGCAGTTCTGATGAACACGGGTGATATAAGACGAGTACATGGGGGGTCACACGCTAATCATATGAGCAGTCACATAGGACTCCTGAGCAAGACAGAATTTTATCACACACACGGCCGAAATTATCAGCTGATTAAGGCTGAAGCTTTGACAACTTAGGGTTTTAACTGTAACTTTACATTTTTCCTCTTCAGACAGTATCATGAAAATTCAAACGTGTGTGTGTGTGTGTGTGTGTGTGTGTGTGTGTGAGAGAGAGAGAGACTGTCTAATCTGTGGAAACTGGAAACATCGTTGGATTCTTCAGGCGAATATTTTGAATTCTTTGGCGATGTGACAGATGACAGGACGCAACCCGTCAACATCCTGGACGACAACCACGACGTCCTGACGTGTTCGGACTTGGAAAAAAAAGCAGAAACACAACATGACACTGATGATAACTGAACCTGACACCGGCTGGTTGGGAATACGAGTCGGGCCTTGATCGTCCTTGGGGACACGCCTGGCCAATACGAAAACCAGACGACTGCAAATGTTTGAGCTGACTTTGTGGAAAACCTTATCAGGTTGTGTCAGTCACGCTGGCAGCGTAAACACAGCCGGCTGGAATAAAACGGAGATGGACAGCTGGCCTGGGCTCAGTCACCATGATGAAGCTCGTTCTGCTCTCGGCGGCGCTGCTGTTGCTGCTTCCTGTGGCCCGACCTGAACGTTAGCTTCACGCCGACTTACAGCACTTCCATTCGACCCCGTTTCATCTTTAACTGGGTGTGAAAAAGGTCTCATTTTTCTCACCTAGGTCACCAGCGGGGAAGTGTGTCAGTTCCCATCGCAGTGGTGGTGCAGAACGACCTTCACAACAAGCCCCCTTTGACCTTCACCACCGGCACGGTCTACAGAGGGATCCTGCTGGGCGGACTCAAGAGGCTCATGAAGTCCAATGCTGGGTTTAAGTAAGAATGTTACTTTCTTTGTTTCCTTTTTGTCCTTTGTCGATATGAGCCAAAGTGCAGTGCCGCCATTCCAACATTAGGGGCGCACTACACTCCTGGCCAATAAAGTAGGAAAGTGCTTACGGTCATTTACATTTAGAAGGGATATAAGAAAACTCTGAGATGCTTTTATGTATGCTAACCAAGGATAAGTGACAGACTGTTCTCCTGTCTGGTGCTACAGGTTCACCTACTCCGAAGATCCAAACTACGGTCCGTACCTGGAGAGCGTCAACGGCTTGGCTGGAAGCAATAAAGACCGTACGTACTGGGAGCTACTGGTCAGGACTCCAGATGGTGGACTCATTAGACCTGATGTTGGTCAGTTCTCTGCCATCGCTCCGCTAATCTGAGCTGTGTTCTTAGTCTCTAACAGTCTGCTGGACCTCGTTTGCAGGTATCGGATGTTATATTCCAAACCCAAAGGATCAAATCATCCTGAACTTTACCAGATGGTGAAGAAGCAGCAACAATGATCACTGTCTGCAAATATGCTGTCCAAAACCAATAAAGCCCTTTTCCACAAAGGCGCTGACTTTGTGCTTAGCTCCACACACAGCCAGGGTGTGACGCCACGCCAAACGGACTGGTTACACTGGGACACAGAGGATAAACCGTTACAAAGATGACTTTTATATAACTTAATGACAAAATGTAATATAGCTGTGTTGTTGCCTGGGTAACACGCTTTAATGTGGTCAGTATCACACAGCAGGTTTGCTAACAGGAGCTTATCTGCAGCCTTGGCCTTGGCCGTGTTTTTTCTGGGGCTGAGTGTGTTACAACTTGTTCTCAGCCGTGTGTGTGTGTGTGTGTGTGTGTTGACTCCCAAATCTCATTCTACTAGCAAAGAGAGGACATTTGTGCAAAGTGAGGCTACAACTTCAAAGGCCTGTTGGAGGGTTATGAGATGAAAGGAAGAGCTTTTAAGTGCAGTTGTTGAGAAGACGTTTGCAGTGGGGCTTGTCACACACCTGGAGGAGGTGCACGAGGTTGACTCCAGGTCCAAGACGGCAGACGTCAAGTGCGGCGTGCCACAGGGATCGATAGTTGGACCAAGGTCATTCATTATGTATATTACATGTAAAGGGTCCAGCTGAGGCCAGTGGATAAGTTGTGTTTATGGAGCTGGCTAACATTATGTCAATGAAAGATAGCAATACGAGGGTGTGTGTGTGTGTGTGTGTGTGTGTGTTCTTGTACTTGCTACATACTGAGCACTAAAATGTTCATTCTACCTGCAAAGTGACATTTTTGGAATGTGAGGACATTTTGGCCTCAAACGACTGTTTGAGGGTTTAGCCTTGCTTTCAAGGTTAGTTTAGAGCTGGGTTTGGGTGAGGGTAGGGTAACAATCATTTCCAACGATCAGGCAAGGTCCCAGTATAACCAGTGCATTCCTCCTCTCTGTTCCAGTATAAATATACTCGGCACTAAACTGGATCAAACAGTCTGGCACCGGCTTGCCGTCACCGCCAGAGTTTTTCTGTCATTTGGAGTTTGTCCAGTTCAGACAGGTTTGACTTTCTTCCTGTGTCGGTCCAGAAGGCGTGTTTGTGCTGAGCGTTCCGCGCGAGAACACGCAGAACCAAACAGCAATGGAACCAAGAGGTGAGACACACGTTACAGGATCCGCTTCATGGCTGTTCTACAGGAGTGACTTTCTGTCGAATTCTACAAATTCTCGCTGTTTGTCAAGAATACCATCCAAAACCGAGGCGAGACGAGACGAGGGTGGGGATGGTGAAAAATCAGACCCTCCTTGAAGCGATGCCGGCATTTAACTACCACAAATTCCAGTAAGATATCTCATAAAGACAATTAAAGCTGTTTGTTGTGCATCTGGTGCTAAAGTCAGGCTACACTTCCAGACTCACTGTTCTCTGCTGATTTTCTTACGCGCGGCGGCTTTGAAACCAAGACTGCGCCTGGCGGCGGGTCATACGTGGTGGACGTCAACGGAGTGAAAGCTGAAAACAAAAGATCCTGGGAGACCCCCGTTGGTAAGGGAAACGCACAACAGATCCAGAAAGGTGGAAACCATGAACAGCTCATTCAGGTGTTTCCCTTCCTCAGGTCTGTCCTATCAGCTTTGCCCCGATGACCACGTGCACCTGAGCGTCACGCAGCTCTAAGATGAAACACGTCGCTGTGCACGAGCCGGTGCTCAACCCCTAACGTCTGGATCATTTTGGTGAACTTTTCTGTCAAAAACTGACAGGATGCAATAAAAAAGAGGAAAAATTGACTCTCTTTTACACACACACACACGCACACACACTGGCCTTGTACAATGTAATAACTAGATAATAGGATGTAGTAATAACTGAAATAACACTAGTCACATCCAGCAGAAAACATGGATTCTTTTATTCCATTAATGAGAAATAATTTTGAAAGACATTTAGGCGTTTTTCTGTTATTTTATTTTTGCTCTTTATTCCTTTATCAAACATGCTGTCCATGCACAGGTGGATGAATTTAAAATGACTGAATATTCATTCTTCAAAGGTAAAAATCATAAGCTTTGATCCACTATCGGACCCTGATTTAAACAGAGCAGTTTTCCTTTGATATATGGCTGGAAAAACAATTTTAGTAAAGATAAATAATGAAATGTCTACACCACAGCTTGTATGCAACCTCCTCCTTCCCCTCCAGGATAAAAACAAAAAGACCACACTGAAATGAAGATTTGGAGGTACCTGAAGTTTCATTTTCGAAAACGGGTGAGTTTTAACCGTCGACACACACATCACATGGCTGTTATTGAGTTTTTGCGGTTATCCCTAATATAAACGAAAACACATGATTCTGGAAGCGTCTTTCCTTCTTTATCTGTTTAGAAAGTTGCACCTCCTCATGAGACCTTCCAGGACAGGTATGAAGCTAAATGGACGAGACATTTCAGTTGCTGGAGGTTTATTTCAGCTCCTTATAATTAGTGTTTGTAATGACTGTAAGCTTCTAAGAGACAACTTCCTGTTTAGTGACGCTTCGGACATCAGGACTCGTCTCGACCGTGAAGACGCGCAGGAACAGACGGCCTGGTGGCACTGCCTGCTTCCCTGCTGCAGGGTAGTTTACCGGAACCCAAGTCCCGTCCAGACGAGAAGCAGACTTTAAGGTTTCATTTCAAATCACAATGTTTTTGTTTCTCAGTGTCCTTCCCCACGTGAACCGACTACCACTGAAGAACCCTCGCAATGTCCACTGTAAGAATTCCTGTTTTCTTTTTTTTTCTTTTTTGACCGCAAACTTAACCGAAAAAATAACCTGCAACTTTTAAAACCTCATCTCAAAGCTCATTTGTAATGACTCCATGATGCAGGCCTTCCCCGCCTACAAGCTCCCCAGAGGAAACCACGGAGAGGCTGATGAACAACCCCCACAGCACACACAACCCCCACCACCTCCACAACACACACAACCTCCACAACACACACAACACACACAACACACACAACCTCCACAACACACACAACACACACAACCTCCACAACACACACAACACGTACAAGACACACAACCTCCACAACACACACAACACGTACAACACACACAACCTCCACAACCCCCACAACACACACAACCTCCACAACACACACAGCCCATACAACCTCTACAATCCCTACAACCCCCACAACCCCCACAACCTCCACAACGATGCAAACATAAAGAGCAACTCTAAAAACTGGCCCAGCCAGGAGAAGCGGTCCACCAGGTCGGTAAACAAAGCAGGTTCCCAGTGTCGTTACAATGTTTACAACACTGACTGATGGTCGTGACTTTGTGAAACAGGGCTTTCATGTCTGACGTCACGCCAGAAAAAAGGGCCATACTGAAGAACACCCCGAGTAACCCTCATTTAGCTCAGGAAGATGAGCAGATAAAGAGCGTTTTCAAAAAGGTGACGTTCAAAGAGGAGAGACTGAGCAGGTCAGTGCAGATGGGCGGGAAGCCAGACGCTGGTAGGCTGCACCCAAAACAACCTGAAACGTGCAGCTCATGTGGAGTGAATGGATTCTGCAGGTCTTTCAGGCCTTTTGTGGCAGACGAATACGAGATACCAAGGAACTACCGTTCACACCGTCAGGTGGACAAAAAGCTCCCGGAGAAGGACAAAGTAGAGGCCGTCGTCCAAGAGCGCGGGTGGGTACAAACAGGCTGGCCTTAGGGAAATCAGGCAGGCCGGAGGAAATAAAGCTCTTCTTGATTTCCTTTCAGTGCCTCTGAAGCCAACCCTGCACACACACATCTGAGCGTCCAGTCTTTTGGGTGAGTACGTCCACCAGACGGTCCTCCCAGCAGATGGGACTGGGACAGTTTGGTTCTTGTCCCGGCAGGTTTCCCAACATCGGGCAGACCTGCTACATGAACTCCAGCCTGCAGAGTCTCCTGGCGCTGACGGACTTCATGAACGATATTAGTTCAACGGAGAAGGACTGGGGGATCTTCCCCGGAGCCAAGATGTTAAAGGTGCTGTTGCGGCTCAGGAATAGCCACGCCTCCAGGGACTTGGACGCTAAAATCAAGCTCTTGTTATCGTTCAAAATGGCGGTCGTTATGAACGCTCCCGACTTCATGGGAAACCTCCAACACGTGAGTTTGGCTGCTGCCGTTGTTTCCGGTCCACCCAGGCTGGCGGTAAAAGGCCGTGTGCTTGTGCTGCTTTCAGGACGCTCATGAGTTCCTGACCACGGTCCTGGATCAGGTTAGCTTGATCATGAGCGCCGCCGCGGAGCAAAACATCCAGCCCATCGTCTGCCCCGTCAAGAAGCACATGAAGTTTTACGTCAACGTCGTCAGAAAGTGCAAGAGGTAAAAGCGCAGCGCTGAGCGTGGCGCAGCTGCCGTTAGCGTCACTTTAACCTGAAATCTGCCTTTACCGCCAAGATGCAACGCAAAGACTGTGAGGAAGCTGCAGTACGCAAACCTGTCCCTGGACGTGATACCCGGAGCAACCGTGGAGGAGATGATCCAGAGGTACTTTACGGTGAGTCCCATCCGTCCTCAAACCGTTGTGTTGTGGTTTGTCTTCTTCTCTGCATCTTCTAACGCTGCCTGTTCTGTGGCGTTTTCTCAGGAGGAAGACGTTGTGTTCAGGTGCGAGTGGTGTGAAGGAAGTAGATCGGTTCTGAGCTCGTCGCTGGAGTCTCTACCGCGGTGAGTGACGTCGCACCGCGTTCACCGCTGTCAGCTGTTGATGGGAACCCGACGCCACCCTCCCGCTCTTTCGCTGCAGAGTGTTTATCCTCCAGCTGAAGCGATTTTTCATGGATCAGAAGAAAACCGACCCCGTCAGGCTCCAGAGGGACATCTTGGTCAGGTCTGCACAGGTAACCAGAACAACGCCGGCGAGAGATATCGTGCACCCGGGTGTTAGCAACAACTCGTTTCCTCAATTTCAGAACGCAGCCTGCTACAGTCTGGTCAGCGTCATCAATCATCTTGGGACGTTAAATGGAGGTAACTTCTGCAATGGTTGACCTTCAGGAGAGCTAAGGTCTTAACTGCAACCATCTTCCTCCTTTCAGGACACTATGTGTGTGACTGCATTTATCCAGACAGGAGTCCGGACGACCTGTCTGACCCCTGGATGATCCTTAACGACGCAACCGTCGTTCTGACAAATGGGGCTGAAATTTGCGAACAGCGCAGCAGGCTAGGCTACATCCTGTTTTACAAGAGAAACGTAAGAACGCACGCTGCCCCGCGCCACATTTGGGGTCGCCTGGGAGTGAATGAGGTCGTTGAAACGTGCTGTTCATTTGTTTTCGTAGGATGTGGATATCTCTGGCTATGAGTGACTGTAATAGACAAGCTAGCTCGGGCATTTACGGACGTTTATGTCGTTCTTCTTGGTCGTCAGGGGAAAAAGTACGAAAAATCAAGTGAGTTTGGCTGCGCCAGCTCAGTTCCCCACACGGGCGGCCATTTTTCAGGCCAAAGGTGCAAATTAGTTTGAGCGAAGCTCTTCGTGTCAGTGATGTTCGAAAGAACAAGAAGAGAAACTTCACTTGCTCTGATCTGGTGAAAAAGGAGGTCAAGAGAGGCGTCGAGTGAAGAACGCCAAGCAGAAAGATAGAAACAAAAATGGAGGAAAGGTTCACTCCAGGGAACCGGTGAGAGGATGGATAACAACAAGCCACCGGAACAACCATCTCACCCACCCACAACTCGTATATTATAAGAGATGGAGATGATGCCCAGGTATGGGCAGAATTGCCAATACATCTATTTAAATTATGTATTTTAAACACAGAGTAATATTTTTTCATTTGTGTCTTATTGCAAAGATGAAAATGGCTTTATATTTTGTATCAAAATACTTTATATTTCTAAAATACTGTGAGCTAATGTGGGCCTACAGGCTAATAAGTCATTACTTATGGAGCTGCTTTTGGTCATTTTCATGCATCAACACAAGCTGGCCCTCGCTCTGCCGTGGGTTCGCTCAGGAAGCCGTGAAACTCTGAAAACAGCCAGCGCTGAGAGACGAGCCCTCGGAGTTTGTTCTTATTAAATAAAAAACATGAACGTGCCCTTGGAAGAGGATTTCTCCACCACGTCTCTGCCTACGCTGTGGAGGATTTTCTCCATGAAACTGGTCCCTTTCCCAGCTGCTGCAGGAGGAAGATGATAACTTTTTTATCTTCAGAGGATGTTGAGTTTAGAGGAAGGCTACACGTCACAGTCTGCCTGTCATTCACCTCGGCATCTTTCCATGACCTCACCTGAGGGCCCGTCGGCCACACCTGGAAACCATCCACCTGCAGTCAGCCACAGGATTTAGGCCACAGATTCACACCACCTGTTGCCAGGTTGTTCTCTGGCGTGGACACAACTTTTGGGTGGTTTTTTTCCCCCTGTTTGTTCACCCGGTGCCGACCCGGCCTGTCCCTGACTCGTCTCTGCTGCCTGATCCCCGGAAACTCGACCTGTCGCGCCTCCACGACCACGAATATCTGCACAAGTCCTTCCTGGTTCTTGTATTTAATAAAGACTGGTTATTGACCTTGCGATTGTGTGGCACTTGGGTGTCTGATTTGCGTTTATGTTCAATCTATGGACACCGACTACGTCAGTTGCACCACTCAATAGCGCCACCGGAAACAGTGGGGGCAGTGTTGGGCGTTGTGCCAACTCAACCACGCGGTTGGAAGACGAAGAAGAACCAGCTTTGGCGTTTTCGGTGAGTAGTCGCTTGGAAAAACAAATATATTTACGATATTTCCTCGGCCATGCCAGAACGCGAACTATAACAAGAATATTGAGCAGCGACAAAAAAAAAAAAATAAATTAAAGCCGGCTGTATGAGCTGAACCCAAAACCAGTCGCTGAGCTGGGGTGTTATGGCGCCTCCTGGAGGATGTAGTTCTCAATCACCGCTTGAACGTGTTCTCGCATGTCATGTAAATTTAGAAACATATCTTTTTGTACAATTAATGGTTGGGGCTAATTAGGGTGATTGAGCCCTAAAAGAGCAAATATCATTTTTACAACCTTTTTCCGTGCGTTGAAAATTAACAACAGGAAAAAGAGACCAAGTCCAGTTATTGTCGCTAGAGGGCGATATATATATATTTTTTCTCAATATTTTTTTTTTATTAACTCTAAAATCTCCAGAAAACCAAACGCGGCGGAGCTGCTACTGTCGACGCTGGAAAGGTTTGACTAATTATCAGACAAGCATCTTTATTGTTTTGCCCGTCAGGTTTATGTTGTTATGTTTACTGTGCAGCTAATTTGCTAGTCCAGTGGGTTCCTATTCGGTAGGTTATAGCTTGTTGTTTTACCATTTTAAAGTTGTTTTTAATCATTGCCAAGTCATCTTATAATTCATCTGTTCCTCCTTTCGACAGTAAAGAGTGTATCTCAAGTATTTAATATAATTATCTCAAGTATTTAATATAATTTCCCGTTTTGAAAGCCGTAGTTTTGTGTTTTAATTTTGTGCTAAGAAAACAGAAAATATACCAAATGTACACCAAAGGATTTCACCAGTCGTAATTTTAGTTCTGTCAAGTAGAAGTTGTCACGTTTTAGTTTTTCATGCTCATCATGTTCTAATTACTGTATGTCAGACAATTAATATCAGCTGTAAAAAATGTTGCTTTCACTGGCTGATTAAGCATAACGTGAGTTTCACTCGATGTCATTTTTTAAAAATATTAATTCCCCTCCTAAAAATAACCAGTTTTAATCAAGTGTGTATTTTTAATTGTTGCATTACTCAAAATAAATGAGTTACCAGTTTACACCTGAGCATTTTGGAGAAATGAAAAACCTTCCAAGGCTGAAGTAAACGACAACGCTGAAAACGTAATATTTGTGTTGGGCACAATAGTTCAGCATCCATCCATTTCTTTCTCTGTCGTCCCCAAGGTCACAGCAGGCAGAGTTTGTCCTGGAGATCCGTGTCCTGTTTTTGCAGTGTGCATGCAGGATGCTGCTATAGCCTGGAGGCGGATGCTGCTCGGAGATGTTACCTGCACCTGGACGTGAGCAGGTAGGTCATGACCTCTCTAAAGAATATACATCCCGACTAAAGAACAGGAATGTAAACCCCACATGAGATTCCTGCCAGTGTGAATATGACAACATTGTGAACAAATATTTTAATGAAAGCCTGGTAAACGACTCACAAAACTATGCGACGAGTCGATATTTCAGGCTCTTGTCAATCCTATTTCCTGTCCAGAGGTTTTTATATTGTACATAAACATAACCGTTATCCCCTCAGATCGACATTTAGTGTCTTATATTACCAAAGAGACAGAATAGACTGTAAATTTAATATAAACATTTTACTGCTAATAGCCAAAATTTGAATTTATTTTGTGCACTAAAAAAAGCATTCATACTTTGAATTTTAAATCTGAGCCTTTACTTCAGGCTGGGATCAGCTCAGATCTGGAAAACTTTAGAATCTTTTATTCTGGAACTTCTGCTCTGGACAATTCGGGGTGCAGTGCAGAATATGTCCACGGGGTGGCGCCAGCGTTCCGCGTGTCCTCCGGTCGCCGTCTGCACTTTTCACCTCAGGTTACAGCTTCAGCCACAGTCTGAGTAAAATATCAGCTCTCTGCCCCCCCTCAAGTCTTGAGCTGCAAATGACGGTAGATGTCGGCACTAATGGACGTCCTGCATCCTCAGGGATGACGGAAAGGCTCTAAAACTGACGCTTTTGTTGCTGGAGCGGCGAAACCTGAAAGATCCGTTGAAATGTTTGTTGCAACAGAAACTGATCGCATGTTTGTTAATAATTTTAGAGCAAATACGCTGATGTTAGTGCAGCAGTTATAAATAATATAAATAAATGACCGTTAGTCCGGCTTTTACGATTGATGCTTTTTGCGTTTGCGGTCCTTTTGCGCCGCTTTGTTGGCTGTTTGTGTTTCCTGTGGCTTTATTTTCTGCTCCCCTTCAGGCGAGCTGACATGTATACAGGCGGGGCCGCTGAGCAAGTTCAACGCGTCTGTGTGTGCTCTTCGGCTACTTGTTTTTGGTTTATTGACTCAAAGAACAAGAACAAACACCGATTTTCCGCCGTTATTGCTCTCCGCCTCCCGTCGCTGTGCACTTAACATTAACATAGCTCACACGTCTGTGTTTGCGCAGGAGCAGGTGGACGGGCGCTCTTCCTTTATTGCCTGAGCTCTTTCAGACGCTGCTCGTTGGGCAGGTCAAAGGTTGATGGAGGTGCGCGGCGTTTGTCTGACCTTCGTTTTATCCCAGGCAGGCGGTGGCGTGGGGGGTGTGTCGCGGGGTCGCGGCCGACGGGGCGGCCAAGCCGGACTTAATGACAGGGCTTTGTTCAGCGCTGCGGCTCTTGTCAGCATGGGCCCGAGCCAGACAATAGCCGGGGTCACAGGTCCTCTGAGACCCGGGAGGAGAGGGCTAATGAGTCCGGGTCGAGCTGGGAGGGGCTGGCCTGCGAGCGGACGTCTGACCGCAGAACGCACCTGAACCGACAGAGCAGGTCAGCAAGCTAAAGGGTGCTAGAGGTGCTTACTGACACAGCAGGTAAGCTCCAGTCGCAGGTGACAGACAGAGGGATAATTACGCTCCACAGGAAGTGGAACTAAACCGATAAAAGTCACCTGTCAAACGTGGCCGACAGGAAGAACAAAGCAGCTTCAAGTTGCCGTGGAGAGGCTGGCTAACCCCCCTAAGCCCGACGCTTCCCGTCGGCCATTTCAAACGCCTGTTGTTGCCATGACGCCACCGCCGTCCCGGTGACACGCAAACACACATCTCCGTACAAACCAAAGCAAGCAGATTCACACTCGACCTCCTTGGCGGCGCCGGCTGGCAGGCACCTCCCGTGTGGACTGTGGACCCTCGTGCCGTCAGACCCCCCCGTGTTTGACGTCAGCTGCTTTTCTTTTTGATCTCGTCACCGCGGCGACGGCGGATCTTCCTCCGCTTTTGTCGTGTCCAGCCGTGGCTTTGACCTCTCATCTTCCTCGCGACCCTCTGTTTCCCATGACCTCTGACCTCTTGGGGCCAAGACTGCAGCCGTCTCCTCCACCCTCAGAGGGTCCAGACGGGCGGAGCAGCAGTTTGGTGGACTCGTGGAGGAGCCAGAACCTGAAAAGCGGGCTCTGCTCCGTCCGTCCTCGCTCCGCAGCCTCGGTAGGATCCCTAACGAGCTGCTGGGCGGGCGAGGCGAGCCTCAGGGGCCAAAGACCGCCCCTTTAAAGGTGCGAATTCCCCTGATTTTCAATCAGATACCAGATCAAAACAGAAGTTTGGAGGGAATTATGAGCGACATGGCGCCGTCACGCGGTTTTTTTGGATTAACGGTTACATCAGTGGCAAGGGCCATCTGATGGAGGACACGCAGGACGCCACCGGACTCCGCCTCTGCCGTTCAGTCGCAGCTCAGTCACGAGCGTCTGTTCTCCTGCGGACTGTGGTCGGAGCAGCATTCCTGGTCCCCGATGAACTGAGAGCTGTGGATGGGGGGGGTGGGTGTGTGTGTGTGTGTGTGTGTGGGGGGGGGGGTCGGACAGAGAGAGGAGGAGGGAGGAGAGGGAACAGGAAGTGAGTGTTCATTACAAAGCACTGCCTTTCTTTCGTGGGCATGCCCAGTACGCTTCGCCTCGCAGCCCGAGATTTGAACAGGAGGCAGACTTTTGTTGCCTCTCTCTCTCCCTCTCTCTCTCTCTCTCTCTCTCTCCTTCCCTCCTCTCTCTCTCGCTCGCCGTGTTATTTTTCCTCCCCGCTCCCAGTAGTGAGCGTGCAGAGGTTTTTTTTAAATGGAAGAGCGAGAGGAGGCAGATTTCAGCTAGTGCAAAAACAGAAGAAGAGGAAGAAGGGAAGTAAAGAAAGAAAAGGTGAAGAAGAAGAAAATCCATCTCTCTCTCCCTCGGTCCTCCCCTCCACTTTTTCCGCCTTTGGCAGAGAGGAAATATCAGGAGTGTGAAAGAGGAGGAGAAACAGGAGCTGATCATCGGTGTCCAGGTCAGTGTTCAGGAAGAAAACACCCCCCTCTCTCTCTCTCTCTCTCTCTTTCTTTCTCTCTTTCTCTCTCTTTTCTTCTTCTGTCAAACTAGCCGCGACTTTTCCGCGACTTTCCGCTGACGCCTCGGCTCGTCGTCCGTCAGAGACCCAGGTGGAGGAGCGGCTCGGCTCAGCCGCCGGCGGGGGGAAGTAGTGAAAGTCCAGAGGCTCCGACGCTCACACGCGTGCACGTGCCGAGGCAACGAGCGCAGACACGTGGTCACGACGAGCGGCGCCGTTGGCCGGGCGGATGAGTGCGTGTGCGGATGGGACGGGCGCAGTTCTTTAGCTGCCTGCCGCAAAATTACCAAAGACATATTTTTGTGTAAATCCGAATATTTAAAAAGTGATTTTTATTAAATTATTTAAAAAGAAAAACCGGTAAATTCCTGACAGATTGTTTGTTTGTAACTTAAAAACCTGAATTGCTTCACGGAGGTTTGACTTTCTGGCCTCCACACGTTTTGTTTGTTTTTTTGTTTTTTTTTATTTTAATTTTGTCACGTTGTAGCGATGGTTGTCGTCACCCTGACAACCAGACAGTTATTTGGGGATTTCAGTCAGATAATTTATTATTTCTGACTGTTCAAATGTCGGAGCCCCTCTCCCAGCATGCACTGCAGCAACAGTAAAGTTCCCGGGATACCTGATGCTGCTGGGCCAAAACCACAGAAGAAGAAGAATCTTCCTAATAACAGCAGTTTGACATTTTTCTCGCAGATTTGGCTTTAAAAAAATTGATGTTATTTATTTTTATAGATGATTTTTTTAGATTGCTAAATTTGGAAAACACTTCTTGGTTTGATTTTCCTTTTTTTAGGCCCAAAAAAAAAATATAAAAAAGAAAAAACAAAGAAAATAAAACCGTATTCACACTAAAATATGATCTATAGTTGGTTTAAACCAGGACTAAAACAGTATTATTTTGCCTTTAAAAAAAAAAAAAAAAAAACAGAATGTGTTGAGGAGTGAAGATGTGATAATATTTATAGAATTAATAAAATCTTAAATTTTTATTTTAAAATAATAATCCAGCAGTTGTGCTGGGTTTATCGGTCAGATGAGGAATAAATGCTAACCCTGGTTGGGGGTTTGGGGAGACGCTGCCGCCATCATTTATTTCACGGTGAGGACGCCTCCCTTCCACCTTGGAGACAGCCTTCCCATGCGTTCCGAGCCGGGTCCCACCCCTGATGACCCATCTGAGGCTCCGTGATCCATCACCTCGCAGGCGGTCCTGTTCTCTGAAAGGCCCGTGAACTTGTTCCCCTCCTCCTCCTCCTCCTCCTCTGTGTCAAACCCATTTTCCTCCCTCTCTCCTTCTTCCCTGGATTTTCTGGTGTATTAAAAATAAACACGGTTAGTTCGGCCTGGCGAGGTCGCCGGCGTAGCTGCTTGAATAGAGATATTTCCCCTCTCCTTCGGGCCGTTTCCTCGGCCTCTGACCCCTCCCCCCTCAGTCCTGATTGGTCATCACGGTGACTCCAACGGTACCTTATCTACAGCGGGTCAGCCGGCCTCCAGCTCGCTTAACCTGGCAACTTTGAGCCCCCGAACACACACACACACACACTTTCTGTTGCTTTATTCAGAGTTTAATGAGGGAGAGGAGATAAAGAGGAGCTTCATAATAAGGAGGTTGTTCATTTTTATCTCTGCTGGAGGAGCGGCTAGCAGTGCTAGCCCTCATGTGAACTTAGACTATTTTTTTGTTATTTAATTTGGGAGATGATTGGGTCGTCTCAGAACCAGTTAGAGGTTCTGGGGGTGCTGATTATCATGTTAGACCTGTACACTTTAACAGTTGTATTTCTTATTGTGCCTACAGTGACTTTTAGAGATCTACCTGCTAATACTCTTTACTTTTTATATACTTATACTTTTTATATACTAATACTTTTTTCTTTTCTTTTTTTGTGCCCCTGCCAACTGGCACCAAAGCGATTTGTCTTTGTTTATTGTCGTCTGGTCTTAGCTACCGCTCTCGCCAATGACCTCGTTTTGTTTGCAGTTAAAAGTGTCGGCTACATAGCTAGCTAATCACGGCGACGTTGACTGAGTTTTATCACGGTGTTTTCAACTGTGACATCCAGATGAGAAATGCAACGATAAAATACGTAAACACAACAAAAGGAAGGAGGTAGAGCTGATGGTAGAAGGTAAATGATGTTTTAGAAATCAGAATATTCAGTAGCTAACCACGTTAGCTTCTGTTAGCTCTTCAGGGCTGCTTCTTTGAAACTGCTGTCAGTATTTGTTGTTTAGAAACAAGCAGAAACCCTCAGATATTACACATGTTTGTTTTGGAGATGATTCCTGTCAACACACACACACACACAGATTTGTTAATGACTTAAAAAGCTGGATTTTCTCGGACTTCGGCGCTCCGTTTAGATCAAATATTTATGCAGTTCTTCACCCACGGTGCAGTTTTAACGAGCGCGGGATTATCCTCTTACATAAGGGACGAGTGTGGGCGGTTTGGAGAGGGTTCCTGGCGGTGCAGCGGGGCATCAGATGGGACGGGAGGAGGCGCCGGGCCGACGCTGCGTGACAGGTTCGCGGCGGGTGAGGGTCCGTACGACGGATCAGCTGTTGGGGACTGTGTTTAGATTTCAGGCTACACGGGCGTCATCGGCAACGTCAGGGTGTTCAGGAGAGAGAAAACCCTGACGTCTGAAAAACGTCAGGGTTTTCAGAACACGCACACACACACAGTCACAGAGGTCAGCGCTGGAGCTGTTTGTCTGCAGGGGCTGTGCCAGCCAGCTGCTCCGTTCTCGCCCTTCCAGAAACAAAACAAAACGCAGCCGTGAGGGCAAACGGAGACGACCTTTGAAGGATTTCAGGTTAGATTTTCACTCCCCTGAAATAATCTGACAGAATGCTTCTTGTGATGTTGCCTTTGTGCCGTGTTTGAAAGTCTCGTTTGTTTGTTGAATATTGGTGGAGCCAGAAGCTGAATTAAATCTGTTACCGGGTAGATTTGGCTCTAAACGGGGTACCTGATGGGGTACCTCGACCAATCTGACGCTGCCCTGCTGACTCGGTCCAGCTTCGCTGGTTCAAGTTCAGGACGGGACAGGACGGCGGTCGGAAATTCCTTCCTTTTCTATCCAACCGCAGGGTTGCACGTGCGCGCGCTCGTGCCCTCTAACGTCTAGTTGCTTCTCGCAAAACTGCGGCGGTTTCTTAGAAACCCAGCAGAGGAGAAGACTTCCTCTTCAGCATTTGTTCCTTTTTTTTTAATCAGAAGGGGTGAAGCGTCTTCAGGTGCTGACATGATGTGTGGAGGCTTCCTCTCTCTCTCTCTCTCGCTTTCCTCCATTCATCTTTTTCATTACATCCCTTCCTTCTGTCCTGGTGGGGAGTCGCAGGTCGACTGCCTCGCGGGTCGCCTCATTTCGCCGCGTCTGAGCCGGCAGAGATTTATAGAGATGATAAAATGCGTCTAGAGGCCGCCGGCTCTGAGGCATTGGGGGAGGGGGGCGGGGCTGTCTGGCCACGCTCGCCGCTCCGATAACCAAATGATTGTGTGGAATGAATCAGCAGGAAAAGGTGCCGGCTGAATCTTCCAGAGCGTCTGGCTCCGTACGTGAGCCTCGCGTTGCTTCTTTTGTTTTAGTTTTTTTTAATTTAAAGCACTTCCTGTCTTTTCAGACGACCTTCCTCTACGACCTGTTTTTAGCTAAAAGTAGCTAAAATTTTCAGGCTGAAAATGAGAAAATATTGGACTCTTCAGTGGTTGCCTGTTTATATTCATCGCCTGTTTCTCTCACGTTGCGCTGGCATGGAAACTCCCTGCGGGCGGCTGTGATTGGTCGGATTCAGGCGTCCGTCCTCATCAGAAACGTTTGTTTTGTGCGGTTTTGCTTTCTGAGCCTCTTCCTTCAGCTGTTCTTCAGTTGCGCCCAAGCCTCGTTTGGGTCAAACACGGTGGAGAGAAGGCGGGGAATGCTCCAGAAGGTGTCAGGAAGGTTCTAATGAGGTTGTGGAACCTCCGAAGGCCCAACCGGAGGCTCCACAAGCGTTTCTCTTCTCAGAGCGAGGTGAAAGGCTCGAAAACGAGTCATTTGGGCTGAACCCGCTCGCTGGCGTGTGTCTCCCACTCGCTCCCGGTTCCATTTTCCGCCCCATTCATATGCTAATGCAGGTCAGGGGATGAGGGGGTTCTCACGTTCAATGTGAAACTTGGCCTTTTGTGTCGACGCGGCTCAAGCTGCTGCGACAGGGGCCAGAGGTGAAATTGAATTCAGCTGGAATTCCCCAGTGAGTCTGGCCTTGGGCGGACTGTTAAACCGGACTGGAATGGCCTCAGCGCGGCTTCCCGTATGGTCCGAGTTGCTGGCGAGCTGGGCGGGGGCGGGTCGCGCTCACCCCGAGGGGAGGCGCGACGACAGCGCTGATTTTTGGCCTCTTAGTGCTTTTAAGTTAGATTTAACATAACAAAAATAGCACAAAAAAGCCGGTATTTTGTTGTTGTTTTTTTAGCACGGTTAAAACATCATCCGCCTTGTGTGATTGTTATAAACATTTTTTTAACCTCTGTTAAACTTCCTGTTTTATAATCGTTCAAAACCCTAAAAATCATCTGAGTCAAACCTTTGTTGCAGAAATCCAGTCAAAGCTAATTTCGCGGCCATTTTATCGAGTTTTGTGAAATGTTAGCTTGGTGGCTAACGTAAATATCCGGTCACCGTGGCGATAGCGGCGCCAAGCTGTGCGTGGAAAAGCAAAGACCTCAGAGTTTTTCATGGAGATCTGACGCCGGTCACATATACAGTGAAACCAGATCTCTGTATTTAGCTCCTCCCCGAGGGAGCCCAGATCCAGATCTGACAGAACAGAGAGGCCCCTAATTGGGAATTGAACTCGGGACCTCGTTGCTGCGAGGCTGCAGCGGGGCTGCCACGTGACTTCGACACGAGGAGGGAGCCGACATATGGCACCTGAGGACCGACTCCAGATGTTAGACCGGGCTCTGGTCAGGGGTCCTGACCAGAGAATCAATCAAACCCCCATAATTGGATGGCGGAGGTGGCGGTAGCCCCACCCCCTCCCCCTGACCCCGCCCCCCCACCCCCACTCTTCCTGCAGCGAACAGCTTAAAAAATGTTTTTTTGTGGTAGAAATGATCAGGAAGCTCGAACGACCTCGACAGAGCAGCACATTCTGCTGAATACACTCGTGTGTGTGAGTGTGTGTGTGAGTGTGTGTGTGAGTGAGAGACCTTGAGTTTTAATGACAGCATGAGCCAGAACAACCTTTTGTGTTACCGTTGACAAACAGGAGCTGCATTTTCATCCTTTCGCCTGGAGTCTTTGAAAGTTGCGAGCGCGATTCCGCCGTTGACGTTTTCCTGTTCAGTTTCCTGTTTCAGGAAAGACCAAAGAGCGAGAGAGGTGCTGTTTTTCTGCGGAGGAGGAGACGCTACGACCGTCCTGTTGTTTTAGTTTAAATAGCTTAATAAATGATTGGGCGCAGTTGGACGGAACCGTCGCGTCACAAGCGCTAAAAGCCGATCAAGCTAGCCTGTGTTCTGTAGGCGCAGCCCGCAGGCGTATTTACACGTGCACGGTCCAGGGGGCGATATGGAAGCAATTACAGGGTGGTGTCATGTGGCTCCCGGTGGGAAGGAATGTAAACCCGCCGGCGTGGTTAGCTATGATGAAGCTAGCGCTGTGTGGGCTGGAGGTCCCAGGAGTACCTGAGAGCTCTGAGCTACAGATGAAGCTAACGTCACCATTGATGTTTCAACAGATTATCTTATTTTTTTTAACCGATCCGATCCCTTCGGGCTGTAGTAGCAGGAATTGTGCAGTAAAAACTACGTTAAATCCACGTTTTGTCGTGTGAGGAAGTAGTTCAGCTCCACCTGCTAAACTCCTAGCTAACGCCTCCTAAACTTTAGCTTCGCGTTCTCTCTTCATCGGTGTACTTTTAATGCCTCTTTATATTTCCAGTGGGAGAGGGAGCAAGTTGCCATGACTACCGGGCAGCCAGGTGTCTGAATCCCGTATTTCCCGGAGCTGAGAGTGAAATTTTGCCGGCGAGCGTCGGGGCGACACGCGGCTGATGGAGACAGATGGTGCAGGAGCCTCAGAAAAGATTTGCTCTGTTGCGAAGCACCTGAGAGGTCTCGGTATTTTTGTTCCTTCTCCTCCATCCTTCACCGGGCCGCTCGGCAGGACGCGTGATTGGTCAGGGCGGCTTTATTTGTTTAACCTGGACAACATTCGACCCAAGTTTGTGCTTCCAGCGTATTCGTTTAGCTTCCTGTCTGGCCTGCGTGCAGTTAGCTTCTCCCAGTTAGCGGGCGCCTCTCTGTGGTTTCCTCCCTCAGTCCAGAACCATCAGGCTGATCGGTGACTCTAAATTGCCCCCCTGCTGTGAGTGTGTGAGTGTGCGCCCGGCCATGAACTGCTGACCTGTCCCGGGCGTGCTCCTGCCTCTCGTCTGGAGGCTGCTGGGCTACCATCCAGCTCCCGCCGTGACTGTGATTAGCGACGAGCTGCTGCTAACAGAAAATGGATACATTTTTTCTGAAGATTGAGGCGTTCCTGCACCACCAGAGTCACGTCTTTCTGTCGAAGGCTTCAATCTCGTTTCCTTTCGGCATTTTTTTTTTGTTTTCTCAAGCTAGTTTTACTAGCGTAAAACAACATTTATCCTCTTAAACTAAACGTCAGGTTAGCTAGCTGCGCGAACATCGTGAGCTGAGATAGTAGCGATGTGCTGGGGGCCGAAGCAGAGCTGGAAGACTTTACGTGTCCGTTCTGCGTCCAGATCCCTATCTGCAGAGCTCCTGCCCGGAGCTGCGCGAGCGTTGCGTGTGCGAGCGTGTCCAGCCGGGCGGATGATTGACAGGCGGTAATGAAATGTGGAGAAATGTGAGAAAGCAAAGCAACGAGAGGAAGTGCCGCGATGGAAGATAGACGAATGAGAGGGCAGTAAATTAAAGCGCGGCTCAGGGGCAGGGGGGTGCGTGGGGGGCGGGAGCTGGCTTCTCACCGCAAACTCTCACCCCGTGTGACAGGTAATTATTTTGGCGGCCAGCAGCCCCCCCCCACCCACCTAAAGGCCTGGCCGCGCTCCTCTCAGGGGGCCTTCTGTACTCAGCTACCCCAGAGACGTGGCAGGAATGTGGGGCAGGCGTGCTGTGATGTGAGGGGCTCGCCTGGAGCTCAGAGCCCGGAGGGTGGGGCTCCACCCGGATCCGCCGCATAAAGGCAGCATGGAGGAGAATTCAGGAGGGTGTGACGGTGCGCAGGAGCTGATTCAAGCGGTTGAACGCAGGTGGGCACTGTGTGTGTGTGTGTGTGTGTGTGTGTGTGTGTGAGGGAGATTTAAATCTGCCCTTTTGCATCTGTTCCTTTTTAATGTTTAAATTCCTGCTTTTGTGCATCTTAATTTCTCTTCGCTCCTGTTTCGTTTCCTTTTCTTCTTCTCCTGAATCTGCAGCTTTTAGACGCGAGTGAAACTTTGTTTTTTACCCGGATTAAATCCTCAAATTACCCACAAACCCGCGGGGCGGCTGCGGTTCGCCGAGTTCACGGCTGCTGCGCGGCCTTATTTATTCCACCGTCCGCGGTGGAAAACCTCATCTCTTGTCCTTGTCCCTGTTTAACAGACACACTTCCTCTCGGCTTCCTTTCTCTAGAGAGCCGTTGGAAACGGGGGCAGCGCAGCCCCGCAGTGCTAATGCGAGCTAGCGCGCGGCGCAGGTCGGCGTGCCAGCTGTAACCTGTGAGTTATAGTTCCGAGGGAGGGGATCTGGGCGGGTGGGACGCGGCCGTTGTTTAGCATTAGCCTCTTAGCTTCTGCTAAGAGCCTCTTAGCTTCTGTATCGCCACGGCAACAGTTTGAGCATCTGTAACTGAGTCAGCTGACAGGACACGATGATGAAAAATCTGACAACTGCAGCGTGACAAGCAGGCGGTAACGAGCAAACGTCGAAGCCGCCCTCTTTCCCTCGCTCCTGCTTTCCTGGAGGATGGACGAGGAAGAGGAGGAAAAGCTACATGAACAGTCACCACGCTGTAGGTGTTAGCCAGGCTAACACGGAGCCGCACGGCTGGATTAGCATCGGGGATTGAAGGACACCAGCACGGGAAACAGAGGGAGCGTGTCGGACAAAAGGTGCGCGCCGCTCGCCGCTCGCACCCGTCCGTTCACCCCCCCACGTCCCCTCTGTCGTCCCGCGTGTCCCCTCGGTGCTCGGCCCTTTGTCTGGCGGAGCCGGACAAAAGAACGCCGCCCGTCACGGCCAGAGAGCAAAGGTCTCCGCTCTGTGGGGGGCGGAGCTGGAGGTGTGGGTTTGTGCTCCCACAAACAGCCCGTTTGGCTACGTTTGCTGTTTTTCTTGTTCTTTAACGGAACCTGGACAAAGTTCACGCCGTTTGTTTGTGGTCGAGGCTGAAAACTCGCCCGTCGATCACGTTCGGAAGCTGTTTGCTCGTTTCCTGGATCCAAGCTGACGTTCAGCTGAGGTCAAACGGGCGACGGAGAAGCTCCGCCTTCCTCGTTTACCCTCTGTCTGAGTTTAAAAGTTTCATCCCTCCTTCCATCTCCTCGTCACTTCTGCAGTTCTCTTCTTTCTTCTTTGACGTGTGAAAAACAAACATCAAAGCGATGAAAGCCTCAGTGAGGTCACAGATAAAATGGCTGCCGTGACGACGGCCTGGTCTGCTTCGTCGTGTCACTAAACGTGCGCACGTCTCAGACGGGTTTGAAACGTGCGTGTTTGTGTTTTTGCGTTCTCGTGAGCGTGCGGTCGCCGCCTGCAGTTCCTCTGTCCGACCAGCAGATGGAGAAAGGAAACGCGTGAAGGGAGAGAAGGAGAAGCTGCAGCAGATGGCCGCTGCGCCGCCGCCGCTGCTGCCGCTGCCGCCGCTGTTCTGAGGAGACGGGACGCAGGAAATGTTTGAGAAGGCAGCGGCTGATCCAGCTCGCTCATGTTTCAGATTTGACCGTGAAGAGTCTTTATTCACCATCACTTGTTGAGTTTTAACCTCCTTTTTTGGGTAAATTGCCGCAACCTGAAACGTTCGTTAGCTTGTTTTTAGGAAAAACGTCTCCCTCATGTTTGTTTTAAAATAAAATCTCTCATTAGATTTATTTTTCTTAAATTCATTTAGGTGAAATTCTAAACCTAATTTTGAGGATTTCATTATTAATTATTTGGTTAAAGTCTCGGGTCATATTAAGGAGACAGAAAAGACCCTTTTATTTAGATTTAGTTCTAAAAGTTCAGATGAAATAAATTAAACGACATCTGTAAAAACTGCTGTACTAAAATCTCACCGTTATGTCCTGATTCGGTGACGCTTCAGCTGTCAGTGATGGATGAAGCTGAAAAGGTTAATTTAAGTCTCTTTGGATAAACGGATTATGTGTGTGTGTGTGTGTGTGTGTGTGTGCGGCAGCATCAGGTTACTCTGTTGCTTTAGAAACACATACAGCTCCAGAATAATCTCTCTCACACACACACACACACACACACACACTCACACTCACACACACGTCTCCGGCAGATGATTTCTTCCCCTTCTCGTCGTCCCCCTCGCGCCCCCCTCACACCCCCCCTCTCTGCTACGCAGTGTAAACACAGCGTTCCAGAGGAATGTTGGACTCCCTGACCTCCACTGCAGTTCACCCGGTTCAGCCTGGCCGCGCTGTGCTCCATCAGCCCCCCCGACCCCCACCTCCCCACTAGAGCCCCTCTACTCACCCCCCCCCCCCGCCTTGCGTTGCTTCTTCTCCCCTCTCCTCCTCTTCCTCCTCCCCTTCTTTTCCTTACACCCCTCTTCTTCTCCCTCCGTCCTTGCACGCCCCCCCCCACCACCACCACCGCCACCGCAGCCACTTTCTCTCCTTTGTCCTCCTCTTCCTCTTTGATTTCCCTCCTTCCTTCGCTCCCAGATGTGTGGGTCACCTTCCAGCTGCGTGGCCAGTCTTCCTCCCCCGGCGTGGCGTGGGACCGGCTGTAGCCGTCATTTGCACCGCTTCTCAGATGCGTGATGTCATCACACACGCGCACCTCGCCAGCTGTTGTCACGACGCCCTAAGACGTGCACAGGTCTGACGGTCGTTACGTGTTTACGGTCGTTTTTTTGCGTCATGTTAGCGTCCCGTTAGCACGTTCGCGTCAGGGCAGGTGAGCTCCAGCTTTAATCAGCGGCCAGACGCCGTCGCGCCGCCGCTAGCAGCGCAGGATTGCAGGTGCACGGCGAGATGTCCAGACCAGACATGTCTTCTCCCTGCTTCTTTCTCCCGAGTTCGGGAAGGCGGAGCTTTTCCTGCCGCGGGACAGAGACGAGTATAAATACACGCGGCCGGTCATGGGCGGTCACGTCGAACGCAAACGTCGGGGGCATCAGAGAGCGTTAGTGTGTTTGTAATAGATGCTGCCGCTGCTGCAGGGGCTGCACGGGGGCAGACGCGCCCCAGCCTGGCAAACCAGCCAGCCGCTTTGGCAGCCAGCCTGTCAGGCTGCCAGCTAACTCGAGCGGCGGGGTTAGCGGCGCGGCGTGAATATGCAGTCATTTTTAGCATGCAGCCCCTCCAGACTCATGCATGCACTCATGAAGACTCCATCGGTGGTTTTAATGTTTGCTGCTCAACCGTTTTCATCAGTTTCACCCCCAGGTTGGTGTTTCAGGGTCATGTTTGAACCAGCAACCATCTTCAGGACAGGAAAACCACTAACAGACACCTTTCTGATCAGCTAGCCAATCTGGACTCGTCTCTCTGGCCTTTTTACTCCAAATAAAGCTCAACCAACCAATTTATTTGAATGAATTAGTTAATTATATTGACGAATGTATCGCGCTGATTCCATTAGCGTCCGGTTTATCTTCGTTTTGATATATTGCGGGAGGTAAAATTAGCCTTCGTACAATCGCTCTGGAGCAGTTAACCATGCTAGCCTCGGTATGACGCATCTGATGGAATGCTAATGCTAATCAGACTCCCGTGGTCGCATCGTCCTTCGGCCGGTGCAGAAGGACGACGCCACTGAAGATCAGATATTTTCTGCCTTCTCTTTTGATGCGCGTCGCAGGCTGGTGACGCGGCTGCTGCGGGCGCCGGCGGAACTTGGCTGACCTCTGCCGCTCACTGTCGCCGACGCTGATCACAGTTAACCACCTGAGCGGCGTACAGGCAGTTTGACCCTTCGTGACCTTCCTGCTTTTACCGCAAACCCGCGTCTCCTTCGTCTCTTCAGGGCAGGGAACAGCGGCGGAGGGAGTACGGCCAGTTTGACCACACGCAGAGAGGAGAGCCGCACCGACGACAAGAAGGGGAAAAAAAGGATGGAGTGAGAGTGAGGGAGGGAAGCAGATGGTTGGAAATATAGCCTGCTAAATTATTCATCCGGGCTGGAGTCTGGAGGTAGATACTGTCGATGGATCTGAGCTGGCGTGGACACTTTTAGGAGGATTCCAAGAGCTGCGAGGAGAGTGCAAACACCAGAAGAAGTAGTTTGAACACTGCGTTTGGTTATAAAAAAGAGGAAACGCAGCATTCTTTCACACCTCCGGTCTCCGCAGACGTGATTTACGAGGCCCGAAAGCTGGTGTCGACTCTGGGGAGCTTGGAGGTGTCATTTAAACTGAAGCAAGGGCGAAGGTGAAGCGTTTGTAGCAGGTTTGAGCAGGGACCCGTCTGTAAATCCGCCATCGCAGGAAGAAAAGCACCTTTTATTGTCGCCGCTTGTTTGCGCCGCGCTTGTCGCCGTTTGCTTTATTTCCCCTCGGCCCTGCAAACAGACGGCAAATATGTGTTTTTTTTTCCTTCCAACTTTTGCTTTTGCGCGCGTTGCTCAGATCGGCGGACACAGATGTGCACATGCACGCTCCTGAGTGGAGGCCTCCAGGGAAATAGAGCAGAGAGGAAGCTACGTGCCTTCGCCAGGCAAGAGCTGTCTGGTGTCATGGCAACCGTTGCAGATTACCCCACCCTCCATCAATCAGGGAGAGGAGAGGAGGAGAGGAGGAGGAGAGGAGGAGGGCAGAGGAGAGATGGGCAAACATACGTGACTGCATTAAAATGTTATGAAACACGCCGTTACTGTGTTTTAAAGGTGTAAATGGAACAACAGCGCCTCCGGCTGCAGCAGGAGGAAACTGCAGGGGTGCGCAAAGGAGGAGGGCTCGCAGACGCCGTATATGTCTGCGTCGATGGCGAGCGTGGACGGGCGCCGCCGGGCTGCAGCTGGAATTAGGTGTCGTTCTGCTGCCAGAGAGGAGAGGAGGGATGCTGGAGGGTGGCGGGGGGAGCGGAGGCAGTGATGCATGGACGAGCTGACACCCCGGGAGGGGGGAAGGTGGGGAGGGGGAGATAATATTAGAGTGTGAGGAGACGGCCGTTTGAGATTTCTGTTGCAGCGGGAGAAAAAAAAAAAGAATTTGGAGGAGATGAATGACACCAGCACGAGGAGGAGGAGGAGGGAGGGAGGTGGGAGGGGGGAGGCCATTTGAGGACACGGCCTCCTAAAGTGACTGCGGCACAGCCTCCGTCTGCGGTTACATCACAGCTGAGCTCTAACTCCCCCCCGTCTGACCTTAAAGCACCTCCGAACTTATGACAGTTCAGCAGTTATCAGGGTGCACGTGGGCGCGTGCACGTCCCTGTCTCTCCCTGTCCGCCGTCGGTCTCGATACGGTTCTTCTGCACGTAAACGCCACCGCGCCGACAAGCTTCGTCCTCCAAGGGGACAAGGAATCGATAACGCGGCGGCGATGGCGGTGTCCGTAGACGCGTCCGTCTGGACTCTGGTGGGCGTGGCTTCGCTGTCAGCTGTGAGGGGAATTCACCAATCAGGAGTCTGATAATCGTCGGCTCCTGAAACCGTTTTCGTCCTCTGGAACGTGTCCTCTGTCCGCCGCCGCTCTGCGGGGGCCCTGAAGGGCACCTCCAGACGCAGGCGCTAATTTACCGCTGTTGCTAATATTTAACGAGGGAGGTGCGCTGCAGCAGTCACCTTCAGACAGTCCAGATGACGTTTAACGTCCCTTTAAAGGTTTGTGCGTGACGGGGACGCGCTCGTTAAGAATCAGTAATGACTTGCACTACTAGCTACACGGCTGCTCGCTACTTTAGCACCTTTCCAGCAGGGGGAGCTCTAATGGCGGCTGTCTTCCAGCTGTTTGTGTAGACTCTAATCTGGATTGTCTCCTCCCCTCCTCAGGTGTGCTCAGGTGCTCCACGCAGCAGACAGGTGCATCTGATGACGGACAGAGCTAATCTGTGAGTATCACATAGAAAATCTGATGAAGCATTTGCACTTTATTTCTGTCGTTATGTTATCGTTAACGGGGACTCGTGCTAGTACGCACGCTAGTTTCGCTAGCTTAAAGCGGACGTGTCACATTTGGGTGTAGGCCTTTGCTCATATTTCTCTTCAGCTGTTCTCAGAGCCTGACGAAACGCGTTAAAAACAAAAAAAAAGTAATAATAAAGTGTTTCTGTGGATTTTAACACATCAATACAGCTGCAACTTAGACCTAATTCCTTTTTATTAAATTCCTTCTCCACGCTGGCTTTCAGACAGACTCGATGAACCGATAAAATGTAATTTTAAAGTTTCTCCTCCCAGCGAAACTTTAGCGTCCTCGGTCAGCGCCATCTCTTTCATCTCTGGCTTTGATCTCCAGGGCGCCAATGCCAAACCTGCATGGCTAGCGTAGCTTCCGCTGGCTATTCCGTGCTCTCCGTTCAACTTGCGACTGGCGTCTTGGTGCGACGCAGCTGTTAGCGTTCATGTTTTAGCATTGAGCAACAGAGAAATGATGCAGTTTTTTACAAAGATGTGAAACTCTACACATTTCAGAGCTTCGTTGGGCCAAAGATCAAATCTTTAAATGCTAACCAATTAGCCAACTTTGAAAAATGAAAGCGATAAAACCAGAGTAGCTAACAGAGGTGCTAGCATCAAAGACTACCAAAGTGAAAGTGAATTCACTTTGACAGGAGATTGAAGGACGTTTTACTTTGAATAAATCCACTTTTGATTTACACGGTGGCTCTCTGGCGCCACCACCCCTCGTAACAGGTACTGCACCCTGCGTGTCCTAAATCACGCTTTTTTTTTTTAACCAAATAATAAGATGACGAATGAAAAGTCTTATTGTTGTGTTTGTATATTGACCGATTATTTATTTAAAACAAAGAATGTCAGTTAAACAATAATCCGGATGGCGAGAATCTCGCGTTTCTCCTCCATTCAGCGCCGCAGCAGCTGCACAGACATAAGGAGAAGCATCATTACAAGGAGCGCGGCCTGTTAATGGGCCCCGGCTACGTGGGGGGCCGCTCGGCTCAGCGCGGCAGGCGAGGAGGGCGAGGAGGGCGGGGGAGGAGGCTCTGGGGCTGAGGAAAAGAGCGAGAATGTGTTTGCGTACAGTCCAGCCGGCTTTTATCTGCTTGAACAGCAGAGGATAAATAGACGGATAAATGTTCACCGGCCGGACGGGAACCGGAGCAGACCGGATCAGAGCGCGGCAGAGGAAAGCGCTGTGAAGCTAACGATGCTAACGGCCCTCGTGCTCGTTCCCTGTTGCCCCGTGATTACCCCAGAATCGCTGGCTCATGCTCCACAGGTTCGAGCTCTGTGATTGGTCTAAAAACAGGAAGTAGCGTTTTCCAGGACCTCTGGAATCAGACGGCTCCTTTAACTCCAGCGTGTTTTAGTAAATGAGCTAATTGAATCTCTAATTGCCGTTATTACATCTGCCGTGCACGTGGCCGTGCACCGCCTGAACCTGCATCGACCTTCAGAGCGTCCCGCCGTGCCTCTGCAGAGGGAAGGGTGGAGCTGTGGGCGTGGCCTGGCCTATTTTGGGACACAACATGATGTCTAGCGCATTTGCAGCCCGTGCGCGCGCGTGTGTGTGTGGTCACGGTCATGTGAAGGTCATGCCATCCTCATGTGGAGAATCCTGGAGATTCGCCAGCGCTGATGGCAGCCGCGTCTGTGCCTCAGGCTTCCCCCACTGCAGGGCATCGATTAAGTATCCTCACCTGCTGCAATCAGCCAATCAGAACACAGCAAACGCTCCCGACAGCCAATAGCAACGCGGGGAAAGGTTTGGAGGCTGGAGACAAAGGCACCAGACAAGTGTGCGCTTTTTTTTCTCTCTCTCTCAGCTGAGGAAGTATCATGGAGGGAGAACAGCGGATAAAATGGCGGAAGAGGGAAGTGGAGGAGGAGTAAAGGTGGAGAACGATGGGGAGAGCGGAGGGTAATGAAGCGTGGAGAGATGGATGATGGAGAAGAGAGGGACAATGGATGTGATGGAGGTGTGGGAGAAAACGGGAGAAAAGGAAGCAGACTGGAGGGGAAAGGAGTGTAGCTGCACACACACACACACACACACACACACACACACACACACACACAAATATTTCAGCTTATTCAGGGGCTTTAATGAAGCTGTCAGGATGAAAAATGACCCAGTCAAATCTAATAACTCCACAAGTACACTAGCTAACTTTCCACGCCGCATCGCCGAGGAAACGCGGATGACGAGCTGAAGGAGGAGGACTTCCAGGACTTCCAAGAGGCTCTCTGGCCGGGCTCTGACGGCGTTCGTCACAATCGCAACATCCCGTCAGAGCGCCGGCGAAGGCCGAGGTAGCGGTAGCCACGGCCCCTCTGCTGCTATTTTGACGCCCCCAGAGAATAAAAGCCGCCGTCCTTTGATGCGTGGCGCTCTCTCTGCAAAGAATCTGGCGCCGACGTCTCGACCTTCGACCTTGGCGGCTTCTCCGTTTTTTTTTTGAGAAAATGAGAGAAAACGCAGTAAAAAATGGCGAATCCGCCAGTGTTCAGCAGACTCTGCTCTGATTGGCTCGTTACATTTGGCAAAGTTTAAACCAATAGGAGCTACTGGACCGATCACAGCTCCTGAGGAGCGTCACGCTAACGTCCCATCGGCCGGCGTGTTTTTGATTCGCACGACGTGTAAAAAAAAAAAAAGGAACAGTTTGATGTCTCACAACCCAAACGGATGTCAGGTGATGCCTGGAGGCGGAGTCAACTCTGCCAGGCCGACATCACCACGGAGAGATGTTTCTCGCCCATCCTGCTGTCACGTGACCTCTCTCACACACACGTAGAGATCAGACCGACTTGTGCGTGTGGTTCATGGTGACTTTGACTAACGTTGCTAACGTTGCTAACGCTGTATGTGAGAAACAAAGCGGAGCAACATGCTAGCAGGAGGAGGAGCCGCCTCGCTGCTGGTATGTAGATGCTGCTCCACCGCACGCGCTCCAGGCTGCTGTGGGTGGTCGTTGGTCTTGTCTCCATCAGTGGTTCAGACGCAGAGAACGAAGCCTCGCAGTGACAAACCCCATCGGCCCCGACGACGTGTTTACGCCAGCGCTGCGGTTCCTACAGCAGCGCCGCGCCCTCAGAGCCATGTATCCCAGAGCTGCGGCTCGCTTCCCTCCCCCATCCGGGCCCGAATATCAACACACACGACGTGTTTCCGATGTCAGACTTTCCTAAATGGAGGCGTGCTCTTCATCAGATGCTGCTAAACACGACTGCAGTGTTGCTATGCTAACTGTCTCTCACACACACATACTGTACACTCACACACACTCTACATGTAATCTCATCGTACGCGCCTGCCCTGTTTGTTTGTGCAGTATCCAGTTTCCGGTGCCATATGCTATCCGTAGCCGCTGGTATGGCTGGCCGCCGCCGGCCCTCAGCGACCTGCTGTTCTCGGCCCGTCCTGTCCAAACAAAGAGCGCACTGACAAACGCCGTCAGGTCTCGGAGTTCACCGTGAACGTGGAGCAGAGCGGCGTATTGTTTTACTGCCGCAGCCGCCGTCCGTCAGGGGAGGGCGCAGGAAGGGAAGAAGGTGCGGCGCGGTGGCGTGAAGCGGTTCAGCGAGGCACTAGTCTCCGCGCTGTAGTCCGACTCCAACCGTCCTGGGAAGTATCAGACCTGCAGCTCCGCAGGTGAGGTCATGGCGAGGCTTCCTCCTGCAGCTGGCTGACTCGCGTCAGTATCTCTTTGATATCAAAGCTGGATCAGGCGCGGCGTCGCCTGCAGGGATTATCGGCCAGAGCCGGTCCTGCAGCTGCCCGGTTCCGCACACGTTCGCCGCGTCCAGATCAGAACCTTCAACTAGAAGGTTAGCGTTAGCACGCCGCCCCGACCAGATCGGAACCTTAAGCTAGAAAGTTAGCGTTAGCAGGCCGTGGCGCTGGTCGCGGCGGCGTGCTAACGCTAACTTTCTAGGGAGAACGTGGCAGTGAGGCCTTGACGCTGGATTACGTGGTGGAGGAAATCCAGGGTGTTTTTGGAGGCGACTGCGACCCCCCCACCCCAGCGTACAGAGGACAGAGGCCTCCTTGTGCTGCGTATCTACGAGACGCATCTTCTGGCCTGGAAATGTTGACGGGGTGATTTTGGAATCCTTGGAAAGAAGCGGGCCGCTTCCAGGAACCCGCAAAGGCTCAACGCGGCTGCCAGACGCGGCGTTGCGTCAGCTGGAAATCCCTCCAGGTTGGAGAGCGCCGACGTTGAGCGATGGCAGGGCCGTAATAAAGAAGATAACCCCCCGCCCCTGCCCCCACCTCCCCTGCCCCCACCTCCCCCCATCTCCCTGGAAGCTTTTTTCCAAACATCTTTGGCAACTTTGATGATCGTCCCTGAGCCAACCTGTAATCATTTAATGCACTGTACTTGTTTTGGGGGTGGGGGGGTGCTGGTGGGCGGTGGGGGGGAGAAACTCCTTCACACCGCCGTCCCAGAAATTCTCTTTCAACTGCGGTTGTGGATTCTGTTTGAAGCCGGCGCTTGACAGCTTCATTTGTGAAGCGTCTCAATTAGGCGGAATATTTCTGCCGACATATCTCTACGCCCAGACCGTCTCAGCAGCACATGAAAGCCCGGGCTTAAGGAAGTCATCACACACCTCGGCGTGGAGACGCGCACGCACGCGCTCTCACGCGCACATGCTAACGCTATAAATAGAGGCAGCTATCCTACTAACGCTGGCTAATGCTCCTCACCCCAGACAGTCGGATTTGCATATCTTTAATGTGCCTTTTCTCCCTCTCTCCTCCTTTTTCCTCCCTCCGTCTTTCAGGCGACTCGGGTCTCGTAGGAACCCGCGGGAGGGCTGGCGGCGCGTGTTGAGAGGCAGCTTTTTGTGACACAAAATAAAAAAGGTTTTCAATTGCTGTCGTAATTCCAGATTTCTGCTAGAGCCCCCCGTCCCCCCGTCCCCTCAGGTAAATGTAGTCGGGGGGTTCATGCAGGCCGTCTCTGTCGTCGCCACAGCGATGCATCATGACCCCAAGTCAGCACGAGAGCCGTGACACACACACACACACACACACCCCCTCTCCTTAAATATAAATATTATATAACATTACCACCTCTGAGAAAATGTGAAGCTAATACTGGTTAGCGCCGGAAAGGCTGTTTTTTTTTTTTTTTAAGCTAACGGCTTCTTGGTCTGGTTGATCTCAATTCTAACCATCTAGTTATTTTTCCTCTTTAATCAGGTTTTCTGGACAAATGAGTTCGATTTACTCAGTTAATTAGCTGCGGGTGAAGGTTTAGCTTGTGTGGTTTAGCTAGCGCTGTTGGGTCAGGGTGTATTTACGTTGACGGCTTGCTAAAGTCGTTAATCGGTGATCTTCGGGATGCGGTCAAACCATTGACACGTTGAGTTGTTGTATTAACTCGTGGCTATGAGCTTTATTTTGGTCCAAACTCGGTGCTCGTACGCAAATAGCCCAGATTGAATTTGCGCTTGTGTGGAACAAGCAGACCCTCGAGATGAGGGCTTATAATAATACAGGATAAACGCCGGTCCAGACCCCTCAAACGCCGCTGAAGCAAACACACGCAAGGATCCCAGACCTCCGTCCGCCGCTGTTTATTTATCGAATAACCAGCAGCAGCTAAAAAGCCCAATAATCCAAACACAGCTTGATTTCCTAAAGAGTCCCGCGAACGTAAACAGGCCGTCCAGCCGGGCCCGAGCGTGTTTATCCTCCCCGAATTCAAATAAAGTTTTCTGCTCGTCTCGTAGACAAATAAACAATTCCTAATGAGGCGGCGGTGGGCGTGGTGGGTTCGGGTGTCCCGGTTGGAACCTGGGGGAAGAGAGACCGCAGAAGAAGAATCCTTTGCGTTGGCGGCGGTAATCCCTGTGGGAGCACACAGAAATCATCTGATGGCAGACGGATATTCCCCTTTCCCATTGGGAAACTAGCTAGCAACATTTAGCGTTAACGTATCCAGACAAAAGGGTTCTGGTTTTGTGCCAGTCCAGACTGGTTGAGTTCTTACAGAACCCACATGTTTATAACCACCTTAACGGCTCCGCGAGGGCTCACGTAACAGGTAGCCGATCGGCTACCACCTGATACACCAATTAGCCTGTAGCCTGAACTGGGTGACTCCCAGTTTGGCCTTCCGTCCGTCTGTCCGTGCGTCCGTCCGTCGGCCTGTCTGTCGTTCCCGACTCTCCTTGCGTGTTTCGCAGCAGTCATCCAAGCTTTCCAGCTGCTCAGCCGGTGGAAGAACGCTGGGACCGGTGCCAGTCCGCCAGGGCGCCAGTTGGGCAGTCCATCACTAACATTAAAGACACGCTATCCACCCGAGTGGATCCTGCTGGCTTACCGCCCTGATCCCCTGTCCGAGCCTCCCCGCGCTCGGCCCCTCGGTGGGGTGGGGGGCCTGGCCAAAGTGCCCTCCTTGCTTTATCGGCGTGGCTCCCCGGTGTCCGAGCCGCCGCTTTAGGACTCTTAAAACACACGTGCAGATATACGAGGAGCCGGCTGGAAATAACCGCCTTCTCATGAGCGGCCAACCCGGCCGCTGGGGTCATTGTCTCCGAAAGGGACGGCGGGACGGGACGGGCAGGACGCACTTCTGACCCCGTTTTTTTACATCAAAAATAGGCGAGTCAGCAGAGACGGCCGCCCAACGGCCTCCTGTGGTAAAAATAGATGAAACAGGTTCAGAGAGGCTTCAAAGGCCCGTTTGTTTCCTCTTCTACTATCACAGACAACTTTTTCTGTCTCCGCTAAAAATATCGCTCTTTTCATGGCGGGATCCGTCTGGCGGCTCGTCCTCCTTCACCGCTGAAGAAGCAACTTTAAGCAAGGAAAAATCCGGCAATTATTCCTTTAGGATAAAAGATGTGAGGGTTCCTAACGGGCTAGCGTCACAGTTTAGACGCTAGACGAGGTCGATTCCGCAAACGTTAAAATCAAACGGTCGGACCGGCGACGAGAACCGACCCTGAACGCATCGCGAGGTGAGAGACGGCTGATGGAAGGTTTTAATTGGAGCATTTGCATAATTGCCGCGGCGGCGTCAACATCTCTGGTCAAAGATAAAAACCCACCAAAAAAAAAAAAAAGAGTAAAAGTCGCTTTAATCTGGCTCGTTACGGCCGAGGAGTTAGCCACGGCAGCGTTAGCAGCAGTGGCTCCGCCTCCTCGGGTCGCAGGTCGCCCTCAGCCGGGGTGGATGGCTGCTGATGAAAACCTTCCCGCCTGAGCACTGAGGTCATGTGACTCCGGATGTGGGGGATAACCTTTAACCAGCCGGTGAAACTTTGGATGAAAAGATGATCTGACTCAAACGGTCTGATGATGGAGGGACGAGCCGTGAACGATCCATGGCTGCTCTCCTCCTCCATCATCGGAACAAACTGCTTCTTTCTTCCTTAGAGAATCTTAAATGTTTCTCTTCACAGCCGCCGCCGCCGCGCAGGAGTTCCGCCTCCGGAGAGCCGGGTCCCCGAGGACGACGCACCGACGGGTAAGGCTGTGCTGCCTTTCCCGGGCTTTTTGTGCGTTTCTGAGTCGCCTTTCTGAGATCCACAACGGCCTCCGCAGCGTCCTCCACAGCTCGCACATCTGTGCCCGAACACCTACGAGCGCGACCTTGAGGCCTCGAGGCTTCAAGGAGTTTGAACAGCGGCTCGTACAAGCGCGTGTGGCCGTCACCTCCTCGCCATGGCAACATTCACTCAGCGGGAACGTTTGTCTGGAATCCATAAAAGTATTGGGCGAATGAGACCCGCTAGCTGCGGTTTACACGCCAGAAAGCGATGTTAACGAGCAGGCGAAGAGTTGCTGGTTTCTGTCCAGATGTTTGCTTTGATGTGTTCCCTTCAGTCCTCAGCTGATGCCCATGTGACTCCGACGAGGGTCAGATTGTCAGCAGGCGCCAGGCGAGCTTTCGCCTGCGGGCGCGCTGCGTTAGCGCCCAAGACGGCTAGCAGCGATGCTAAAACAGCTAGAGCTAAGCACCTGGCTCACTTGCTTCTTCTGAGACAGGTGAGACAGGTGAGACAGGTGAGACAATTTGAATAAGCTCCCGGCGGGAGGGCGGAGCCAGTGCGCTGGCGTTTGGCTTGCGTCCCGTCAGGGCCGCTCAGTTAATTGCAACGTTATTGCGATCGCGGCGGCCATGAAGCTGCAGATTAAATCAAGTATTGTTCCGCAGGGATGCCCCCGCCTGCAGCCCAGAGTTTCCCAGCTTGTTTACGTTCAAACGAAATTAAATAGCCGGCGTATCGGCGGGCTCGTACCGCCGCCTCGTCCTGGTTCCTGATCAGCACCAGACGCCGTCGAGAAGAAATTCAAAGGCAGAGAAAGAGACACTTGAGACGGCGAAGCGTTTGTGCAGCTCTGCACATTTACGCCATGAATAGACTCTCGCTTTCACGTCTCCGTGCTTCGCACGCCGGCGCCACCGAGGCTTTATTAAACTTTCACATCTGCTTTCTGTGGCGCTGTGCATCCTCCTGCTAGCTTGCAGCGCTCTCCTGGACCGTGCTGAGGGTTTCTCCTGCTGCCGCAGTCTCGCCGGACGCCATCGTTGCTCTTCTTGAGGGCTTCAGGGGCAGCAGCGTTCACCCCCCTCCTCGCTGGGCTGTAATCGTCACGCCATCCCCACACGGCCAGAGGCACCGGAGACCGCCAGCGGCGTCAGCCGCCAGTGAGTCGGTGGGGGGGGTGTCTGTGTTTGGAGCGATTGTTACCGCGGTGATCGACCGGCTCAGCTTGTTCCGCTGTGTTATTGCAGCGTAATTACTGGAGACGTCAGACAGGGGGCAGCGTTTCCAGCAGCTCGTCTGTTAGCAGCACCTGTGGGCTCACCTGTGGTTCCAGGAGCAGGAGCAGCGTCTTCTCCTTCTTTTTTCCCTCTCAAGCGAAGAAGAATCGACCGGCGATGCGCTCGGCCTAGCGGCGAATCGCTGTTGTCGGAATTAAACAACCTTTTCCTTCCCGCACCGTTGCTCCTTCTTTCAGTTCAAAACCTCCCCTTCCTTTTCCCCCAACCCGTGTTTCAGCCAGTCAGCCTCCGCCCACATCTGGAGCTGCTGCTTGTTAGCCGTGTTTTCCCGACACGCACGTCTGCTGGGTCCGGCGTCCCCCAGCTCGCCATCTCTCCGGATCTGGCAGCATAAATTAAGCCGCGTCCCAACTCAACCTGTGCGCATTGTTGCGTCGGGAGGAGCAGCTGCTGTATGCAGATGTGTTTCCACGGCGTCCAGACGGAGCCGCGTGAGGAAGCGCTGATATTCGTCGTTACTGTTGTTATTACATCCTGGTTTTCATCGGAATTTGAAGGGATGTTTCTTGAAATTTCACTGAAAATTGTTTGGGAGGTTTCGGAGCTGGCAGGATCCGTTAGGCTAGCTGCGCTATGCTAGGCTAGCTTTGGGGCATTTGGGCAGCTAGCTTACTGTCTCCTAGCATTAGCATTGGACGTTCGTACGTTAGGAAAACGGCGCTTCCTAAAAAGTAAACAAACCGTCTGAGCCGAACCTGATCGTGGCCGCTAACATCCCTTTTTATTCACCGTAAATTTCCATTCAAATCGGAGACAAAGACGCGGTTTCATCTCTGTTTGGCCGCACAGATTTGTCCCGTCTCGGTGCGCGGACGCTCCCAGCATGTGAGCGGCCGTCCATGTGTTTTGACTTTTGTTTTCCCTCCTTCTCCTTTGTTTCATTCATGGAAAGCCGCCCTGCGTCTGCAACCGCAGCCTCCCGGTGCGTCCTGCAGCCCTCTCCCGCCCGCCGACGTGTTGCCAGCGCTTCCTGGCAGCGCTTGAGTCGAGCGCCTCGCCGGGAATAAGCCGCATCGCAGTTTGATTAAAGGAAGACCTGGTTCTGATGGGCCGTCGGGGACGAGCCCGCTCACGTCGAGGGCGTTTAGCAACAATATGGCGTGATTAGCTGTGAAATCAGCCAGAAATTGGTGCCAAAAACCAACCAAAAAAAGCTCCTCTCTGATGGGTGTTTCCTCCTCTTCTTCTTCGCTCCGAACCTTTCCAACGGTCTCCTTTGGTTTTCAGTAAAACCCAAAGTGGACTTTGGGTTTTGGTTTCGGAGACTTCCTCTGGTCTCTGACGGCAGACGCCCGGGCTGGTGTTGAGAAGCGGCAGCAGTGGGTCGCCATGACGACAGATAACCTCTAGGCAGATGTTGGGGGGGGAAGCTAGTGGACGCTCTGCTAGCACAGATCACCATAATCAAGCTGGTTCCCTCTGCTGGCATTGACTTATTAAGTCCCTGAATCCATGGAAACGGGCCTCAGACATCCACAAACTCACAGCCAAACAGCCAACGGTTGCTAGGCTACGGGCTGCTGTCAGTCAGAGGTCTGGTCCAGGGCCACAAAGGCCTCAGGCGAACTTTGTCACCAGCGTGGTGATGAAGATGTTCGCCTGAACCTGCCTCAGTTCTCCTGTTCAGAGTCTCACAGGTGAGGCCACAGGTGAGGCCACGCCCACTCTGGAAAGAGTGAAATAGTTTGACCCGCCCACTCCAGACTGGTTCCAGACTGGTTCCAGACTGGAGAACAAAGAACACATATTTTAATCCCAAACAGTAAACGGGGGAGGTACCACTGGATTGGCAGACCGGGGTGGTGGTCCCTCTTTTTAAGAAGGGGGACCGGAGGGTGTGTTCCAACTATAGGGGGATCACACTCCTCAGCCTCCCTGGGAAGGTCTATTCAGGGGTACTGGAGAGGAGGGTCCGCCGGATAGTCGAACCTCGGATTCAGGAGGAGCAGTGTGGTTTTCGTCCTGGACGTGGAACTGTGGACCAGCTCTATACCCTCGGCAGGGTCCTAGAGGGTGCGTGGGAGTTTGCCCAACCAGTCTACATGTGTTTTGTGGATCTGGAGAAGGCATTCGACCGCGTGCCTCGGGGAATCCTGTGGGGGGTTCTCCGGGAGTATGGGGTGTCGGGCCCCCTGATACGGGCCGTCCGCTCCCTGTATGACCGGTGTCAGAGTTTGGTCCGCATCGCCGGTAGTAAGTCGAACTCGTTTCCGGTGAGGGTTGGACTCCGCCAGGGCTGCCCTTTGTCACCGATTCTGTTTATAACTTTTATGGACAGAATTTCTAGGCGCAGCCGTGGTGTTGAGGGGGTCCGGTTTGGTGGCCTCAGGATCGGGTCTCTGCTTTTTGCAGATGATGTGGTCCTGTTGGCTTCATCAGTCCGTGACCTCCAGCTCTCGCTGGATCGGTTCGCAACCGAGTGCGAAGCGTCCGGGATGAAGATCAGCTCCTCCAAGTCTGAGGCCATGGTCCTCAGCCGAAACAAGGTGGAGTGCCTTCTCCGGGTCGGGGAGGAGATCCTCCCCCAAGTGGAGGAGTTCAAGTACCTTGGGGTCATGTTCGCGAGTGGGGGAAGAATGGAGCGTGAGATCGACAGGCGGATCGGTGCGGCATCTGCAGTAATGCGGACTCTGCACCGGTCCGTTGTGGTGAAGAGAGAGCTGAGCCGAAAGGCGAAGCTCTCGATTTACCAGTCGATCTTCGCTCCTACCCTCACCTATGGTCATGAGCTTTGGGTAGTGACCGAAAGAACGAGATCGCGGGTACAAGCGGCCGAAATGAGTTTCCTCCGCAGGGTGGCTGGGCTCTCCCTTAGAGACAGGGTGAGAAGCTCTGCCATCCGGGAGGAGCTCGGAGTAGAGCCGCTGCTCCTCCGCATTGAGAGGAGTCAGATGAGGTGGCTCGGGCACCTGGTGAGGATGCCTCCCGGACGCCTCCTTGGTGAGGTGTTCAGGGCACGTCCCTCCGGTAGGAGGCCCCCGGGAAGACCCAGGACACGCTGGAGGGACTATGTCTCTCGGCTGGCCTGGGAGCGCCTCGGGATCCCCCCGGTAGAGCTGGATGAAGTAGCTGGGGAGAGGGAAGTCTGGGCTTCCCTGCTTAGGCTGCTGCCCCCGCGACCCGACCCCGGATAAGCGGAAGAAGATGGATGGATGGATGGACAGTAATTTTAATTCTCCTCAATGATCCGCGGCGTCCACCTGGTGCCCGTCCTCCGTGAGGCCTCGTTCCCCCGCTAAGTGTTCCAGGAGCGCCTAATTAATCTGTTTAGTGTTTATTTTCCCATCAGGCGTGTGCAGCCTGTGTTTGAGTTGGGATCTCTGGAGAGCGCCGAGATCTGCAAATACTCAAATCTGAATATTCAGGAGTCTGAGCGCGCACGACACAGCCGTGCACGTTAATCTGAGCCGAAGAGAAGCGCTTTGGTCTGACCCCAAGCCGGTGGATTCACCAGGTTTTTACACCTTTTCGGGGTTAATTTGTCAGTGTTTCACAGAAGTGACAGGAGGTCTGAGAGGTGGGTGTGGCCTAAGGTGACAGATCAAAGGCCACCCTGAGAATCGTGACTGACTTTTAGATGTTTTCTGCGTTGAAGCGTCACGTTTCTTTATGGCTCCAGTCCCAGTAACGGATGATTAACTGCACCAAAGTTGCGTTTTCTGTCTCTAAAGTCGCCGGCGTGGTGGCGGCGGGGGCGGCTCGGCGGCCTACAGGGACGAAACGGTGTTACGCTACGCATGATCGGGCTGACAGGCAATTTCTCTGCCGCCCAGGCTACTTCAAGCTGCTTCCAAAGTTAATTTACAGCCCCTCTCGTCTGATTGGACGGCGGCGAGCCTTCTGCCAGGAATGTGATTGGTTGCGTGCAGCTGTGCGCCTCAAAGCACTCTGCACGACTCTGCTAACAGGCAGATTTGTCCGCACCACTGTAGCCGGCCAAACTGAAGGAAAAAACAAAAGTGTTGCCTCTTTTTTTCCTTTTTTTGCGTGTAAGACAAAAGCTAAACAGATGCTAAAGCTGGAACACGCCGAGCGTGAGCGCCACTGTTTTCCCGCCTGTAAGGTCACCCGAAAGGCTGAAATTAAGGCAGATTATTCATCTTTTGGTGATCTTTTGGCCTCAGAAGCGTCTTTAAAAGGGCCAGTTTGCTGTTAGCTCTTGGGAGTTTTAATGGCCGTTAGCGTCGGCGGTGCTGGTGAAACGTTTTTAGCAATCATTCCGCCAGAGAACCAGTTTACCACGCCGGCGTCATCCTCTGTTGTCTCCATAGGAGGTCGGCTTTGAGGCTTTTATTTTCCTAGCACAGGTTTCTACTTCCTTTGTGTGTCTGATCTTCCCCGAGCGCCGATTTCAGGCTGTCGGCGGTCGGAATGTGCGGTTGGTTTTTATTCAGTTATCCTTCTCATGGTGTTAGCGCTGTCATCTGAGCTCCGTCTCACTTCTCTCAACAGCAGCCTTTGGTTCTCTCTTTTATTTCTGCTTATCTGCCGCTGGCAGAGCTATCGCCACGGCGGCGCCCAATCAGCTGCCGGCAGACTTCTTCCATTTCCTGGTCTCTCTCGATTCGTAAGGTCTGATTGGCCCGACAGGAGCACAAACGTCCTCTTGTGCACGCCTCGCCGTCCTGCTCTCAAATGGCTGACATCGTTTTGTTTTTTTTTTTTTTCTTGGTGTGCTGTTGTGTAATTTCGGAGGCCACCTTAGCGCTTCCCCCGCCGCAGCGAGCGTGGCAGGAAGATGGGAAAGCACGGATTGTTGGAAGTAAAGAACGTGAAACTGGAGCCGTAAAAATATGAAGAAATGGCCCATATCGTTACGAAGATGTGTCTCGTCCAGGCAGGCGGAGAGGACAGGCGGGAAACAGCGGCGGCGGTAATGGCGCTCGTCTTTCAGCGGCGGCACCAGCTGTGCCCGATCCAAATGGGCATCGACAGCAATTCAGGCCAGGCAGGGTCAGACGAGGACATGGCTCTGCGAGGGGAGGAGGAGGAGGAGGAGGAGGCGAGGAAGGCAGAGAGGGTTTGGAGGAAAGGGGGAGAGAGTGTTTGCAAGGATGAAGGAAACAAAGGGACAGAAAGAAAAGCAAAGAAAAGGCCAGGCGGCGGCGGCGTTGGAGCGATGAATCTGCTCGATAAACCACAATCTGAGGGTTTGATACCAACGACCGCGGTTCTAACGAAGAGAATCAGCACCTGGCAACCTGAACTTGTACCAGCTGCAGCACATCCAACACGCCAATTCTGGTTTCCATGACAACAAAGAAAACATTTAAATATCTGAACGTTTCATCGAACGAATCGTGCACCGGTCCGGAAAGCGGCCGCTCCCGGTGTCGCTGCCTCTCGTTGCGGCAAAGATCTTTTCGCCTCCATCCCGGCGGACTGCCCTCTGGTGGCCGGCTGAAGAACAGGCCCAGAGCCGCTGAAGGCTCCTCCTCCTCCCCTGGAGCAACTGAGGAAACCCCGAGCAGCACGTGCAACAACATGGCACCGCGTGTATCACATGGTGTCAAATCAATGCCCGTCTTTGATGGCGGTTTTGGGCAGATCCTTGTAAACTTTAGGAATTCCCTGGAAACCAGCTCCCGTGTGGTTTCAGTCGCCACGGCAACCGTCAGCTGTCATCTGTGGGCCAAAGGCGACGTCTCGTCTGATGATAAAATCTTTACACGCGTCTTAAATGTGATGCTAACTGGCTCAGATGATGGGTTTTTTTCTCAAATACCTGCCCCCCCCCCCCGCAAAAATCTTGCTTTGATCTGCTTTGATCATACTCAGGTCATCAAGAACAGATACTACTGTCTTTGTTCTAGTCTCTGACATTTTAGAGCAGCTAGCCCAACGCCGCGGCTACTTCCTGTTTTGGCGTCTCCGCAGGTACCACCGAACTTCCTGCTCAGAGGTTCTAGGAGCTCTGCGAGGCCTTCCTGAGCGTTTCGTCCGGGCCCTCGCGATCAAACTAAACTCGTCTGTCAAGAATCTTATCGGTCTGGTTTCGCTTTCTGCCTGTAGCTTCCAAAGCTGCCGCTCCACTTTGTCTGCAGGAAGATTCCCAGCGAGATCCCAGATAAGATCCGAACCCTTCAGAGGGAAAAGCCATGCGAGGGGCGTCGGCCGGTCTGAGCCAGATTACCGGGACCTGCACCGCCTCGCAGCTACGGGATGAATTAGCCAGCCAGCTAGAAATGCGAGGTTGCGCGTTGGAGGAATGTTAAGCAGATTGGTGTCCCGTTGCGGATTAGCTGGAAACAATAGACAAGTTCATTCTGGGATGTTCCTCAGCAGGTGCCGGACGCTGACGTTGAGTAGAAACGTATCCTTCCGCCTTCGTAGCTCCTTCCGGTCTGATGGGACGTTTCGCCAACAAGCGACACTGAATCATTCGGCGAGTTTGGGAACCAGGAAGCTATCCAGAAACCCCTCACCGCAGCGTTTTTCCAATTACAGAACTTTTTTTTTCCTCCTTTGATAAACAGCGTCTGAGGCCGGCGGTCTTCGTGGAGGTCCGAGAGTCCCGGGGAAAAGCCAGCGGGCCGTCCCGCACTGGTCGACCGCGGTGCCGCCATTTTCTGTCAAACCAACTCCGGGGAAGATTAGGAGATACTTTTGTCAGACGGGCTTGCGGGTGAATAGAGGGAAAGAAAAGGGGGAAATTTAGAGAGTTCCAGAAAGAAAAGCTGGGAGCAAATGAAACTGGACGATGGAGAGCCGTGGGGATGCAGCTGAAAGAGAGCGGGCCGAAGAGGGAGGGAGAAATAAGCGATAGATAAAAGGCCAAACGTGTGTGGGAAAGTTCCTGAGCTGAGGTGCATTGTGGGAGAGCAGACAGTGTGTCTGGGGGGTCTGAGGTGTGGATTAATGCCAGCGATTGGAGGAGGGCTGCCGCAGTCGTGCGTGAGCAGAATGTCAGGCGGAGGGAGAGCGGAGCCGAGGACGGAGGGGGTCCAGGCGCTGGCTTTTTGGAAGGAGGACGATGGTTCCTCGTGGCCTAGCGGCCCGAGTCGCAGCGCAGCGGGCAAACGTGTCGGACCACTAGGACGATGTGGTCAGATCAGAGCCGGCGCGCTCGCCGTTCCGGTCCGGGAAGGCAAAAGTCCGGGTCCCACGTGCTCGTTGGAGGCAGAGCTTCTATGAAACCCTGCAACGTGCACTCCCCCGAGAGAGGAGCGAGTCCTGCAGCCAAAGCACCACTCTGGACACAGTCCGCTTTCATTACAGCCAGATTATGTGGATCTACTCTGACTTTAGTCCCTTATTTGTTTCTCAAGTCCCCGAAGGAGATGTTGGCCCGGTGGGCCGGCGTGTTAGTCAGAGGTCGCGACCCGGAGCGGAGAGCCGCCGAGCCTCTTCTCATCACAGGAAGTTGGCAGAAGTTGGAGGAGGTAGGAGCGGTTAGCACGTTAGCATAAAGATGACATAAAGGACGAACCTGGAGGGCTGGCGGTCACCACAGCGATTCAGAAACACTTTGCCTTCTGGACCGGCTAGGCCACGCCCACTGCTTCCTGATCGGGAAATGGCTGTTTAAAATTTTGGCTCCGTTTGCAAGTACTGACATTCGTGCTTTCGGGTGATTCGGCTGCCATTCAGACTTTTTGCTGCTACGCTACGAACCTGATCTGGCAGGAAGTTTCTCAGGTCTGTACGGTGGAATTCATTTACGATGTGGACGATTTACGGTCGTTCTGGTACGTAAATACGTACATGTGGAAGCGCAATGTTTGTCCAGCAAAAGATCCAAAATTTGCATTTTAAACTCTGATTTAAAGTCTTTGTAGCCAGAAATTGTATTGAGGGTGATATTTAGGGTATTTAGGGTGATTTATTGCTGCCCGCAGTTCCTTCCTCTTGCTGTCCTGTCAACATGTTGTTTACCGAGCAAACGCGTCGTTTTAGTGGCCCGGGCTTCTATGGTTGTTGGCAGCGATCAGCTGCGATATTTTTAAAGTTTGATTTCTCGGAAATATCTCCAGATTTCATTTTGGGAAAACCAAGGTGATCTCAAGAGACGGCGCGTGAATAGCACGCCGCTTTTAGGTCGTATCACGTGTCGATTGGCTCGTTTTTAGCTTTTCACGTGATGTTTAGCGGCGTCTGCTTTAGTACGTCCATGTTTTCTGTACTGGTTTGTGTGTGTGTGTGTGTGTTTGGGGGGGGGGGACGGTTTCTGAAGGTTGTTACTCAAAAACAAACAGACTCAGTTATTTCTTGTTGTTTTTGTGAGTCAGATGTGGAGAGAAATCACGGACTGGTTCTGCGCCTGGACCTGTTCCCGGTTCTGGGTCCAGGGCCGTGTGAAACCCTGCCTGGTCCGGGGGGCCGCCGCACATCTGCGCCAGTGGAAGTATTTATATTTCCCCACTTGCAGGACGTGGGGCTGCGGAATTGCCTCGACACATCCCGGCGCAAGCTAACGCTAACGTTCAGCCGCACCAAATATGTCGGTGCCATCTGGCGCAGTTTAAAAAAGGCGCCTAAATTAGCGTTAGCACTGTCGGCTAATATGTGAGCTGAGCCCAGTGACGGAAACTAAAATCGGGGTGTAATTTACACGCTCGCGCTGATTTTGCGGGCTCAGGTGCGCGACCGTGTTCAGCCAGAACCTGCCGTGCTCCGGCCTCGTCTCACACTGAAGCCGGGTGACGTCGGGTCGCCGTTGGAGGATGTTTTTAATTTGCTGCTGCGACAGCGGAGCCAAACGCGTATCTGGCGGAGCCGTGAGCGCAGACATTGGCAGAAGTCGGCATCCGAGCCGGAGCCAAGCCCCAAATGACTCCTTCTTTTCTATTCGCGGCTGAGGCTAACTAAAGATCGGTATTTGGTTTTGGTGCGGGGAAGCTTTCCAAGAAATGTGTGTGTATTTCTGTGTATGCATTTTTTTCCTGCATCCACGAGTGTGTACGTGCGAGTCAGTCAGTCTGCTCCCGGCTGCGTCTGACTCAGGAGACGACCCCGGCGTGTCCGGGTGTTTGCGTGTCGGGGTAGCGGGGCGCTTTGAGCGAGAGGACGGGCAGCGCCGCCGATACGCCGCAGCCGCGCCGGGCCGGGAGAGAAGACGAGGAAGAAGGAGTGTGCAGGGAGGAGGAGGAGGGGAATAAGGGAAGGGGAGAGGTTCAGGGGTGACAGGAGGATGGCTTCAGCAGCTCCTCTCGCTCTCTTTTTCTCTTTCGCCTGGTCCAGCTGAGCGAGTGAGCAGAGTTTTGCAGTTTGGAGGCTGAAAAAGAGACAAATCGCCTTCGTTTTTTCCGCTTTTGTTTCTGGGATTTCGGCCGTCCTGCCAACAGATGTAGCTTGTTGTTTGCTCCTCAGGCACTGTTGGGGTTTTACAGGCTCAGTCGCTTATTTGTACTCATTACTGCCGGAGCGCGCTAGCCCGAAAACGCAAAAACACCAAAAGAAACGAGTCCGCTTCTGTTATGGTTGACTTTTTTCCCCTCCTTCTGCTCTCCCTCTCCTCTCCGCTCGTTCCTTTTGTCTCCCTCTTTCCCACCCTCTCCCCTAGCTCCTTTCGGGCTGCTTTTCTTACTGTACTAGCATGTTTGAGCTGCTTTTTTTCTGGGGGGTTTTCGGTGGGCCACAGCGGACTCGACTGCCTGTACCTTCTGCCAAGCACCGTAGGCCCTGCCGAGTAGAGAAAAACAGTCGGAAACTAAACAGACGGGTAAGTCCACATGCTCCCAGCCTGCTCTCTGCTTTTTTACTTTGCTTTGTGGCTGCAAAGTTTCAACATCGTGGTTTTTTTTTTCTAATATTATTATTGTAGTTTTTTTCCTCCTGGTGTACCAAAAACCCCCAAGCTGCATTTAAGGGCCTTAAACCTGAAACGCTACCTGTTGGCTAGCTGGAGCTATTTGTTTAAAACGGCGTGATTATGAAGTGTTAACAACACGCCGCTTCCCCACGTTTATCGCCTCCGACCTCCCTCTCCGCTGCACACGCGCCACCTCTGTTGCCGGGTAGATTTGGGCGACCAGGGTGGGTTTGGCTGCACCAAGTTTGCAGGTTTTGGCCTTCGACTGCTCGTTCTCTCTCTCTCTCTCTCTCTCTCTCTCTCTCCCTCCCTCTCTCTCGCTCGATCCCGCTGAATTCTGTGTGTTTTCGGCAAATCCGAAAAGTCGGAACTCTGGTTTAAATCCGTTTGGGACGCGGAGCCTTCTGTCTTTTTATTTTTTCCGAATTCTAATCAATTAATTCGCTAAAAGACGAATGTTGGCGAGGTTTGTCGCCACGTGTTTCTGCCCTCGGTTCCAAGCGCCGCAGCGCCTCGCCGGACCAGCAGAGCCTGCCATTCATCGACCAACAGCTTCGCCTCGGCCGCCGTCGTTGGCGGTTCCGGTTCCGACCCGCGCAGGCTCCGCTGACGGACTCGAACCCGTAGATCCGAACTTGTGTTAACTGACTGGAAGCCACAAGCTTGAATCTACAGGTCTGCGTCCGCGCAGCTCCATCCAGCAGAGCGGTCCGAGCCGACGGCGCGTTCAACCGTTGCTCCGCTACGGCCACGTGGCTCTGAGCCGACAGGACTGTCTGGACAGGACTGGACCCAAATCACCTCCGATACAGGCGATTCTTTTGGGTAACGAAGTCTGCGACCTTCACCTTAGACCTTGTTGGTTTTGGCTGGAGTGCGAACGCGGCCACGGTCCTCTTCTAGCTGTTAGCCGAAGGCGTCGTGTCTTTTTCCTTCAAGTAGTAGCAAAAAACAACTTTTCTTTGTTTTTTGGTCTGGAGACTCAAGTTTGGTTAAAAATGCTAGGCTACTTGAGCTAAGCTGAGCTGTTTGATATACTGATGCTAATGCTAGCTAACGGAGTGCACGGTTTTACAACATTGAGCTGGCGTTTACGTCACGAAGGCAAATCCTGTAACGTAATTAGCATCTTGAAACCAACATCAGGTTAAGTCCTTGACATGTAGTTAGGTGGCTAACAAAGGTTAGCCTTTGACAGTTGTAACATAGTTTAGTTGTTAAACTTTATGGAAGTGTTAACCCACTGCAGATGCTAATAAGTTTTTTTGTTTTTAAATTTGGTGTTTGTGTTTAGAAGTAAACATTAGTTAGCAGCAGCGTTAGCATTTATTTAGTAATTATAAATGTAAAAATTGTCCATTCTCTTTACAGTAATTACACGTTTTGAAACAAAGCGTGCCGGCTTCGTCACGCTAACGTGCAGAAAGGCTCATGATGCGACACTTGAAGGACTCATGAACGGCGCGCCAGCGAGACGCCGCCGTTGTTTTGTCCTCGTCACGTTGACAGTTTGTCTTTCCCAGAAGTCAGCTGGGGGAAATATAATTAGCGCCCGTGCGTTTCAGACGCTAGGAGACGGCTCTTTCAGTCAATTAGCGGCAGCCCTCTCTTTCTTGTGCTAATGAAGCAGACGTCGGCCCAATTAGAGTGGCGCGAGGAATCCGTGGGTCCTCTCAAACGACCGCTCCGTCCCCGCGTGTTAGCGGGTTAAAATCTTCTCTGGGAGGGAAAAAAGCAGCGTTTGTGCGTGATTTTTTTTTCTTATCGACTTTGCGCGTGCCGTATCTCAGCTACGAGCCTCCCGAGCCGCCTGTGTCCAGGTCTGCTTGCTCCTAGGTTGAGGTAGTAGGTTGTATAGTTGAGAATTACACCCCCAGAGATAACTGTACAGCCTCCTAGCTTTCCCTGAGCTACGCACGGCGCTCTGCACAGCTGGACCCCCACGCTGCTCAACCCGTCCCTGAAAGAACCCGGTGGCCCGCCGACGGGCGCTATCAAACCTCCCGACGCCACTGGAGGGGGGCGGGACCTGTTCGTTTTAGCATTTTAGCTAATGCAGATGTTGAGTGTTCATAACTTGTTCTCAGAATTTTTCATTTTTGAAATAGCAGTGTGTGTGTGTGTGTGTGTGTGTGTGTGTGTGTGTGTGTGGAGATCGGTGTCTCTCTCCCGGTTGCGGTGCGTTCGCCGCGAGCGGAACGATCCAGATGTGCGTCGGCGAGGCGACGAAGGTCCCCACACGTTTGAAATGTCTGTTTCCGTGGCGATGAAAGCAGTCGTCAGCGGCAACAATTATTGTCAAAATATTTCCAACGTGGATGTGAGACGCTTTGACAGGACAGAAAAGGCCTCGGATGCGGCGGCGCCGCGTCACTCCTCCGTTTCCCGCCAAGCTTTCGTCTCCTGGCTTCCTGTCGGGCCGCTTGCGTGTGCAGAGCGTGTGTTCCAGCGTTGGCCTCGTGCGCGTCCTGAGAGCACAAAGAGGCCCGAGCGCAGGCGCCACTGAGCCAACAGGTACGGGAGCAACACTGCCCCCTGTAGGTGCTGCTGGGAAGTGCCCATCTGGAGCCTCCGGGGGGACAAATGATGGAAAGTATGAAACATCGTAAGGCTAGCCCCCCCCCCCGTGTGTGTGTGTGTGTGTGTGTGTGTGTGTGTGTGTGTGTGAGATCATTTTCCTGTTTTCTGTCACACTGTTGCTGTGTATTTTCTCTTCTTTCCGTCGCGCTTTCAGGTTGATATAACGGCTGAACAGAAATTATGGGATGTTCTTTAGCCGCCATTTGATTGAAACTAAAGCTAATTAATTTGTTGTCATTAGTTCTGACCAAGCTTCGGATGTATCGGCCCACCAGGGGCTCAGAGATGAAAGATGAATCAGGAAAACTGTTCTGGAACCTTTTGAACCTGGTTTTTATTTTCACGGTTGCCGCAGCAACGACCCGGCGACCTCAGCAAGGCCCGTCCTCTTCGTCCCATCAGTCAGATGTGACAGTTGCCAATCATGACGGTGGACGCATACACACACGCACACACACACACACACAGACCTGCTCTCAGATGCGTGGGCTCGCCTGACAGATCTGGGTCTCCGTTGATGCGCGGCTGGGCTCGCCGGGGCCGCTTCCTCGCCTTTACCGCCGCGTAACTGATACTTGATGGCGCGGGGGGCGGGGCTTGCCGGTAAATGGTGGCGAGGCGTCGTTACCTGGCTGGAGAGCCGACGGCATGAAGACGCATCACGGTGAAAATGTGATTACTGTGGTGGGAGGAAACATCAGTGTGTGACCTGTTGGTTTGTGCTTGGTGTGTGTGTGTGTGTGTGTGTGCGTGCGTGTGTGTGTGCATAAACCTTTGTCAAAGGCTGCTAATATTAGCACCGTGTTGTAGACGGGCTGTACGTGGACGCAAAGCAGGTGATAAATGAGGTTGTGTGTGTGTGTGTGTGTTTTCCTGGTTGTGTGTGTGTGTGTGTGTGTGGGGGGGGTGGCTGTAAATCCAGATGCAGACTTTCCTGCAGCGGCTGTATAGAAGCGCCACATTGCACCGTCTGCCAGACGCTCAAATGGGATTGCAGATTAGCAGCGCTGCAGACGCAGGCGGTCGATCAGTCGGTCAGAGGGAGAGAGAGAGGAGGAGGAAAGGGAGAGGGCAGTGTGGTCTCAGGGATTTTTCTTTCCACTTTTTTCCTGCTGTCGCTGATTCCAGCCTACAGTCGTCTGCACGTCGTTCTCTCCTTCTCTGCTCCATCTGTCCCTCCCCCATCATCTCTCTTCTTTCTCTCCTTCCTCCCTCCCTCCCTCTCTCTCTCTCTCTCTCTCTCCATACCAAAGCCTGGGGGAGATTAAATGTAGCCTCTATAAGCCAAAGCCCATCATGTAGCGATCTTTCTGCTCCCATCCTTCTCACACTCGTTTCTCTCCCTCCTTCCCGTCTGACGGGGCAGCGCGTGACGGCGCTGAGGCGCAGCGCCGTGCTTTTTTGTTGTTGTTGTTGTTGTTGTTGTTTTTTGAAGAACGCAGAGGAAGGTGTGCAAAGCCTGGAACTGGACTTTTTTTTTTCTTTGGGGATTTTCTTGCGTTCAGAAGAGGAGAGGATTTGCTCCCCGGGTTAGAGAAGGGACAGCGGCGAGCCGAAGGAGGACCGCGTTCTCGCCACCCCCCCAACACACACACACACCCCTCCTCCCCCACCCCAGCCTCTGTCTGCGTTGTGCGGTGCAGAGGGAACGTGGGCCTCCGGCCGTAAGCGATTACAGCTGTGGGGCAAATTAACCGATGATGTTTCTGCCCCGAAAGAAAAGTTTTTTCTCTTTTCCTCCCACCGATCAACACAGGAAGCGGAGAAAAAGAGCGCCGGGGGGCAGAAAAGTGAAAGATTGTGAGAGAAAGAGGGGGAGGACCGATATTGGGGAGAGGGAGGGAGGGAGGGAGGGAGGGGGCGAGCGAGCGGCGCTGCTTTTTCCCGGCCGTCCCTCTTCTGCGGCGCTGCGTGATTGAAAGACAGAAAACAATGTGAGGGAGAGAGAAAGAGAGAGAGAGAGGAGCGAGACGAGAGGCCGGCGGGCGCAGCAGCGCGTGTGTGTGCGTGTATGTGTGTGTGTGTGTCCTCGGACCTGCAGCAGCTCTGGATTAAAAAAGTAAGTTGAGGTTTGGGTGAGAGGAAGACGCAAACGTGTGTGTGTGTGTGTCTGCACACTGGCTGCATGTGAATGTGTGTGCATGTCTCTCGCTCGCTCACACACACACGCCCCCTCCCTCTCTCTCCTCGCTGAGGCAGCAGGCTGGTATGCTTCACTGTGGCCGAGCTGCAGGCGCTGGTTCCGTCTCCTCGCTCGCCCTTTTATTTTCTCGCTCTTTGCGTCTCCGTCTATGACGCTCTCTCTCTCTCGCTCTCTCCCTCCTACCTGCTCCATCTCTCCGACAGAACCAGTCGGTCTCTGTGTTTCGTTTTCTTGGAAGAACAGTCGTCTCTCTCTCTCTCTCTCTCTCTCTCTCTCCGCCGCTCTCATCTCCCGGCTCTCGCTCGGTGAGTGTGAGACAGAGAGGGAGAGCGGGCGAGCGAGCGGCGTGCACATGGTTTATTCCGGCTCAGTCTACCAGCCGCCCTCACGCCGCTCTCCTCTCCTCTCCTCCGTCCTCCTCTGCCGTCGTCTCTCTCAACCTCGGGACTCTGCTCGCCATGTTCCACTCTAATTCTCAGATCTCTCTGTCTCTCTCTCTTTTCTTCTCCTGAGCAGGAAAGGCGCTGGAAGAACGGCGGCGGCGGCGGGGGGGACCCTGGATCTGGAGGGGAGGGTGAGTCCACCCCAGCGAGCACTCTTCCTCTCCATCTGCTGAGCTCACCGCCACCGTGGTGGCGTGAAGGAGCTTTGTTACACGCCTCCTCTTTTCTTTCCCGTGAGGCCCGAAGGAGGGATGGGGGACGACCATCCAGCGGCGGCGCCCCTCGCCGGAGGCTTCGGTGGCGCCGCCGCTCTGCGTTTGCGTAGCTCGTCTGAGCGAGAGCTCAGGTGGAGAACTGCACCTGACGGAGGAGGCAGCTTCCACGGGCTGTATTGTTCATCCGGGGTGGGGGTGGGGGAGGGGGACCGTGGGCGCACGCGTGTGTGTGTGTGTGTGTGTGGCTGGGGGGGCGTTGGGCCAATGTTGTGTCTGGCTCGGGCTCGCACTTGTTGTGCACCCACACGCGCATCAGCGGCGGCGGCGGTTTGGGGCTGGAGGACGTCCTCGGGACCTCGTCCTCGGGACCCAGAGCAGCTGGGAGGTCTGTAGTTGTATCTCTCTCCGTCCCTGAGACCCTAACTTGTGACGTTGTGCCTTCATGTCCACGGGTTAGGCTCTCGGGAGCTGAGAGGGATTCACGGCCAGCTCCGTCGGCGCCACCGCGGCGACCAGAGGACGTCCGTGAGGCTCGGGACGCACGCGGGCTGCTCTAGCGTCATGTGACCCGCTGGGAGGACTGAGGTGGGACTAGAGGGTTGATTCTCGCACAGATGGCGGCGGCGGATGTTCCAGCCGCTAATCGATGGTTTTGGACTTCTGACCCAGGTTAGCGGCGGTTAGCGGCGGCTACGACCGACAGGCTGATCGTCTGGTTAGCATCATCAGCGTTCAAGCTAATGCTGCTGTGATAGCATTAGGACAAGTGGATGTAGCAGCTGTCACTGTGAGCACTCTTTGTTTCTCCAGGCCTGACGGCCTGAGTGTGTGTGTGTGTGTGTGTTTACACCTTTATGACTTGAGAGGAGCACAGTGTAATGTTCAGAGCGTGACCATGACAGCTCCGTACATTATGTGCTTGACCTCATCGAACCCTCAGCGAGATGCTAAAGCTCACTCACGCATGCTAACGCGACAGCAGCCGGCTGCTCGCCGCTGCCCGCGGGGAGAAACCCGTGTTTTGGACATGGAGGACGACCGTGGCCACAGATGATGAAGCGCTTCTGGAAAGGTTAGCAGCAGCGCGGCTGCACGCTCTCGTTCCGGGACTTCCTGTGATGATGCTGTGGGTCTTGTTAGCTTGTTAGCGCCTCCATTTTCCTGCTCTGGAGCAGCTTTTCCAGAAATGGTGCGTCGGACTGAGCCCGGACGTCGCTCAGATGCTACCAGAACTGTTTATGTCGCTCTTGTCCATGTTAGTTTTAAATTTGCTGTGTTGGGTTTAGCTAACAGTTAGCTAAAAGGAGGTTCTGCTCTTCATCGTCCTCTAACAGGTTTCTGATCAGCTTCACGCCGTCTGTACGGATGCACAGACATGCGCCATTTCCACACCCACACACACACACACACACACACACACACACACACACATACACACACACACACACACTGCTACTAATCTGCAGCTTGAGCATCCTTCTTATGTAACACCCTTGGCCTCTTTGCAGCCTCGGTTTGCATCAAACCTGAAGCAGTTAGCATGTAGCGGCTAAGCTCTGCGCTCTCGCTCTCCATTGTCCGTCCACGCCGCTCGCTCCGCCTGTGCGGCGGCGTCCTCGTGGCTCCGGCAGACACCAGCTCAGATCAGGGATGAGGCGACGCGTGTGATGTCTGACAGATTTGGTGCAGATTTTGATCTGCGTGCACCCGCCGTGGGCCTCGCCGCCGTGGGCCTCGCCGCCGTGGACCTCGCCGCCGTGGACCTCGCCGCCGTGGGCCTCGCCGCCGCTGTCCCAGAAGGCGGCTCCTGTGATCGGGGTCGTCTGGATCGGTGGTGTGTTGGTGTCGGAGGCAGCTGCTCTAATCTCTGCTGACCCGGACTGTTGTTGGTGAAGGTGCAGCAGGAAGCAGCTGCGCCGCGGCGACGCCCAGACGGCGGTTTATGTGTTCAATCAACGTGATTTTGGAAACTCTGACCAGCTGATCGGCGGGGGCGGCCAGTTGGCTCCCACCTTGCTTTTTTCTTTTGCTGCCACTCCCTTCAACACACTATCAATAATCTGAGCTGGTGTGTGTGTGTGTGTATGTGTGTGTGTGTTTCCAGGCTGCTGCTGAAACAAGATGGTGTCACTGCTCCACGTGGCGTCACGCTTGCTGCCTCATGGCGGCGGGAGCGGTTCTGAAAGGCACCACTTCCTGTTGGACCGCGATCAACCCCGTTGGTCTGATTAATCACTGATAATCGCTCAATTCAACCATCGTCAATAATTAAAACCCGACGGCGGCCATCGATAACCGACGAGCGTAACGTCGTTTACTCCTGTGGTCGAACCTCTGAGGGACCGCCGTTAAAAAACGCTTCCATCGGTTTTTAGTGCCAACTTAACGATTTACCGCACGCCGAGACGAAGTTTATGGACAACAAACCGATACGCTTGAAAACGGCCGAGCATTTACAAAACGGTCCTGACAAATATGGAGATTTATTTGTGTGTGTCACGATATGAAAACGAGCAAACAGACGAGGCTAAGCTAGGCTAGGTTAGCTAAAATAGTCCTGATGTTTAATGAGCATTAAAGACATTTATCTGTGTGTGTGTGTGTGTGTGTGTGTGTGTGTGTGTAAAGCTGGTTAAAAGTGGCCACATCACTAACAGATTAACCAGGCTACACGCTAACCTCATTAATCTGAGACACAGATATTAGCTCCTCTTCTTCATCTTCTTTTCCTTCGTCTTCTGGGTAGTTTGAGGAGGTGATGCATTTAAGGAAATGCTGGAAATCTCAATGCTAATCCTTTTATTTTGCGTTTGGGCCTGTTTGTGCGTCACCAGGAAGCAGCTCGGTGACGTCGGCTGTCGTTAACCAAGCAGCGCCGCGGCGTGCTAATGCTGTTTTTATCCTCCTGTGATGCGAGCGGCTCGTATCGGTGTCAGAGCTAAAGCTTTGAAGTGTTTGTTTCTTCTCGCCTGTAAATAGAACAGTCGTGTTGTCTGTCTCTTATCCTTCTGTTCCGACTCGTCGGACGGATTTGTAGTTTTATTTAGAAAAACGGGTCAAAAATGCAACCGTGTTTCAGTGTTGATGCTGGTGCTAACCAGCAACTTAAATGTTCTTTTTATTGATCTAAATACATCAAAGCAACAAAAGGCTTTTTTTTTTTAATAACAGCAAACAATCAAAGAATTCCGGAGGAATCTGACATGTTTGTTGTTTTTCTGTTTTATGTCAATAAAATCTTTATTAAACGTTTCCTTTTGTGTCTGATTTTTTTTTCAGTTAGCATTCCGATGTTAGCACGTGGAACCAGAAACTTTTATTTATTTAAAAACTGTGTAAAACATTTAAAGGTAACGTGCAGTAGCATACCTTTATGTTAGCTTAGCCGACTCTTAAGCATTAACTATGACTAATGCTCACAATTTAGCATGTCTACGCTAGCATACCTACAGTTTACGTTAGCTTGATAAACCTCCGCTGACCCTTATTTATAGAGAAACCCTGAAGGTTTATTAATATTAGTTACTAAACAAATAATAATAAATAGTTTAAGTACAAATAATTAGCAATGCTATTAAACTAGCATTCACGTCAGAAAAATGTTATTTCATGCTAATATTAGCATGTAAATCATACTGTAGTGAGTGAGGACAGTGCTATATCAGCTAGAATTCTCATTCCGAAAGGTCGCGAGTTCGAGTCCTGAGTTCATTTTGGAACTTTTGGCTCAAACTCGACTTTTATTGTGTGTTTTTTTATGTCGACATTGAAATGTTCACGTAAAACAGCCAAAAGAAAATGAATAATAAAATAAATAGAAGCCAAATGCTCGACTCCATTCGCGGCTGTGTGTTTGGTTGCCCCGGCGATCAGAGATCACAGCAAAGAAACGGCCAAAGAGAGAAAAGGATTCAGAAAAGCTTCAACGTCTGTCTCTGCTCCGCTCAAAGACGAATCTGACAGAATTTCCAACCAAACGGGACATAAAGATCAAAGGAAGATCAGAGCTTCATCCCTCCATTATGTGAGGACGGAGGAATGGAGGCCGACGTGTCTTTGATTTAATCCAACTTGTCTTTGATGTTAAAGATCAGAGCAACAATATTTCTGGATGACAAAAATGAAATGAAAATGACAAAAATACAATAATTATTGTAAAAGTTTCCAAAAAAAAAAAAAAGAAACTTTAAAATCTAATTTAGAGAATTAGTAATAATTAATAATTCAGGTAAAATCTCAGGAACATTTGTAAATATATTATAAACAGATTGAAACTTTTAATAAAGGGAAATGATGCTTAAATTCTTTTAAATTTCCACCTTTTCTTTTTACTTTCACCTCTTTTCAAATGTGAAATAAACTTTACAAACTGAATTTTAGGTTTCTTTGATTTAATTTGTTCTTTATTCACATTTTATTATTTCTTAACAGTTTTTGTGGTTTGAAAAACAAGTTTACAAATTTTGTTGAACGTGAACTGAATTAATCTGAACTTTAAAGCTGATTTATGTCATGTCTTTAAACTTCAGATCAACGTTTAATATAAGATTATTATTATTATAACATTAAAAAAGGTTTTTTTTCTGTCTGTTTTTTCTAAGAACATTTTAGAAGAAACAAACGTTCAGATGAAAAAAGTTTTTTTTCGGCCTCAGAATTTCGACTTTTAACAACATTACAGCTTTTTAAATAAAACTCTTCAATGTAAATTTTCATTTTAAAAATGTAAATTAAAAATTCCAGTATTCCTGTCAAATATTTAATTATCTTTTATCTTTCTGCTTTAGCGGCTCGTCAGCGAGACTTTAGCTACAAACTCTGACAGGTTTAAAGGTTCAGTTTGGAGACGATTTTTGTTTTATTTTGTTCTAACAGAATGTTAATAATTATAATAATCTTTAATAATTAAATTGGATGTTTTCACATTGCTCTGATTTTCCATTAATTAGTTTCAGGTTAAAGGGAGATTCAAGGATCAAATTCTCACTTAAAATTGCTCCTTATGTCGTAAAAGAGGAAAAAACAAATCATCTGCATGTGGCAGCGCTCAGGTTTTTCGTATTTTTGAACCTTCATTTTGGTAGCACGTTAGCGTTAGCAAAGATCTTCTGCGACGATCTTGTCTTTCTTGTCCTTACTGCCTTAGATTCTAACTCTGTGCTAGCTTATCTAGCGTGTTAGGTTTCTTTGTCACGTGCTTAGTTTTCAGAACATGCTAGCAGTGTTTGCTAATGCTCAGAATACTTTGCTACACATTAGCTTTAACGGCTCAGCGCCACCAGAGCCTGAATTGGCGTTTCTGAGTGAAAAGTTCTGCTTTTAGCCGATCAAAAAGACGTAGCGTTGGTGCTCCCAGCTGCGCTTGGACGTGACGTCCGTTAGCCGCTGCCAGAACAAACCCGCTGACCTCCGGGGGCCCACCTGGAGCTGTGCTTGGATCGCTCCCCAAAGCGGGACACGGCCGGGGGGGGCGAGGAAAACAAGCACCATATTTCCATCTCAGCATATCTGGTTTCTCCTCCGCCTCCTCCCTCTCTCCTCCCCTCTTCCTGCACATCCATCCATCTTTTTTCTTCATAACAGAGCAAACGGAAACAGAGCAAGCTTCAATCGCCGCGTTTGTGTTTGTTTTTGTTTGGTGTGCACGGGCGTGCGTGCACGGGGAGCCGCTAGAGCGAGAGAGTTCTCAAACGGGAACAGTTACTTCCTGTTCCATAATCATTCCCACCTTGCTAACAGCAGCGGTTGCGTGGTGCTGACGCCGCCTGAGGGGAAAGCATGACACCCTCAGCAGGGGCGGAGCCAAGGTTCTTCTTTAGGTTCTAGTAACGCTAGCTAGAGTTCAGATGTACAGGTGGCGAAAGAAATGGAGCATTGTGATGACATAATCGGTTGAATGAGCAGAAATAAGCTAGCTGTATACCCGGACGCTCCTCAGCTGTGTTAGCGTTGCGTTTTAGCTTTAGCTTGTTTTAGTAAGTGAGGGTTTATTAAGGTTTACTTTAAGCATATTTCCGTTACTAATACACCAAAATCTCGTGTAGCATGCAGGAGTTAGGAAGGGGGCGTGGCCTCAATATCCTGCGGTAATTAGTGTGATTAGCTTCGTTTTGACTACATTTAAGATCATTTCTCTAACTCTGATGCTAACGGCGACAACACAGCTGATAAAAGACCAGCATGAAGCTAAATTTAGGAGATGATAGAAAACGTAGAATTTGGTGATGAAGGTCGTTCAGGCCCTCTGCTCAGACTGGGGGCTGCTGCGACGCGCTGGCGCCTCTCTGGACAAAAAACAGTACTGCAGCAGCTGCACCGCTAGCTGGTTAGCATTAGCAAAGGTAACGTTTGTGCAGGGATCTCTGGATGTGTCCGCCCCGCTCGCGATCTTTTCTCTCCGTCTTCTTCCCTCGTTCGAGGCGCATCCCTTTGTGACCGGCTGACGTTGCCATAGAAACCGGAAAGCAGATCTCTCTTTTGACCCTCTCTTTCTGTCGCCCTCCTTTCTAATCTCTGCCCCCCACCCCCACAAAGCTTAATCCCCGCCGGCTGAGCCGCCGAGTGCTGCGGCGGCGGAAAGCGAGGTCACGTCAAGTTTGCGCTTGTGTCTGCGACTTTCTTCTGCCGCCGCCGCGTCCGAGGAACCAGAGACGCGCAGGAGCGTCCGGATCCGTCATCCGGAGCAGCCGGGTGGTTCTGCGTGGCTTTTAAGTTCCAGAGAGAACTTTTCGTGTTCCTTGAACGCCTCATCAAAGCTGGGATTAAAGGGTTTTCTTCCCCCACTCTCCCAGTGTCTCTCGCCCGCTGCCTCTCTCTCTCTCCGCAGCTTTAGCAGCAGGAAGATTTAAGCTTATTAGCTTAAAGAGCGCAGGAAGAGTTTTCAGCTGATGTACGGCAGACATCAAAGATGGTCTAATCAGCCGCCGCGCGTTCTCCAAACACGCTTTTGCGACACGCAGATCCGTGTTTTGCACAGGCGACTCTCGCGCGGCCGGGTCTGACGCTAACGCCACCGCGGAAGGCGCAACAAGCGCGTGACAGATCAGGATGACGTCACCGGTGGCGACAGGAGACGACTTGTGGCGTTCGTATGTCCAGGTACGGACCTTCCGACGTTGGTGGTGCTGAGGTGGATGCGTTGTTGGTTAGCGTTGCTGGTTGTTGTTGGTTAGCGTTGTTGGTTATTGTTGTTGCTTAGCGTTGTTGCTTAGCGTTGTTGGTTGTTGTTGGTTAGCGTTGTTGGTTATTGTTGTTGCTTAGTGTTGTTGGTTATTGTTGTTGCTTAGTGTTGTTGGTTAGCGTTGTTGCTTAGCGTTGTTGGTTGTTGTTGGTTAGCATTGTTGGTTATTGTTGGTTATTGTTGTTGGTTATTGTTGTTGGTTATTGTTGTTGGTTATTGTTGTTGGTTAGCGTTGTTGGTTATTGTTGTTGCTTAGCATTGTTGCTTAGCGTTGTTGGTTATTGTTGTTGCTTAGCGTTGTTGGTTATTGTTGTTGCTTAGCATTGTTGGTTAGCGTTGTTGGTTAGCTAGCTGAGCCACTTGTGACACATACTCGGTAAAGTGGGCGGAGCAAGTACGTCCACCTCAGGGCCTCAGAGACGTTCTGGAAAAAGTTAGCAAGTTCCAGAATTGCTGCTGCGGTTGGACGTGAACTTTCCGGATCTCAAGTGCGACATCGTTATTTTATGCGTCTGACAGTCGGTGTCACATGACTGTTGACTGATCTGAAAATAGAATCCTGGCTTTGTCCTATCATCATCATCGCACACACACACACACACACTTTCACTGTCTGATTAGCCTGGCCTTATGACTCTTTATGCTTCTTTTTCTCTGCTGATCAGACAGCTAGCGTAGTTAGCATCATACTCCCACACACTCCGGTTTTAGGGGACATCGTGACCTGTTCTGGATCAGACCATCAGGAAGTGATAACAGATTTGTAGAGACGTCTTCATCGATGTTACTGTCCAGAAAACACGTTTCAGGCCAGAACGCGGTTGTGCCGTTTTGCTAGCACGCTGTTGTCGTAACTTGAAATTAAATTAGCCTCTAAAGCCGAATGTTCCACATCTGCGGTTCACATCTCATTCACAGGACGTCCAGAGGGACGTCTGCTGCGAGCGAAGGTGCCGCATGGAGCTGCACGGCGAGGTAGCGTATGGTACCTCGGAAGGTGTGGAGCCGGATTTAGCTCCGGAGGGGAACGGGAAGTGAAAACGGGTGCAGAGAAGAGTTTGAGGAGATAGAGGAGCTAACGTTAGCGAGAGAGGGATGCTGAAGGAACAGAGAGAGAGAGAGAGTGTGTGTGTGTGTGTGTGTGTGTGTGTGTGCTAATGTACAGGACAGAGGCTGTGTGCGTGTGGCAACAGGCCGTCTTTGATCTTGGCCTCTTCTCGTCACTTTCAAAAGAATTGAAGAAAAAAGTGTGTGTGTGTGTGTGTGCTGGAGAGGAGGAGGGAAATAGAAAGGTTGGTGGGAGGAGGCGGAGGGCTGGGAGGTGAGGAAGGACCAGTGAAGTGTGAAGACTGGGCATCGTTCTCTCTCCGCCTTTCATGTCTCGGGCCCGGGAAGCTTTTGTGCTCCTGAAAGTGGGACCCGACTCGTTTCTCTGCTCCAGTTCTCCCCGGAGGAAGCTGGTTCCCACAGCCCGAACAATAAGTCGGCTAGCGAAGCAGCGCCGTCTCAGGAGAGGATTTGGGAGGGGCCGAATCTATAGGAGCCTACGGGAGCCGCCGGGCTTTGGTGTGGGACCGGTATGGCCGCCGCGGAGGCCCCCCAACAGCACGCTAACAAAGCGATCTACTGCAGGAACGTTAGCGCTGGCTAATCCAAGGGCTCCTAATCTGGGGCTGGTGGAGATTTTGATAGGGTCTCCAACGGCAACCTGGGCTGTGGTTAGCGTGGTTAGCGTGGTTAGCCGTAATCCGACTGGCTGATATCGGAACGTGCTCACACTCGCCTCCCGCCCCCCCCTTCTATCTCGTCCGTCCTGGGAGTCATTCTTTCCTTCCCTACAGGCCGCCGCACCAACAGCGTCTCTCATTCAGCGCCGCCGGCCGGGGATCATCCCTGCTGGTTCTCAGCTTTAGCCCCGCCCCCCGCATCCACCTCAAAGAGAAAGAGATCAGCCGCAAACGCTCTGGTTTCTGGTTTAAATGCCCCCAGAACTGGTCTGCTTCAGTGGACTCTTTGTCCCCTCTGGGGCATTTTACGCCAGTTGTCCCAAGGAAGGGCACCCCGGGGCCACTGGGTGGAACCACAACTGGAGCTTCATCAAACACAGATTCCACATTAGTGCTGCAGTAAAACTGGGGGCATTTTTTAACCCGCTAAGGGCACGTCGCTGGTTGGACCCTCCGAAAGTGAGGCTGAGGGGACACGTCTCTCCCGTTGGCCCAGTTAGAGGGCTCTGCTGGGGTCACGTGATTTATCAGGGGTAAAAACAAACCTTGAGTCGGTGGATGGATTTAAAGGTGACCTTGACTTTCACCTCTGGTTGACCTTTGACCCTCAGGTTCCGCCTGACCAGCGAGACTGTACCTCCCCGTGAGCGCCTGACCTGTTCTCAGACGGGAGTTTGAGCAGAAGCTTTGATGTTTCTTTAATGCTTTTATTTTGTTAGCCCTGCGGCTCCTGGTCAGGTCCTCCTAAAACGAGGGGCGGAGCCACGTTTGGACCACCTGCTCAGCGCGACGAACAATCGCTCCAGCTGCTACGGACGACTGAATCTGGCTCGAAAAGGTTTTTATTTATTTACAAAATCATTTAAAGCTAATTATGGCTAATCTGAAGTAGCTTGTTAATCATGAGCTTCAGGATACGACAAATGTTTAACTATTAAATTTTTTTTAATTTTTAAAGACTAATGGGCATTTTATTCTTTGGGACGCTGTAATTATTCCGGTACGTTTTAGTAGAATTGTTTCGTTAGCATGTTTTCCAGACAAAAAGCTCTTTTTTTGACAGTTTTCACTCCCTTTAATTACAATTTACTTTTACCTTTTTTTTTACACTATTGACGTGTTTGTTTCACGTGTGTTTTCGCTCCCACACGCTAATGCTAATGCTAATGCTGCTTTTGCATCACTTTCACACTGCGTTTCAAGTTTGAAGCGAACACGTGCACATCGTCGGCGTACGTGTTCCACCTCTGCCCGGGCTCCACACAGGGCTGCGGTCGCCCGCGTGCACGTCACCGTGCACGTGGCGGCCCACGGGGCTACATCTGCGCTCGGCTGCAAACGCTGTTTATTTTCCTGGCAGATAGGTGGCGAGGTCGTTTAACGCTCGGATGGACCGGCTGATACCGTCGTTTGAGCTCTCCGCGGGCGCGTGCGGCGCCGCGTCACGAGCCGCGCCATCCCGCCGCAATCAAACCATGAAAGGCCTCGTATTACGGACTATTTATATCCAACTGTGCGGAACTACATAAACAGTCTTTGCCGTAGGTGTTCTGTAGCCGTTTTTATCTCGCCTGTCTGCTGTAATGTGCCTTTTCAACCCACCCACACAGATACGCACAATCGCAGGGCACTTATCAGTCACCGCAGACGCAGGAAACCCACATCTAAACACGCTAGCCGGCCACACACCATTACGTCGCGCTGCAAAGAGCTTTTACAAACAGAAATACGGGCTCGCGGGAGGCCACGTGCTCCTCCTGGAGGCTTGTTTGGATTTGCTACGTTAGCATTAATAAACTCATGTTTTTCATGTTTACTTTAGCACTTTAGCGTCTGGACGAGACAACGGACACGAGAGCACAAAGCTAATCTGTTACAACCATTTAAAACAAAGGGGAACGCTTCCAGACCAGCCTGGAAACAGGCGGAAACGTCGCAATCAGCTAGCGCCGTTGCGGCGCTTCTGCAACGTCACGGCGTCTTTTAGTTTCCCGCCAGGAACGTCTGTTGTGATGTGATCGCCACCTGTTGGAGGCTTTGATCACCTGCCATCTTTGATCTGCCTAGCAACAGGCTCCAAATCACAACCCCAGCTACCGGTAGCTTCTGCTAGTTTTGACATGTGTGTGTGTGTGTGTGTGTGTGTGTGTGTGTGTGTGTTTTACTCAGATTTCATGGGAACTTTCTCACATTCCAGAATCTCAGGGGAAGAGTGAGACCGCTGTCACGTGCAGCAGCTACAGCAGCGCTAACAATGCAACGACGACGAGCAGCCACACCTGACAAGAAGCTGAGCTTGTTTCTTCCAGGATGGAGGGATGGAGCAGGACGTGACGGCGCCAGACTGCAGCCTCAGGTGCAAACTCCAATTAGGAGGCGCCAGAGTCGGTTACCGTAGAAGAAAAAACCCATTTTCTTCTTCTTATGTTGCCTTTTCCTCCGTTTCCTCCCTCCTCTGTCGCTATCTTCCTTAGCTTTAGCATGAAGGGATTTCTTTTTTTCTTGATGAGAAGTAGCCGTGTGCGGCGTAGATTAGCGAGCCTGCGCCGTGCTCCGGCACTGCCAGGGAAAACCAAATCCCTGTAAAGTCCCAGAAGAGCGTGGTGACGAGCGTCAGGGCACGCCACCTTAGCCTATCTTATTCAGCAGCACGATTAATCGCAACGCGCGAGAGGCGAAACTGTCCCGCAAAACTGAGGGGCCAGCGCGTCGGCGATTAGTCATCGCATTTCTTTTTCAGGGTTTCTTAAACTCTGTATGCTGCTAAAACGGGTGCAGCTGCCATCGTTTTTGCCTCGTTAGCATGGTTAGCTAAGGAAGTAGCAGCACGCGAGCATTGGTGGATGTCGTACGCTAGCGGTTAGCACTCTCGCCGATCTGGTGGAGTCGACCAAAACCTTTCAGGCAGATTTTAGGAACGGTTCTGTTATCTGTTCAGACGGATCTCTGGGGGAAATACTGTATGTGAACCATAAAGTGTGTGTGTGTGTGTGTGTGTGTGTGTGTGTGTGTGTGTGTGTGTGTGTGCTGACATTGATGAGCGCAATGAGTCGATGGCATCTGAAGGCTATTAGCATGGGGAGGATACATTCCGGAACTGGCTGGCCAATACAAACAGCCAGGCTGCTCCGTTGCCATGGAGTTTTGCCTCTCTCTCTCTCTTTCTCTCTCTCTCTCTTCCTTATTTTTCGCCTGTTTGTGCGGCTCTCGTTTGCAGGCTGGATTAAAGTAAATGCTAAAGTATTAAAATGTTGTCTGAGGCTAACGCTAGCTCATTATGGCCGTATTTGGCGTGTTTATCCGCCTGCTCTTCATCCCAAGCAGACAGCGACCTTTAAACGACAAAATCCCTCCTTCAGTAAAAGTCTAATCACACCAGCGTGCAGCTAAAATTCACAGCTACTTTAGAGAAACCAGGCAGAAAACAGGCTCAGCGATGCAGCTTCACAGCTCCACCAGCGGGGGCAGCGTGGAGCTGTGTGCGGCGCCCCCTGCTGGTGAGCGCCACTAACGCAGACTCAGTCCACAAGTAGCAGCAGGTCCTGAAACCAAAGGCAGCATCGGCTTCTTTGATGCTTTGATGCTTCCGACACCGAGGGGAAGCCGTTCCGATCCACTTCCTGTGTCCTCCAGCGGCTGGACGCCTGTTTTTGGGGGTCACCTGTGCAGGACTGACTCCCTCAGGTAGATTCCAGCCTCTGGGCCGCTCTGCTGTTTGTGTCCAAGGGGCGCTCTGGTTCCCAGCGCTCTCTTGGCCCGGGTGCGAGGGCTCTTGGCTGAGGTCCACGCGGCACAAAGGGCCCGGGCATTCCAGCTGTCTGCCTTTAATCCGCTGTGTCAGCTCGCGTTAATGTTGCGGCGTGAAATCTGAGGGTGCAGAGCGGCGTGGAATAGCCGCAAGAAGAAAGCCCGTCCTGAGAATTCCTCCGCTAAAGGCCGCCGAGCGGCGGGTCCGGCTGGTCCGCGCGCGAGCGTTCACGTGCGCGCGTGTTCCTGCGTCTCTAAGCCGGGCGGACAGGTGGACGGAAGGTAGCAGCTGGGAGGCGTCTCCGCCGGAGAGCACGGCGGTCTAATCAAAAGGAAAAGCGCCGCTAAATCAGCACTTCCGCCGCCGCGCGGGTCCCCGGCGCTCCGCCCGCTCACACAATGGAGGAACGCCACGCTTCTGTGGACGCTTAATTATCTTAGACACACACACACCGACACCCTCTCAGCACACGCGCACGGGGAGAGGACAAACGCTGGTGCCTACGGCACAACACACACACACACACACACGCGCGTGCACACACGTATAATCATTCCACAGCCGCCTGTCTCGCTTCACTCGCTTCCACCTAAATCCGCCTTTATTCACCGTCATTGTCTGCAGCGTTGGCTGCCGGCGTCTCTTCAAGCCCCAAATCGTCTTTTCTCCAGAAAGTGTAACTCACACTTGACTGTGTGTGTGTGTGTGTGTGTGTGTGTGTGTGTGTGTGTGTGTGTGTGGGTGGGTGGGCGTGAATCTGAACTGTCTTCTTCACCTTATCTGAATGAAATCTACCAGACAAAAGCTGGTCATGTGACCGGCTGCCACAGGCGCTTCCCCACCCAGGGATTCCCGCCATCTTTGCCGCGCGTAGCGTTAGCGTCCACGTCTTCTGGTTGCCAGGCTAATCGGTGAATTCTCTGGCGAGAGGCCGCGAGTTGATGCTGATATGCTAATCATCAGATCCCTGTTTAAGCTAAAGGAGGTGAGGCGTCGTATTTGCTTGTCGGCTCCTTTTACTCTTGATTAGCGTTCATCTTCTTTCCGGTGCCGACAGTCTGACCCGGCAGAGCTTTGCCGCTTCTGGGATGGATCGCTGGAGGATGGCGGCTAAACAGACGCCAAACGGCGGCGCGGGCCTGAAAGATGGAGCGATATCGACATTCTTCCTGACTGAACGCTGGATTTCAGGCTGATTCAGCCAATTAACTTTGTCACGGCAAAGAGACGGAGTCTCCAAGGAGTCTGTAACCATGGCAACGGCAGTCTTCCCTGCGCTGGCAGGGTTTTTGTTTAAAGGTCCCTTTCAGACGCATTAGCATTTGTGCAGCCTGTTATTTATTCAGGTGTCTGTAGCCCCTCGTGCTAGCCGCACAAATCCCATCTGTCCGGCAACAACGTGGCAACTCAACGCCGACCTCTTCGCCTCCTTTGATCTTCAGCTCGAGACAAATGGGAAATCCCAAAACTCGCCATCATGGTCGCCCCGGCGCTCTGGTCCAGTGAACACACGACCACGAGCCCCACGCTTTCGCTGTTGCTCAAATTTGCGCATGTGGGCTTTGATCTTTGAGTCGCCTTTGATCACCTCGGCCGTTCTTTGTTTGGGTTCCTCAGACTAAACGGCTGCTCGACTTTCGTCGCTTTATTTGAGTTTTTTTTCCTCCAGCAGATGTTTCTGGCAATGGCTCATTAGCCGCTTTCACCGGTTTAAAGGAGTTTGCCCTCCTTTCTCCTCCTTTCTCCTCTTTCGTCTTCCTTCCATCCTCCACCTGTTGGAGCTCAGGAGGTGGGGAGGACATTCCTGAAAGCCCACGGCTCTTTCGGAGACTCTCCGGGGCAAACCAACCTGCTCTGGACAGCAGAGAAGAAAAGGAGAGAGTGGGAAGAGGTGGAGGACAAAGCCGGGAGAGGAGAAGAAGGGAACACAGCGTCTGTTGTGCGGACGAACGGAGGCCTTGGCACAAGCGGCGGCGGCTCTGTAAGAGGATCCTGTGCTGCTCTCTGCTCCGCCATGGCCGCCTCAATGGCGCCTTTGTCCTCCCCGTGTTCCTGCAGTTACACCGAGGACTCACACGCCCCAACACCTGGTCTGCGGGGGGGGCGGGGCCTCGCCGGCGTGCAACATCGGTCCACCTTTAACACGTCACCATGTAACAGCGCGCGCTCGCAGTCAAGCTAGCAGGTCGCCCCAGGTAAGCGGTTCGACCCGGCGGCGGTTCTGGCTAATCAGAACGGAGGAGCAGGAAGTCGCGCCGCCGCCGTCGTGTCTCCGCGGTCGGCGCTTTAATGACGATGACTCAAGCACGAACCGGCCAAAACCGGTTGCCTCTTTATTTTGATTTCCTGCGCCTGTTGGCGGCCCCTGAGAGGGCCTCGAACGCTGGCGCTAACCGCTAACCGCCAACCGCTATTCGCGTCGGCTCTGATGGACTTCCACGACGGCCATGTTGTGCCGGTGCGAAAGACAACAGGAGGTCAGAAGGCGACCACGGAGAGAGAGAGAGAGAGAGAGAGCGGGAGCGGGGGAGCGCGGCGGGCGGCGGTTTCCTTTCAGCAACCTGATCTGAGGCCAGAGTAAACCGGCCCAGATCAAAGGAGAAAGCAGCGTCCGAGCTGCAGGAAACGGACGATTATAGCAGAGCCGGTATCAGGTATGCGGCCGGGAGTCCCAGCCAATCACACGGCGGCTACACCAGCCCCACTCACCCCGCCCCTCCCACTTGGCTCGCCGTCCGTAATTCCTCGCTCTCCTCGTGTCCTTGATGTGTTTTGTTACCGACTGTTGCCACGTGTTACCGCTGTATCGTTATTGGACACGAAAAAGCGTTGCACAGGAAGTGACAAGAGTTTAGCTAGCTGAAGGAATGTCCGCCGCTCAGGTTAGCGTTAGCAACAGCAGAAGCTAAAGAAAGAAAGATGTTTTAATCCTTGTTGAAACCGACTTTAAAGGCAGATGTTTTTTTTCTGTATCTAATTAATTTAGTTTTATTTTTCTTTACATGGTTGGAATCAGAACACAGGAAAGGTTGTTGGTTTGTTTGCAGTTTGAGTTTTTGTGGTAAAAATCTGAAGACTCTCAAAGTCTTCGTTACTGATGGGAAAACGCAGGTCACCTGTTTCCTGATGATGACTGTCTGTATCAGCCTTGCTGCTCACAAGCCGGCCAATCAGCTGTGACCACGCCCCTTCCGGAAGGCCTTAAATAACCAGGTGGGTCACGCCCACTTTGGTCAGACCTCTGAGCAGTTGTGATGTTGGGTTTTTGGCTTCTTGTGTTAGTGTGTGGATGCTAACAAGTCACGGTTAGCAACTCAGCGGAGGGTTGATTAAGAGGGTCTGCTGGGCGTCCTGGTTGAGCCACAAACCGCCGGGGTTTGAAAGGCTGCGTTTTGTAGCTTCATCGCTAACCTGCGTAGCACAGGGAAGGAGTCCCACCGTTCGTTGGGGCAACGTTATGTCTTTATTTCCCTTTTAAGAAATTTGGGAAGAGAATCACAATTCTTTAATTGATTTTGGTTCAATCTGGTTGTTAAAATCTGGGTGTTGAGGTTGGAACCCTGTGGGACTCCACAGGTGCTTTTTTTTTTTTTTTTTTTTTGCCCCCCCCATCACGGTATCTCTGGATCCGTCTCCACGGCGGCCACCTTGAGTCAAACGCCGTCTGAGCCCGCCGGTGAATTAAGCGTGGTTTATCCTCGGAGACACAGAGCAGCTATTCAAGTGTGATGGGAAAAGCTAACAAAAGGCTTCCGTCCGGATCCTTTTCATCTGCGTCCTGTAAGCCGCCGAACTAATCACATCAGCTCAGGCGTGATGGGAGACGCTTCCTGTGGAAACATGTGGGAACAAAAGACGACCAGGAAGAGAAAGCCAGAGCGGCTAACGCGCCGCGGCTAATGCTAACGCTTGTGTTGCAAATTAAAAGGATAAAATAAAAACACCGAGATTGTGGGGTTTTTTTTGTTTTTGAAACAACAAATTTTCATTTGTTTTGTTTGTTTTAATGTTTTTTAAATGGTCGGATTTCACTGTAAAATCTGAGATAAAGTCAGATTTTATTTTGAAATAAAACGTTTTGCCGCGACAAAAATGTTTAACGTGTAAAAAATGTAAATTAACAGCAGCATCCAGGTGGTTTGTTTTTGTGAGATGAAGCATATTTTCTAACTGCTTTTTTCCACCTGTGAATGTCTGCAACGGTCAGTTCCGCCGGTTTGTCCGAGTAAAAGATCAAAGCAACTATCAGACGGCTCCGGTTCCAGGTTCTAGCCCATAAATGGACTTTTTCAGGAATATATCAAATTAACCAGGAATCTGGAATCTGTCCAATAATTAGATTTAAATAGAAAATTTGTTGAAAAGTCACAATAGAAACGTGTTTCTAAAAAAAAAAGATATTTTAGGATAAGAATTTTTAGATTAAAATATAAAAACAAAGCTTTATTTTTCACTTATTAAAAACTCCAACAGCTTAACTGATTTAACAGATTTTAAAAAACTGAAATTTGTTTTGATTTTGTTTTAAAATTAATTTCAGGGAGCCTCAACAGTCCCTAAACTTTGTCCAGGAGGCAGAATTTATCGCAAGTCAGTGGATTAAACTGGTCTGAGTGTGTGTGTGTGTGTGTGTGTGTGTGTGTGTGTGTGTGTGTGTGTGTTCCTGTCTGCCTGTCTGACCATGTTGTATCCCAGTAATGACACTGGAAGCTGGCAGGGCTCCGTGTCTCCCAGGCTGCATTCAGATGGAGCCGACAGGCTCCCGGTGCCAGTCCGAGTGGACCCGGGACGGGGTGGTCCACTCCCCCTGGATCACAAACCAACATGTCTGTAAAGTTTAGCTGCTAGTGCACATGGAAATGAAATAATAATATAGAATAATAAAGCCTCTCTGTCGCCCTCTACTGATGGGTTACAGGAAGTGCATAAGCTCCGCCCCCTCCCGGGGCAGTGGGAGGAAGTGGGGACAGGTTTAGTGGTCAAGGTGGGACACTGGGAGGGATCCAGGGACTTGAACTGGGAGAAATGGTGTGTTGGGTGGGTGAGGACAGACGGGGTGAGGTAGAAGTCCAGAGGACGCAGAGGGGACGTAGGGGGCCGACCAGGGTGGGCCGGCAGTAGGTTTGGCTGGTATGACTGGGGTCCAGCCAAACAGGCTGTTATGTTTTCATTAACAACAGGAGCCTCTGAGCAAGGCAGGCGGGGGGCACAGAGTGTCTATAATTAAATTGAAGAGGGTTCGTCACCGGGGAGAAATTCCCTCATTACAACAAGACAGACACAATAAGCACGCAGGTCCGCGGCGCCAGCTAGCGTCACCCGATAAACACGTGACAGGAAATAATTGGTCAGATTTGGAGACACAAGGTTGACCACACGATGACATGTGACGCTGTTCTCGGCAAGAAGCTAACCACACGAATAGAAATGCTTTTTTTTCTTTGTAGAATATATTAGAATGCCTTTTATTGTCATACATCTATTTTTATATGTACAATGAGAGGAAAAGCAACTCCTTCAGCACAAATGTGTAAATATATATAAAATATATAAACATATACAACATAGAATAAAATAAAATTAAGATTAAATATTTTGTAAATCTTTTGCTAATCTGCTAGCTATTAGCTATGTTTTTATGTTGCCACGGTAACAATAAATTTCACTTTCAAATGTTCAACGCTCAAATGAATCTTTTGTTATTTGCTGATTTAGTGACACAGAAAATAAACTTTTAATCTGGGCGGTTTCCTGAGATCAGACGAGCGTTAGCCACACGTTAGCAACCGCTTGGCGTGTTTAGAAAGTCGACTTAACTTTATTTAACTCGTTTGTTTAATGGATCTGATGACAGATTAGGATCAAAGGTTTTTTCCAGGTTGGTAACGAGACGATTCATGTGAGGGAGATCAAAGGATCCAGGTCTGATTGGAGATCAGTCGCTCTCAACTTCACTTTTTACGCTAAGACCCGATAGCGCCGCGAACACAAGCGCCTTTCATCCTGGTCCAAAGCAGCCGACGTTCCAGCAGCTGCCGAAAAGTCGCGGTTACGGTTTCACCGTCCAGCAGAACCAAAACAATAAATAGAAACGTATAAGAAAGAAAAACACATTTTACATCATTTGATTTCAAAAAATCTCATTTCATTTGATCAGAAAATCAAAAAATGAAAGAGACAAATTTAACATCAATATTTCTGATGATTTTTATTTCTTAGAAACAAGTTAAATTTAAAAACAAAACAAATCTTGATTTGAATTCAGTCATATAATTTATAGTCTTAATAATCCAGATTTTTAGGTTCATCTGCCTTTTCTGGTAATTAAACAGATCCACGTGTGAATGTTTATTATTATGTTTATTATTAACCTGAAATGATAAAAGATTTCTTTGATGTTGCACACTTGATTTTTATTCATGTGAAAATTATTTGTTGCGATTGAACATAAAAGAGAGAAATAAAACAATAAATCCTTCCTTCTCTGACAGTTTGTGGAATATAGTATTTTCTATAATTTATAACCTTTGATTTGTGGTTGAACTGGTCTGTATCAGCTGCTAAACTGGGTCGCTCATATTTTCTCCGCTACAGGTGGAAAATTGCAGGTTTTTCTGCTGAATCAACTTGAAACCGTCAAACATGTCGGAACCATGATGAACCAGCGGTTTTTCTCCCAGTACAACCAGTCAGTACCAGTTCAGAACAGCGCCCTCTGTTGATGATGATCTTGTTGTTTTTAACTTTAACTTCTCAATAATGTTAATCCCATCAACCGAGTCCGCCACTTCCTGTCAACCTTTGTTTGTTGGCGTCTTCATCCGCCATCCCAACATCACACTGTTGCCATTGTCAGTGGCGGGACACACTGGCGGCCTGTGTTTGTGTCCTTCCTCCGGGCCTCCGCCGGCACATATAGCGCCGCCTTTGTCTGCCGTCGCGCTGAAGGAATCTGAAAGTAAGCAGATTTGTAACGGACGTTAGTGGCCGCTGCAGAACAATGGCGGCGAGAAACGCGAGACAAACGTGTCCTTTATGGCGGTGGCGGGGGGGCATTCTCATGCCACTGATAGAAATATTTTCACATATCCACAAATCCAACAGATGGATAAAAGGTGGGATTACTCAAGTAATCAGATTACATCAAGGGTACACAGGTGGAAAAAATGTAGATCTACTTCACCTGAACTTTGATCTCAGTGTCTGGATTAAAAAGATGAAGAATAAGGAAGGGGAGAAAATTCTGAAATTTTAAAAGATGAATTAATTAAGTGGAATGAAGAGATCAAAGAAATAAATCAGGCCTTTGAAGAATTTTAATCAGAACAGAATTTAAATTAAAAAGTGAATTTTCGATAGAAAATGTGTTGACACTTTGAGTTAAAGCCACAGAATACGACAACAAACTGTAAAAACGGAAACGTTGGCAGGACTTTTATTAACCTCTCGTTATTTATGGATATTCATTAGCTATGCAGAACTTAGCTAACGCAAAGGCCTTAGCGCTGTGACGTAACTAAACGTTTTTCAGTCTTGTTAGCACGCTACGCTCACCAAAGAGTTAGCCAAAGGGTTAGCGTAAGTTTTGAATTTTAATATTTTTCAGAATTTGTCTTTTGTGCGAGAGACAAGTGTTTCCGTTAGCTGGGGTGATGCTAGCAGGGCCGTAAAAAAATATCCCACCATACCGACAAAACAAATGCTTTTTAAACAACCCTTGAACGGGTGGGAGTTTAGCTACTAGCTGTTGAGCCCTGTTGCTAGGAGGGATGTAACTCGGGTCTCCGCGATTGGCCGGAACGGGCAGGATTTTCAGCCAATCAGAGCCAGCCTGGCAGCAGAGCAGCCACATCTGTCCAGATACAATTATCATGGTGCCTCTGACGGCGGCGGCGGCTAAAGTGGACCTAAAATACCTGTCGGAAAGGTCAGCAACAAGGACGCAACTGTGGCTGGATATCAGCTAGGGAACACACACACACGGTAATTATCCTACAGCTAAACAATAATTACCGCGCCACCTGTTTCTTCACTGCAGCTACAACAATCTGAGTTGGAAAAAATCTGAGGCTTTTTTTCACATTTTCAAGTCAAACTAAAGAGAAATTTCTGCATTTCGTTCCTCTGTGAGCAGAAACTGGAGCAGCTTGTTGCTAATTCCTTCAGGCCTCCTGCTGTGACCCTCGAGGGTTGAAGCCTTCCGGGCAGCGGACTCGTTAGCACAGCGCGGCAGTGCACCGCAGGGTCACCTGGAGGGGTCGCTGCGATCCCTCCACGCCGCGGTGTCTCCGCATCAGCCAGGAAAAGACAAGTTTTCGACTGGAGGTGCTGTTCAAATGTGCGTGATGCTCCTTTACTCTGAAGGCGATCATCCTTCAACCGAGCTTGATGGCGGCGCTTCGCTCTTTCCTCTCCTGATGTAACACCCATCTGATGATCTTCAAGAACCTCTTGACCACCCCGTGGCTTTTGCAGACGTCAGGTTTGTTGTTCTGGTGTGTGTTTAGGCTGCAGCTTGACCTTTTCTGGCATTTGACCTTTGACTAAGTGCATTAGTAAGAGTTAACGTTTGTCCTTTTTCCTCAAGTTTTGTTGCTTTTTTGGGAGTTTTTCCGGTAGAAACAGTTTCCAGTCAAATCATCAGCTCTGATGAGGTTAAAGACGTGTAAAACGACATTATGAGTTGAAGTTAGCGTAAGCGTAGCTGTCTACCCGTAGACTATCACCTGATGGGCGGGTGACGTTGATACTAGTTCCAAGTCATGCTAAAGTTGCTGTTTGTTCCACAGGTTGGATAAAAACGTACAGTATGACAGAGCCTTGAAAATAAAGACTTGCGAATGCTGCGATGGCGCGGCACAAACATTTAATATTTTTTTACGCGTTCATGTTTTTCAGCAAAATAATAAAGAAATGGAACCTTAAACTGTTGGTCATAAAATTCTTGTATGTGGCATGGTCATCGCCAGCAGGTGGCGCTACCCCCCAAGGCTACAGTTTTTGCTTCAAACGTTTTCCTGCATTGAAATGCTACAAAAAAAGTGTAAATAACGCTAAGAAAAACCGTTCATTCCATATAGATGCTTGATAGCACGCTAATGCTAACGAAGCTAGTGTGCTTGGAAAGCTTGAAGCACTAGCACATATAATTTACATATAAATTTTATTTATGCAAAATATTACTCCAGAAGGTTTAAAATTATTACTTCCATATCAATATAATCTTTAATTTTAATGTACTCTGTTCACATTTCGTCATGTTTGTTTATTTTAACTGAATTTAACGTAAATGTGAATTTCTCTTGGAGATTAATAAAGAATCTATCTATCTATCTATCTATCTATCTATCTATCTATCTATCTATCTATCTATCTATCTATCTATCTATCTATCTATCTATCTATCGCTCATTTATGAGCGGCAGACGGAAGCGCGCGGCCGGAAACGGTCAATGCCGCGGTCACTGCTGCCACCTGCTGGCCGCCGCCAACACCCACCCGGCTGCTGCCTGGATCCCGTTTTCATAACTGAAAATTCCCGATTTAAATCAGTTTCCTGAAAAATAAAAGCAGGGTTTTTATTATTCGAGATCATTTTAAAGTAAAATATTTCTTTAATTATCAGATTTATGTTTTTGTCTGTTTAATTCTGAATGGAAAAAAACAACTCAGAGTACAAGTTGACAAATTTGGGTGTTTTATAATCAAAAGGTTGAACTTTCTCTAGTGTTGTGGCAAGGTGGTTGTCCAGTTATCTTGTAAAGAATAGTCTTATTGATACCTCAGTGCAAAAAGCTGGAATCTCCGGCTTCTCTGGGTGCCTTGAGCACACCAGTTTGATCTGGCACCAAATTCAGCTAGCAAAGCGAGAGAGGGGAGATCTGCATGTTGTTTTCTTAGATCTGGCTAATGCCTTTGGTTCAGTACCATATAGTTTTTTATGGGAGGCCTTTGACTGCTTCAGAGTCCCAGGCAGCATTAACAGTTTAGTTAAAGCATACTTTACCAATATTAAGCTCTATTTAACCACAGCAGAATACACGACAGCGTGGCAACTGCTTGAAATAGGCATTATGGCAGCTCCCCACTAGCTTTTACGATGGCAGTGGAAGTCATTATTAGGGCCTCGTAGTGAGTGGGGAAAGGCTGCAGGGAGGGCTGCGTCTCTGGAGAGAACTACGGAAGCTAGCAGGTTTGGATTATCATAGGGGCAACGTATGATGTGCTTCCATCTCCCCAGAATTGAAATCAGTGGTTGGGTGAAGATGTGGCCTGCTCGCTATGTAGCCTTCGCTATATTCTATCAGGGTGTAAGATTAGTCTCTCCACGTGGCTAAGTACTAAAATGTTTGGCAGCCGCAACTGAAGACAGGTGGAGGGAAGTGACAAGCTGTTAGTGGGGTTAGACAAATGAATTTTGTACGTGAGGGAGAAAAGGCAAGGTCAGCTAGCACATCTTTGGACAGCTAAGGGCGGGAGGTGCATGGGAAATGAGGGCTGACATTAAGCAAAAGTTTGCTGTCCCCGCCCACATCGTTAGCGCTCAACTACGCCCAGGGTGTTCTCTAGGTCGGACCTAATGGTCCAACCTAGGCACGGCGAGGCTGGAGTGCTCGACTGTGGAGGTAGGCGGCTGTGGTTTGGTTGCAAAATCTGCTGTTTCCCTACTCAGTTGGGTAGCAGGAGGCAGAACCTCAAGCAAACAGTTAAAAACAGCAGAACGAGCGAGTGGCTGTGGATAAAGAGAAATAATGCTACATGGAGTGCTGTTAGCTAGGTTTGGGTTGTTTGGCTAACACTCTCATAGCTAGGTCATGTTAGCTGCTAGCTAAGGAAATAATGTGGTGGTAACATGGAGGGAGGTGATTCCAGGACGCTGGATATCACTGTTACCCCTTCCTGAGGTGTTGAGGGCCTAACTTAACGAAGCATCGATGAAGGAAGGTGCCCGCTTGATAATCCCAGTGAGATGTTGCACGCTACCCTACTGGTTTATGGGCCACTGATCCTGTGTTTGACCATGAACTGGCAGTCTGGCTTGTTGCACTTTATAATTCTACATAAGAGTTGCATGCTGGGGGTTTGTGTTTGGCAAAGGAAAATTTGGAAATAGGGTTAGAACGAGTGGGGAGAGTGCTGGGCGGGTGTATCGGCCCGTATACGGTGAGCTTGCGTATTACTCTCTGCCAGCATTAGAGTAAAAATAGGCCGGGGTATGAGATGGTCTTAATGTGACGCTTGGTCATAGAATATGTTTGGTCTTGCGTTTGACTCTGGATGTGCTTTACCTTGGACTACGGCACGAGGCATTTTCTACCCCCTTATCCTGTATTACTGTAGTATATAAGTACTCTGATACTTCTGAAGAAACGACAAATGTGGTTTTAAAAAAAGAAAAACTTCAAGCACGACAGCAGTTTGATTTTCAGCAAGTTTATTTCAGCGTTTAAGTGGCTTTTAAAACACTTTGCACTGATTCTCCAGACGCGACCTTTGAGGTCAAAAGCGAGCGAGACGTCAACATCTTTACACAAAATCCAACGTGATTGAAGTCTGCGCCCGATGACGTCGAAGCAAAACTACCTGACAGTTCAGACACGGTGGGAGCAAACGACCACACAGCAATAATAATAACAATAATTACACTTCAAACACGCGTAAAACCTGACAAGTTACTGTCGCGCTTCTACCAGCCGGGACAGAAAAAAGCAGTGATTCGACAAATAATCCAATAACCAAACAGCCTCCACCTGATCCTGCTAGTGAGCCAAGTGTGTGTGTGTGTGTGTGTGTGGGTGAGTGTGTGTGTGCACTCTAATCACCAAGTTAGACTCAAAACCAAGACTTTTAATAAGGCAACGAATGTCAGAAATCAGATTAAAAATAGCAGAAAATCTGGTTAAAAGGCCAAGAAACAAAAAGAGAAACAACTGGATGAGAAACCTGAAAAAGCAGAATTTGAGTTTCAGCGTCTGAGCTGATCGAAGCTTCGGGTGGCGGCTGAAGCCAAATTAGAGGGGAAGCCGGAGATCGTAGCGTGACGTAGCTTTAAAAAATACATTCATGAAAACGTCGCTACAAACAAAACAAAGAGCGGAACGCCGTGGGCAGAAACAGCCTGGCGCTCTTTAAGCTAGCTCCCAGCTAGCTCGTCTGTCTATGCTAACTGGGGCCACGGCTGGAATGGCTGAGACCGGCCCCAAACGAGGTCAAAACGTGACCACGCGCCACCACAGAGCTGCATTTTCCAGGGCTAACAACCGCCACAGAGATGCTAGCTCACACTGACTTGAGAAGGGCGCTCACGGTGGCCAGTCGAGGAATTACACCTGAAGTATGTTCAGTTTAACCATGCTAGGATTATATTTAGCGGCAAACATTTCGGACGCTAAACCGTCCCGTCGGTAAGCTTTCGCGGTTGGATGGGCGGCGCTGCGTGGTGTTCCCTGGTGTTCCCTGAGAACCTTCTTCCGCTAAGACTACGGGGGGGATGATGCGGGGCAGCGTTACGAGGGGAACGTTTCACAAGCCAATATTTACAGACAGCGCTCTCCGCTGGTCACGTGACGTGGACGGACAGACATGCGACAGTGTGCTGGTGGTGGCAAATAAAAGGTGGAGTTACGAGGACACGACATCGCCGTTAAATCTCCCATCTGATTGGCTGACACGGACCTGACGCGCCCGTTCTGTTAGCATCTGGAGCTTCCTGCGACCAGTCTCTCACCCTCTGGACGCTTGTTTTGGCTTTCGGCGCTGAGCCGCCGTCGCCGCGGCGACGTCTTTCACAGTTTCTTTTCTGATCACATATTTTCAATCATATAAAAAAATAAGTTATTGCGCATCCAAAAAAGTGCATTTGAAAAATATCTCTCTCTCTCTCAGCGACGGCTCATCACGCCATCGCTCCACGCCGCCCGGCGGGGAGGCGTCTCGCTACGCGATCACCATGGGAACGTCGTCGGAGAAGCCGCTGATCATGGGAGCGTCTTCGTCGTCGTCGCCTTGAGAGGAGGAGGAGGAGAGAGGAGGAGAGAGGAGGAGAGAGGAGACGGCGTTCAGACCTGGGAGGCTGTGATTGGCTCAGAGCAGGAAACGGCGTCTCACCCAGCTCGTCCCCGGAGGAGAAGATGGCCGAGCCCAGCCGGGAGTTGTAGTGGGAGTTGGCGAAGGCGGTGAAGTTGTTCTGGAGCCGGCGGTGTCGCAGGTAGAGGATCACCAGGCCGCCGCAGACGCCCAGCAGCAGCAGGAAGAGCACGGGCACCACCGCCGCCGCCATGTCGCCCGACTGACCCCCAGAGCGTGAGGCGTCGCCCGCTCCTGGTCAGAGGAACACGGAGTTGGCACGTGTGTGTGAGAGCGCGCACGTGTGTGTGTGTGTGTGTACCTCCCGTCAGCTGGTCGTACAGCAGCAGCGCAGCTTCTCCACACAGCTGCCCGCCCACCAGGCAGCGCGCCTGGACGGAGAAGGTGTAGTTGTGTCCCGCCTGCAGGCTGCTGATGCGGAGGTACGTCTCGGTGGTGTTCCCCAGGAAGGACGTCTGGTTGGTCACGCTGTCGTACACGTGGACCTCGTAACCCTGGTGGAGCAACAGGACTTCAGGACTGCTGACTGAGCGAGTCTTTTCCGCCTGGAGGCGGAGCCGGCGCGGCCACTCACCCGGCCCTCATCGAAGCCTTTCTCCCGGACGGCCAGACTCTTCCAGAAGAGGAAGACGTGGTCGTTCTCCGTCAGGATCTTCAGGGCTTCGGGAGCAGGAAGAGGAACTGCAGCAGGACGAGAGTGATACTGATTTAGCTCCGCCCCCTCAGGTTGTCAGGAAACAGAAACAGTTTGACATCATCCTCAAAGTGAGAACCTTTGGACGCCCCCTGGTGGCCATCAGCCGTAACTGAACACCCGCCCACCGTCACGTCGCTCTCTCCCGTGACTTCCTGTTGTTACCCCTGACTTCCTGTTGGTACACGTGACTTCCTGTTGGTACCCCTGACTTCCTGTTGGTACCCCTGATTTCCTGTTGGTACCCCTGACTTCCTGTTGGTACCCGTGACTTCCTGTTGGTACCCCTGACTTCCTGTTGTTTCCGGTGACTTTCTCTTGGTACCCCTGACTTCCTGTTGTTACCGGTGACTTCCTGTTGGTACCCCTGACTTCCTGTTGGTACACGTGACTTCCTGTTGGTACCCCGTGACTTCCTGTTGGTACCCCTGACTTCCTGTTGGTACCCCTGACTTCCTGTTGGTACCTGTGCTCAGAGTGAAGCTAGCCTCCTTGCTCATGTTGCGCAGGCGGATGGAGACGCTGTACCGCCCGCCGGGCTCCAGGTCCTTCAGCAGGTACTCCACCGTGTTGTTCTGGGTGGTCACCTTGTAGTCCCGCTCCACCTTCCGGACCGCATCGCGCACGTGGATGGCGTACGTCTGATTGTCAGGAGAGAGCGAGAGAAGCGTTAGGAGGCGCTTGAGGAAGAGGCGGAGCCTGGATGGTGTCTGGATGTCCAACCAGAGGCTCGTTCGGGGAGTCGTACGGCGGCTGCCACTTCAGCAGCGCCTGCGTCTTCTCCGCTCGCACACGGTGGAGGTTCCTGGGCGGCAGCCTCTCGTTGGGAATCATTTTGACCACCGAGAGGTCAGACGGGGGTCCCAGGAAGGGCGCGATGGCGCGAACCTGGACGCAAACGCCAGAGCGAGGTGGTCAGAAATGCTGGGACGCCTTAAAAGCTGGAGGAGCTTTTTGGTGAAAGACTCACCAGGAACAGGTACTGCTCGTCGCTGTCGACCACCACGGTCAGGCTGAGGGAGGCGGCGCTGAGCTGGCGAGGACGGCGGTACAGATCCAGGAAGGAGGTGGCGTAAAAGACGCCGTACGTCTGCACACAGGCGATAGGACGCGTCACAGCTGCTGGAAGCAGCCGTCAAACGTCCGCGTCAGACTCCCCTACCTGGACGGCGGCGCCGCTGGCGCTCCAGCTGCACTCCACCGCTGTCTGGTTGAGGGGCCGCGCTTTGAGGAGGGGCCGTTGTGGCTGCACGCCGCCGGTCTGATGATGGGACAGGGCGGTGGGGCTGTCTCCGATGGCGGTGTGAGCCCACACGGCCACCTCGTACACCGTCCCCGCCGTCAGGTTGGTGGCTGCAAATGACACCGCGTTAGACTTTCCCAAAAGTGCGGAAAAGCCGCCATTTTGATGAGAACGGTACCGCTGAGGAACTTCTCCACCACCGTGAAGTTCCTGCTCTCCTTGACGTGCGTGTCGAACTGCCAGGACAGGATGACCACGTACTGCTTGACCTGGGGAGGAGCAGACGACAACACGGGTCAGGACTGCGCAGACGGAGGCTAACGGAGCAGGACGAGCGCCGGAGCGGCTCGGCTACCTCGTACTGGGAGTTGAAGCTGAAGGAAAGGCTCATGGAGTCGGCCGTGATGGCGTCCGCCACCACGGAGGGAGGAGGAAGAGCTGCGGCGCAGAAACGGGTCAGCTTTAATCAACGACCTGCAGGAGCATCGTTCTGCCACTAGATGTCGCCGTTAATCCAGAGAACAAACCCCCCAGACTGAGAGGAGCAGCTGACCTTTCTTTGGGGTGATGGATTTAACCTCCGACCAGTTCCCGACGCCTCGACTCGTCACCGCTGCAACCTGATGAAGAGCGTCACGCGTCATACTGGGTCTACATTCTGTGTGTGTGTGTGTGTGTGTGTGTGTGTGTGTGTGTGTGTGTGTCTCACCCTGAACCTGTACAGCATGTCCGGCTGCAGATCCTTCACCTCCAGCTTGGTGTTGCTACACCTGTGGGACGTCCAGTCGAGCCCTCCCTTCTCGCTGAACTCCACCTGAAGGGTTAAAGTCCGTGAGGCTTTTTTTCTCGCCCGCGCACGCTTTGGTGCCGCCCGATCCCAGAACTCACGATGTACTCTCGGATGAGGCCGTGCGTTTTGTCCGGAGGACTCCAGGAAGCGTCCACCTTCCCGTCCTCGCCGTGATCACAGGACAGCTGCAGGTTCCTGGGCGGGTCGGGCACTTTGGGACACATTTGAAAAGCGTTGGAGAAGGGGGTGGATCAGAACCTTTGACCTGTCCAACGGGCCTCCGGGGCGGAGCAGCTACTCACGGCCCTCCGGCGTCCTCACTGTGATCAGCTCGTTGCTCTTGTGCGTCTTACTGAGACACTGGGTCAGAACCTTGACCTGGTAGGTGGTGTCGGGCTTGAGCACGGTCAGCTTGTAGGTGGCCTTGTTGCTGTGGGTGTCCATGGTGGTCCACTGCTGCGTCCCCACCAGCCTGAGGATGAAGAGACGCCGTGAAACAACGCGATGACGAGGACGGACAAATGGCAGCGATCGGGTCTGACCTGTAGTAAACCAGGAAGGAGCAGGAGTTCAGGGGAAGGTTCTTGGGCCGGGACCAGGTCAGCGTGATGGCGCCGTACGAGTCTGGAGTCCACTGAAGGTTCTGGACTTTAAAGGTCTGACTTTCAGCTGGGAGAGACGAGAGAATTCAGGCTGATGGTGACCAGCAGGGGGCGCTCAGGCTCTGTGGGACCTACTGGTGCAGTTGTCCTCGTCGCTGCGGTCGGAGCAGTCCAGGAAGCCGTCGCACCGCTCGCTGTCCAGCACGCAGGCCTCGCCGTCCCAACAGAGAGTGCCGTTGAGGCAGAACAGGGGCCCCCGTGTGGCTGCAGGGAGACAAACGCCTGTCAGAACTGCGGCTAAAGGGACGGTTCCCTCCCAGCACAGGGGACTCACGGCACTGGGCCTCGTCGGAGCCGTCCTGGCAGTGGGGCCGGCCGTCGCAGCGCTGCCAGTCCGGGATGCAGACGGGGGGCCGCCGACACAGGAAATGGCCCCGACTGCAGCGGTCCGGGGGGTGGGGGGGCATCGGGGTGATTACCGGCGCCGGCGCCACGGAGCTGTTGGCTGCGGGGGCAGAAACCAGGAGATCAGATTGATGTCATGGATGTGAGTGGGGTGTGGGTGGGTGGGTGGGTGGGCGGGTACCAGTGGGACAGCCCAGCTCGTCGCTGCCGTCGGGACAGTCGGCGTAACCGTCGCACACCCAGGAATCGATGATGCACGCGCCAGAGCCGCAGCGGAAGCGGTTAGGGGCACACGTGGAAGGACCTGGGGCCACCGTGTGAGGGGCGGCGCCCCCTGCAGGCACAAGAAGACAAGATGCGCTCCAGACAAACGCGCCTTGGTGCTCCGGTGCTCCGGGAAGCGGGTCTGACCTGTGCACTGGGTCTCGTCGGACCAGTCGCCGCAGTCGTTCTCTCCGTCGCACTTCCACCACGTCGGGATGCAGCGTCCGTTTTTACACTCGTACTGGAAGTAGCGGGAGCAGCCGGGAACCTCGGTGGGAGCGGCTGAAACAGACGGAACGGCGTCAGAACAGCGGCGGCTCGGGGCGGCGGCGGGGTCGGCGCTCGCGCCTCCGTACCACAGTTGGCCTCATCGGAGTAATCCCCGCAGTCGTCCATGCCGTCGCACTTCCACTCCAGGCTCACGCACACGCCGTTGGCGCACTGGAAGGTGTAGGCGTCGCACACCTTTCCGAACTCTGACGGTACGGCTGCGCCGACACACGGGCGAGTTAGCGCAAGAGAACCCAGAGATCAGACGTGTCAACGAGTCGCTCACCGCAGCCGGCGAACTCGGCGTCCTCGTCCGATCCGTCCTCGCAGTGTTTGACGCCGTCGCAGACCAGAGACTGGAAGAGGCACTGGGCGCGGTTCCTGCACACGAACTCCATGTAGCGCGTGCACAGAGGCTCTGCGGGGGGATTAGCAGCCATTCACCACACGTTTGAGCCGCGGCGCCCTCCTGGAGTCACCTTCACTCACCGCAGTTTTGCTCGTCGGCGCCGTCTGAACACTCCTGGACGCCGTTGCAGTGGGCGGTGGCAGGAAGGCAGGTGTGATTGGAGCACAGGAAGCCGTTACACTGAGGTCCCTCTGAAATCCCAGGATGGAAATTTCATCAACTCCCTCCTCCTCCGAGTTTTAACGGCGCGCGCGTTAGCGTACCGCAGTATCGGGGGTCTTCGTCCGAGCCGTCCTGGCAGTCGTCATCGCCGTCGCACATCCAGCGCTGTGGGATGCAGTGACCCGTGTGACACTGGAAGCTGTTGGCCTCACAGGTGTGGTGGCCCACCGTGCAGTTGGCCTCGTCGGACCAGTCCCTGCAGTCGTTGTCGCCGTCGCAGCGCCACGCCTCGCGGATGCAGACGCCTCGAGCGCACGTGAACTCTCCGGGGCCACACTGGTGAGAATCTGAGAGGGACAACAACCGTCAGCGGCTGACAATTAAAGACACCATCGCAGAGAAAAGCCAGGAGGGAAACCAGAGCAAGTGAGTCCGGAGTGGCGTCCCACAGGGTTCCGCTCTGGGGCCACTGGCCTCAAACTACCAACAACCACAACCTGTAGAGCAGCAACGATCTGGGAGCCGAGTTATCCGCCAATTACCGCAGTGTTCTTCGTCACTGTTGTCTCCGCAGTCGTCCTCGTGGTCACACTTGAAGGCCAGAGGGATGCAGGAGCCCGAGGCCGCGCAGCGGAACTGGTTGCTCGGGTCACAGGCCGTCGTAGCTGCAGGACGCAGACCACAGCCGTCAAACACGGGGGATCAAAAACCCGCTTTAAAGCGTGGCCGAAGGCTTACGGCACTCCTGCTCGTCGCTCATGTCGCCGCAGTCGTTGTCGCTGTCGCACTTCCAGATGCTGCTGATGCAGCGGCCGTTGGAGCAGCGGTACTGGTTGGGCAAACAGCTGTGCTCTGATTGGAGGAGAAGACCTGTGGTTAACCACGCAGATGTCAAACAGCCGAACGTCCCCAGAATTCCGCCGCCGTCTCACCAGTCTTGACGCAGGTTTTGTTTTGCAGCTGGTAGCCGCTCGGGCACTGGCACTGCAGCTCGCCGTCGGGCGCGGCTGCGGTCGGGGCGCCGTCCGGGCAGACGCAGGTGTGTCGGTGACCCGGCCGCGGCAGACACAGGAGGCTGCACGGCCGGTCCATGCAGGCGTTGTGACCTGATGGTGGAGAGGACAAATGGACAAGCTTGCAGACCTTGGCTAAACCTGCTCAAACGGCAGCGGAGGCGGCCACCAGGGGGCGCCCCTTCCGCTTCCTCACCTCTGTTCTTCCCCCTGTAAAAGATCTTCAGGTCCATGACTCCAGTCAGTCCGCCCACCATCAGCTGGCTGCTCTGGGAACCAGCTTTGGGAGCTTTGAAAATCCCCATTCTGGACCAGTCGTCCCAGTACAGCTCATTCTGCGCCACAGACAAACACGTCAACGCCGCCCTTGGCGCGCACTCGTCGGCGTCCTGCTCACCTTGAAGACGGCGATGGCGTAGGGGTGAGGCAGCCCCTCCACCAGCACGCTCCTCTGGCCGCCCGTGAAGTCGGCCCTCTCGATGCGGTCGCTGAAGGCTTCGGTCCAGTACAGCCAGCGCTCGTCGGCCGTGATCCCGTTGGGCCAGCGCACGCCGTCGGACACGATGCAGGACGCGTTGCTTCCGTCCATGGAGCCGCGGTAGACGCCGGCCACCCGCTCGCCCCAGTCGGTCCAGAACATCAGACTGGGAGAGGGAGGGGGAGGAGTTAGCCACAGGTGTCCAGAACTCTGTGTGTGTGTGTGTGTGTGTGTGTGTGTGTGTGTGAGACCTCTCTCCAGGAATCAGCACCAGCGCTCTGGGATGCTCCAGGATGGAGGAGTTGAGCAGAGTGTGACGCATGTCGCCTTCTGAGTTGGCCACCTTTGAAAAGCACCACCGCTCCGTCAGCCACGCCCCTCTGTCGCCATAGCAACACCTCCTACGCCGGTCTGGGAGCGCTTACCTCGATCCTGCGCGCGCCGGCGTCCACCCAGTACAGCAGCCTGCTGATGGGGTCGAAGGAGAGCGCCTCCACGTTCTGCAGGTCCTTCCTGACCACCACCTCCTGACCCGTGCTGCCGTTCAGGCACAGCCGCTGCGGAGCGCACGAGCACAGGCTCAGGCCTCCGCCGCCGCTCGGACCCCCGCCCCCTCCCCCCTCCCCCACTCACCTGGATGGTGTCCAGCGAGATGTCGGCCCAGTACAGGCAGTTCCTGTCGTAGTCGAAGTCCAGCGCCACGGCCTCGCGCAGGCCGCTCAGGGGCAGGGGCTGGTCGTCGCCCGTGGCCAGGTCGTAGCGGTGGATGGCGTTCCTCACGGCGTACAGGAGGAACTCGTTACTCTCTGCAGATGGCAGACGCGTCCGTCTGTTAACCTCCAAAACCAAGCAGGCGAACTTTGACCTCACACACAGGAAGCTTCACCTCCGACAGGACAGGGCAGCATCTCGCCATCCAGCCTGGACTCCACGTCGCCTCCGCTGCAGCTGTCGCCCGGAACCTTCCTGTAGCTGTGGCGCGCGCACACGCACGCACACACACACACACACACGCAGCAGGTCTACACTCGGTGGCGCTCTCAGCAAACACGTCCAACGAGAGCGATGGTTATGAACTGTTAGCATTCTAGCTAACAGAATCAAGGCGGCGTACCCTTTGCTGCGGCGGTAGGTGGCGCCCACGGGACAGGGCACCGGGGGAGCGTACAGGTCGCCCATGAACTCGGGGTCGGGGACGCAAACCTGCAGGGACAAGTCTTCGCTCAGCTTGAAGCCGTAGTCGCTGGAAAGGAGAACGGACGTTAGCTTCCGCGCTGGGATGGGCGTGGGCGGCGGTTCCAAAAGCCCAACCATTCGTAATCCTGACGCGTGCACGAGCAGTTGGAGATGGTGACGGGCCGGTCGAACTCCTCGCCGTTGAAGCAGGTGGCGTGCGGCGCGCGCCTCTTGAAGGTGATCTCTCGGCCCAGCAGGCAGTCGTTGCCGCGCTCGTCTGAGGGAGACCAGCGCTTGTAGTCCGCTTGGGAACACGGGACGCCTGCGGGAACACGCCAGCGTCACAGCCCGCTCCCAGCTCCGGTTGCTAGGAGACGGGGCTGCCTACCCAGCACGTCGGAGGTGTTGACCTGCAGGATGAGCCAGCTGTGTCTCTGGTCGGCGTAGGAGCCGAAGATGGTGAAGATGGTGCTCTTCTCGCCCGGCTCCGTCAGCAGCTGGTAGACGTACACCTCCCTGGCGGAGAAGCGGAAGTCCGTCCACGTCTCGCCTTCGTTGGTGCTGAACCTGGCGGGAAGACGCACGCTTTCATCCAGACACGGGCACACAGGAAGCGGCCTGAGTTCTACTTCCTGTTGACTGGACCTACTTGAGATGTGCGGTGGCGGCGCCTTGTGCGATCGCCATCAGGACGCCGCCGTGGTCGCCCCACGTGTAGAAGTGGGGGCCCGCCAGCGCCTGGGAAGCAGAAAGAGAGCGTGCTCAGTGAACCATCAGAACATAATGCTCCTAATGGGCACTTAGCACTTGATGCTGTTCCCCGCTCAGACAGCGAGCTGGACGCAGCGTGGCGGCGGTTTGCTCTGAACTCTCGACCACAGAAACATCAAAGCGCGTCTTACAGTAATTAGCCTCGAGTAAACATACTCCTGCCTTCTAAACGTGGCTGGAAAAGCTTTCCGTCCGTTAGACAACTCGCCACGTTGACATCATCCAGTCCGACGACGTGATTGGCTCTGGAACAGCGTGAAGCCACACAGGTGTAGCTGATGCTAACACGTTGCTAACGCGCCGTGTCGCCTGTCTGGCTCGGGAGAGCCTTCCTTTGTTTTTTTGGGCTAGCTCCCGGCTAACGCCAGATCTTGTTCTGCCCAAACTCTAACTTGGACGGGTCTGTAGCGGCCTGCGCGTCTGTGGCGCGTCTGTGGCGTGTTGTGGCGTGTGCTGACCTCCCTCCAGCGGGCTCCCGCGCTGCTGGACACGTACACGTTGGGCTTGTTGGCCAAGTTCCTGCCGACCGATCCTGCGAGCAGAAGAACAGAGGTTTCACACGCGGGGCCTCTCGGAGCCGACAGAATCATCAGACAACCGCCACTTCCTGTTTGGGGCTTTGAGGGGGCGGCTCAGGCAAACACGCTTCGCTTTGGCTAAGGGTCGCTATTCTGGACCCGCGCCTTTGATTGCTTTGATCTCAGAATGCGTGATTTGGTGTGGCGGATGCTCGTGCAGGACGAGCGCTCTCACCCGTGGCCATGACGAGTCCTGGGGCGGAGTCTTTGGACAGGATGGGCATCCTCCTCAGCTGGATGTTGAAGAGCTGACTCCAGCGCTGGGCCAGGTGGAGGGAGCAACCTTTGCTGAGCTGAGGAGGAGGAGGAGGAAGAGGCCAGGGCATCAGAACAAGCGCAGTCTCTCTCACGCGGCGGCCCGTGGTCACGCTTCTACCTGACAGTCCACGCTTCCTCCCAGGCTGTCGGCGGCGGGCGCCTGCAGCAGCTCCCAGGTGCCGCCCTTGTCGAAGGTGATGACGGAGCGCATGTTGTCCTCGCTGAGCGAGCCGTTGATGAGGGTGGCGATGAAGACGCCTCGCAGCCCCTCCACGCGGTGCAGGTCTGCAAACGGCTCGTTGGCAAAGAATCTGAGGGCGGGCAGAGATATGACATCATCATCCCCGTTTGGGCGGGAATGAGGAGCGAAGCTAGCTGCGAAGCTAGCTGCGAAGCTAGCTGCTTTAGCGTCTGATGGCGCCCGTCATCAGACCAGCAGGACAATCTGCCTTTCATCTTCCTGTGGTCGATGAAGGTTGTCCGTTAGCAGCGGTTCAGCTAAGACGTCTTCCTGCCTGCTGCTGCGGTTGCCACGGGAACCGCTCACACGTATCTGAAAGCAGCTGCTCCTCCCACACGCACCGAAGCAGAACTATTATTTTCAAACAGCATCTTGCTGAGCTGACAGCAAACGTCTGTGGTTTATTACGTAAAGAACGTGGGCGAGGAGGTTGTACGTACGACTCCCCTGCTGCAACTGTCCCAAAAGTGTTAGCGTTAGCGCGGTAGCTAGTCCACCTGAGGCAAACGTTCACCCTCCAGGTTAGGAGCTAGCCTCTCCCGCTGCGGTTAGCGCTGCGCTGGCGCGCTAGCCTGTACCTGATTAGCGTGTTGCTTCCGGAACCCTCCGGGCTGTAGTACAGGACGTTCTCCAGCGACAGGGAGAAGGACAGGCCCTGCGTGTCTGAGATGTACAGGTGCGTCACGTTGTTCAGGTGGTTCACGCACACAAACACCTGGTCTTCGGACGCGTCTGCGATGTAGTACTCCTGCGTGGGGGAGAGGAGGCCACGGTTACATCGCTGACTGCTGACCTGGAGACGAGCCCCGCCCCCGGCTTCGACTCACTGTGATGGGATGGCGGGTCATGAACTGGGCGGCCTTCATGGGCTGGCGGTTGTAGGAGACCCAGAGCTGCACAGACGAGGGTTCGTGGCTGCCAAACAGCTTCTGGAGACCAAGGAACCACCTTTGGCGTTTTTTTGTTGCTTTCTTGTTTAACAATGCAGTAACATGCGAGCAGAGTCCCCCAGTTTTAGGCTGAATTAGAAGCTGAACTTGACGGCGCATCATCGCCACAATCATCGATAATGACCCAGTACAACTGCGGGTTCGGAGCCGCCGCTCGGCTACGCTCGGCTCCGCTTTCGTGTTTACTTTGTGAGTCAGGAGGGAAAATGTCTACTACGTGTTCTCGCATGTGAGCGCCGCAGCGATGCTACATTTTTCCACTTTAACCACAGCTGGTTGCGGACTCGCAACCCGGCTCAAGTTCTCGCAACGTGATTCTAAACGCTCAGATCCCTGAAACGAGACGTCAGCTGCGATCTCTGATAATAATCTGTTTGCAGTTTAGTCTTTCATTAGCGTAAGCGGCTCAGCGCCAACACGGAGGCGTTGATATTTCATCATGCTAATCCTATTAGCCCCCGGCAGAGACAGAAGGTGGCGGAGGAAGCGGCGTTTCTCCGTGACGCCTGTTTCTGATCGCAAGTATTTCAGTCGGACCGGTTTGGCCGCTAACAGCCGCTACAAAAATGTTGTAAGTCCAGCTCTGACGATCCAGGTTATGCTGTTAGCAGTTTCTGTTAGCTTTAAACGCTGCTGGTTGGGCAACATGCTGAGCGAAACCAGATAACAAACTTCCTGTCTGCTCTTAGAAGCACGCCACGAGACTACGTTTATCTGAGCAGCCAGCTAACGATATCAGGAAACGATATCTGATGCTAGGTGCTGCTAGCTCTCTCGGCTAGGCTACGCTAAGGCCGGCCCGGCTAACTTTTGTGATCTGCTGCGTTTCTTTGATGTTGCGCGTTTCCTTTAACGGCGGTTTGGTCCCGACCTCAGCACGTTCCTGCTTCGCCAACATGCAACCACGCTGAGCGGCGACCAAACCACAGGCGAGAGCCGCGGCTTTGAGGTCGAGCTCGACATCTCGCCGAACCGCATCGGTAATTGGAAATGAGGATTACTCATGACGCTCGACCACACGAGCCACCGGGATTTAATAACGCCGCTCCACCTTAGCCAAACGCCGCCGTGCACGCGGTAAACTGCATCGTGCACATGCAGACGATGATTGAAACTGAGGGCGGAACTTTCCCCGTTCTTCATCATTCCCTGCAGCTTCGCGGCGCCGCGTGACGGCGGCGAGGACGAGGAGCCAAACTGTGTTGACCATCTGCTCGGCGGTCTGTTTTTCCCGCCGCCTCCGCGACACCGAGGACGCGCAGCAGCCGCCGCAGACAAGCAGGCCAAATATTGACCGAGCGCCTGCGAGTCTCAGCACGTGACGCCGAGGTGCGAAAGCGAGCGCGCGGCGGCGCCGATTTCAGAGCGCAACGCAGGCAGGTGCACAGCAGGAAGTGACCACATCGGCTCGCAGTGGCCTGCGCAGCTTCCCAGGTAGCGCCCCCTCCCGCGCCCTCGCCCCTCCCCGCCCCTCTTACCCGCGTGGTGGTGGCGAACAGGTACTTGTCCCTCAGCTGGAAGCTGTCCACCTGCTCCAGGACCACCTTGCGGTTGCGTTTGCTCTGGAAGAAGTCGGTGCTGCTGAGGACGGTGGAGACCCCCTGCGGTTCGCTCCTCTGGACCAGCACTGTGGTGGGAGGGTCGTAGGGCTCCACCCCCCTGGTGAGGACAAACATGAGCTGAGATGGTTTTCCTGGATGGCCGGTAACCGTGGTAACGCTCGCGCCGGGCCGCGAACAGAGGCAGCGCTGTGTTGGCCGCCTCTGCTTCCTTTCAAAGGGCCCGTGTTCAGCCGATGGACGCCGTCTGGACCCGGAGAGCACCGGAGGCCGGTCCTAGTCCGCTCCATTCAAGCACCTGACCCGGATCCAGAACTAGCAACCCCCCCGTGCTGGTATTATTGGATCTCGGAGCACCTGCGCCTTCCCAGAACCTCCTCGCTCTGACGGCGCCGCGCTAACCAGCTCCGCGTCACCGCCGTCAAGCCCGATTCAAGCCCCTCACTCTCATCTTTCCCTCGCTGCGACCTTTGACCCTTCCCAGCGGGCCCGTCTGAAACCCAGGCGGGATCTGAGCGGATCTCCGATCCTCCCTGTTCACGTGGAGGCTTTCGCCACTCAGCCCGTCTCCTAGCGATGAGATCAGACCATTGGGAGTGTGTGTGTGTGTGTGTGTGTGTGTGTGTGTGTGTGTGTAGGGGGAGACCTCTGAAGCTCTCCTGGTTAAACCAGAACAAACAGGATTAAACACAGACGGGGGTCAGCGTCCAGCCTCCGCTCAGAGTCTAACAGCTTCATCAGCTGGGAAACACACACACAGACACGTGCACACGTGCGCGGTGACAAGTGAAACAGTGAAAGCAAACACGGGCGGCTTCAGACGGTCATGTTTTACACCCAGGAGCAGGCGTCTCCACCCCGAAGGTAAACACCTTGTTAGCTCTGTAAACGCCGCCAGCAGCTTCGCAGCTCAGCTCATCTGAAAGGCTACAAACAGGCAGAAAAGCGCCCCAGCTGCTGGCGCTAAGTTATCTGGGGCTGCTGAAGATGTTTAAAGTTACTCGTTTATGCTCCAGAAGCCAGAACTGTGTCAGAATATCGAAACTGGAGTCCTGGAACCCCCCCGTTCCCACCACAATGGACTGTTCCCGCGGACCAGACCAGGCCGTCTGGGACGCTAACGTGGAAGGACAGCAGCAAGTGTCCTGAGCTAGCAGCGATGCTAGCTGGCTTTAGCGTCGCAAAGCTGGATTCGTAACTTAAGAAGGAAAAATAGTTCGTTTTGCTGTTTTCAGCTTCGTTACCGAGCTAACGTGCAACGTGCGTCTTACCAAAAGTAGGTCTTCACGTGCTCCTGGATCAACACCCAGGTCTCCCCAAAGTCGTCTGATTTCCACAGCTAAGAGGAGGAGGAGGAGGAGATGGAGTGATGAAACCTGGCTTCCTGCATTCTGCCTCCTGCCTCGCCGCGTCCCTCACCTGCTTGCTGGGGTGGGCGCCGTCGTAGCCCAGCACCAGGTTGGACTTCCTGCTGTGCAGCAGCAGGTCGGAGGGCTTGAAGGGCAGCTCGAAGGCCTGGACGGTCCGGCAGAAGTCAAAGGTGTTCCACAGGAAGTTGTTGGTGGAGTCCACGAAGAGATACTGAAGAAGAAGAAGAAGAAGCCGTTAGCAGCGGGGGCGGCTAGCCTCGGCGAGCCTCATCTGCGTGGTGGTACCGACCCGCTTGTTGTCGGCGGGGCTGTGGTAGAACTGCGAGATGACGGGCAGGTGGTGGTGGTCGGCTTTGGCCCCGGGCAGCTGGAACTTGTCTGAGACCTCGGCGAAGTTGGTCCCGTAGTCGTAGGACACGTAGACCTGGACAGGAAGCGCACACAGCTGTTCAGCGTCCGGAGCGGGAGCACGCGAACGTGAGGCCAGCAGAACCGCCGAGGCGCCTTTACCGAGCTGCTTTTGGGCCCGCTGGAGCCGCTGCTGTCTCGCGCCAGCGCCACGATGACGTTGCTCTTCTCTCCGGCCCAGTGGACCACCATCTGGTTGTGGGAGTCGTTCAGGTTCGCCTGCGGGACAAAAGCGTTGTTTGGGCTGGTTAGCTTAGCGGAAGGACGCGCCGCGTCAGCGCTAGCCAACAGCAGCTGCAGTCGCCGCGGCGATCACACCTCCCTTTTTTCCTGGAGTCTGGAATTC